>JAGDYQ010000043.1:2067575-2662968 GCA_021962125.1 Bulinus truncatus | reverse complement strand
TGTGGTGGTAGACAATCAGCTTCTGTATTGTGGGAAATTTGAAATCAATTATCGCCAAATTTTCGAAACCCAGCCGATATGACATAATGAAAACTTGTGAATTCTCAATGACAATAAACTTTTTTAAACCGCTTGTGACAATTAATTCTGCTCTAATGGAGCCCAACGTTAATAATTTTATGAAAATGTCTAAATAAAGAAGGTAAGAGCAGAAGAAATATATGGCTTCTTAAGTTTAGCACGGTTTTTTTTTAGTCTTGTGTTCTATTTTTAATGTTGTATATGAACTAAATCAACTTTTCAAGTGGAATTCTTTTAACAATCTACATTATAAAGCAGCTAAGCCTGTCCGGGTCGCGGGTCGCGTGTGGGGAATCCGTTCTATAAATAAACGACCTCCAGAAATAATAAATAAAATAATAGTATTTGATAAAGTAATCACGTGACCAGCGAGGTCACGAAAACATAATTCAAAATGGCGTCTTTGCTTCGATTTTTCTTTTTTAAAAATCTAGTTTTAAATGTTTTTGTGGTTTTTTATTTTGAAATGTAAAAGTCCTAAATATTAAATAATAATAATAATATATAATATCATTCCAATTATTTTAGTTTTTATTACAACAGATAGCATTTTAATCAGACTAGGTCACTAGCGAGCGCGTTCGTAAATTAACCTATGACCTATGACGTCATTTGCAGAATGGGAGCGCCGTAGCTATAAATAAAAAAAAAAAATCCTCTATGACGTCATTTCCCGATGAGTGCCTTCGCGCTGCAAAACGACATAGTAAAGTAGTTATATTTTACTTTTCGGTGCATTTTTTAATGCTTTGTTTTGATTTTAACTATAAATAGAAGTCAAATAAAAAAAAAGTAATTCTGCATTTGATTTCACGTAAATCGGCTACGCATTTCACGTAAATCGGCTGCGCATTTGATAATCATGCTCAGTTATTATAGTTTGTTAGCATTGTGTACTGGAGGTTATTGTTCCCTCGATGGATTACTTTTTGATGATGGTTTGTTGGTTATGGCAGCCACATCTTTTGACGTATGAAATGTAGGTCATTTCTGAACATTAGAAAGGTGGCATAAATCAGCACCTAATTAAATTAATTAAATTGATTAGGAAGGGGTTTAACATTACACCTAGATTTCCCGGGCAACGCCGGGCTTAATATCTAGTATAAAATAAAAGAAAATATAAAACATCAGATTAATTAGTCTTTCATTATCACACTAAGTATTAACTAAACAAACAATAACAAGATTAATACTTTTAACACTAAAATGTTGGTATAATTTTGTTTACTAAATAAAAGCGTGGGAGCCAGAAAAAATAAAATAAATAATCCATATTTAAGCTTTTTTTCTTGGTCAGTATAATTTCAATAAATACGTGTAATATCTAAGCCAAAGAATATATATTCTTTACTTTTAAGTAGGCCTACATTTTAATAAAATTCCATTTCCTATTTTCTTATTAATTTAATTTAAGTACTTAAAGCTGAAATTTAATTTGTCTAGAATATTTTTTTGATAAGTGAAAATAATTATAAAGAGTATATTTTTCTGTCATGAGAAAATGAATAACCAACTAAAAATAACATCTGTGGTGTTATTCGATTGACCATTTGTCAATTTAATAAAACTAAAGAACTGCAATAACGAAAACCTAGAAAACAATTAAAGCGAGACATTTCTTTTATTTAATATAAACTGTGTGCACACACTTTTAGGTCAATAATATAGTAAAAGAGAATTCTTCAAGGAGCGCATCATAGTCATTAAACAAGATTCAGAAATGAAATTATAGAGAAAAAAAAACAGAATTCAACAGGTGCACACTCAAGCCAACAAAGAGAAGCAATTGCCCATCTTTGATATATACCAACCTACTAATCAAACAAAAGACGTTTTAGGACTAATTTGATATATACCAACATACTAATCAAACAAAAGACGTTTTAGGACTAATTTGATAAATAACAAAGTACTAATCAAACAAAAGACATTAAATCTTTATTTGACATGTGTCACATACATTTTAAAATAAACCATTGAACACACCTGTCTTTCAGTATAAAGCTATATTTAGAACAAGGACAGAAACAAATAAATAATAACAAATAACTGAAATAAAATGAGACTTGAGTCTACGTGTCATACATTCAATCCAAATAAAATTCACAACATGTCGTCCTGCTTTATGTGTCCACATCAATGAGGTGGTCAATTGGGGTAAAGATATGCCAGGTTACAAAATGGCAGCAAATCCTTTTTATTTAAAACCGATCCAGTTAAATTTTACGCAAAGTACTTAAATATACGTAGACTGGAATTTAAAAAATAATATATTTAACAGCTAAAAGTATTCTGACAGGCAAAGTAAAAGTAGGCTTAAAGTAATATCTTGAACACATTCAAAACAATGATCATATCCTGAAGGAAATGAGACAATAGATATTATAGAGATGAGAACGATAAAACAAATATTTCAAGATAAGAAATACACAGGAGCCATTTCAGAAAAAAATATATAACGGTACATTTCATAGACAAGAGATATACACCAATCATTCAAGAATCAAGACGTATATAATGGTACATTTCCTAGAAAAGAGACATATAGGAATCATTCAAGAATCAAGACGTATATAATGGTACATTTCCTAGACAAGAGACATACAGCAATCATTCAAGAATCAAGACGTATATAATGGTACATTTCCTAGACAAGAGATATACAGCAATCATTCAAGAATCAATACGTATATAACGGTACATTTCCCAGACAAGAGATATACAACAATCATTCAAGAATCAAGACGTATATAATGGTACGTTTCCTAGACAAGAGATATACAGCAATCATTCAAGAATCAAGACGTATATAATGGTACATTTCCTAGACAAGAGATACACAGCAATCATTCAAGAATCAAGACGTATATAATAGTAAATCCTAGAGACGAGAAATGTACAACAAAACGAAAACATTTTATAGAAGAGAAATATACAACAAGCATTGAAGAGACGAGAGCTGTGTACAACAATCATAAGACAGACTACACAGTATATCATACATATACTTTACAAAGATTTCAAAACAGACTCACTCTTTCCTGTTAAGCATGTCCTACAATGACATCATGTGACGTAGACATCATGTGACTACATCATACGTAGACTTCATGCGACTACATCATACGTAGACATCATGTGACTACATCATACGTAGACTTCATGTGACTACATTATACGTAGACATCATGTGACTACATTATACGTAGACATCATGTGACTACATTATACGTCGACTTCATGTGACTACATTATACGTCGACTTCATGTGACTACATTATACGTAGATTATGGTCTTAAAAGTCTAAGAATCCGATTTCAGATTTTGAAATAAATCTAGTTAAACTATAGTGGTCAGTTTAAGCAATGCATAATTTCCTTTGACCACTTTTTAAAAATTAGTTTAGTACAAAAAAGAATTATATTTAATTTAATTTTAATCTAGTTGATATATTGTTATTGACTTATGACTCAAAAGACATTCACCAAATATATGTCTCAGATGTTCCACAACAGGCAAAAAGAAATATAGACCACACACGTATGAACGTATGTAAGCGAAATATAGATGAGTGAGTACACTGTGTTCAAGTGAGATACATGTCACGCATTACACTGGATGAGACTAGCACAACACCAACGTGAGAAAGTAAACTAGATAGTCCCGATTGAAATGATAGATACATTGAGTTGATGTATACAACAAATCTCTATATCATTGATAGATACATTGAGTTGATGTATACAACTAATCTCTATATCAATGATAGATACATTGAGTTGATGTATACAACAAATCTCTATATCAATGAGAGATACATTGAGTTGATGTATGCAACAAATCTCTATATCAATGATAGATACATTGAGTTGATGTATGCAACAAATCTCTATATCAATGATAGATACATTGAGTTGATGTATACAACAAATATCTATATCAATGATAGATACATTGAGTTGATGTATACAACAAATCTCTATATCAATGATAGATACAGCGAGTTGATGTATACAACAAATCTCTATATCAATGATAGATACATTGAGTTGATGTATACAACAAATCTCTATATCAATGATAGATACAGCGAGTTGATGTATACAACAAATCTCTATATCAATGATAGATACAGCGAGTTGATGTATACAACAAATCTCTATATCAATGATAGATACAGCGAGTTGATGTATACAACAAATCTCTATATCAATGATAGATACAGCGAGTTGATGTATACAACAAATCTCTATATCAATGATAGATACAGCGAGTTGATGTATACAACAAATCTCTATATCAATGATAGATACAGCGAGTTGATGTATACAACAAATCTCTATATCAATGAGAGATACATTGAGTTAATGTATACAACAAATCTCTATATCAATGATAGTTATAGCGAGTTGATGTATACAACAAATCTCTATATCAATGATAGATACAGCGACAGTGTGAACAGATGCCATTAATACATAAAACATTCACACATAACACAAACGACAAAAGGTACTGTGATGTTAAAAACATAAGTAATAAAGTCAATATCGGTCACTTTGATAATGAAAATACATGGCACTCATTTATTAAACGAAAATATTGCTAATTTATATCAGACCAGTTGATGAATAGTAATGATAGTAATAATGTAAATAGTAGTAACGTCACACACAATATTTCAGTCCATCAGGTTGCTTACATTTCACAACTTTTAATACATTATCCGTAAACAAAAACAAATACTGCAATATTTTATTTTAAAAAGCCACAAATGTAAACATGTGCAAATGTACAAAAGTACAAATGTACAAATGCAGACAAAAAATAACAACGACAAATGTTTACAAAAAGAATAATATTACATATGCTGGAGTAAATATGTACATACAATAAAAATAAGAGGTACTTAGAGGTTGGTATTTTATTTAAAATCTCAACTGTCTATTTGAATGTGGTGGTGGTGGTGGTGGTGGTGGAGCTGTTGTATTTGGAACCAAAGAGCATTATGGTCTATTCATAGCCCTTTGTAGAAAAAACAAAACAAATTTCTAACTCCCCCCCCTTTCCCTCCACACGGTTCAAACATCATTATAAAATTAAAACCAGATATTTATTTGAATATCTGTTTTCAAAATGTATAACAGTACATTATACACCATTACTTAGTGCAGTATCACGTCTACTAGCTGATAGACACAAAAAAAAAGATAGAGGTGAATTTGGCATCCCTTTAGGATGCCCCAGCTGATGATCTCTCGAACACAGTCCTGCACGTGAACCCCGAGGGCCAGAAGAAAGGAGACAATCATGTAAAAAGAGATGGGACAATGCGACCTAACGTGGTGGTGCTGGGAAAGGCCTCACAGGCCCGTCTACGATGAATGGCTGTTACAGACAGGGTGGACTGGGTAGTTCAAGCGGTCCAGTCCAGCCCTGGTTACAGCGGTCATTTATTCCACTAGAAGTTCAAGGGAATAAGCCGTCTTACTCGCTGCTCAGTTTGTTATAAAAGACAAAGATTGAAATACTGTATACAAATTAAAATACATTTTAGATCTTATCTGATGAAACATTATGTACACCAAGGATTTCAAAATGAGGTCCCATCAAGGGCACACAAGTCATGTTTATGTACACCAAGGATTTCAAAATGAGGTCCCATCAAGGGCACACAAGTCATGTTTATGAAGTTAAAACATCCCATGCGAGCTGTAAGAAGTAAAGTTTTCTTAGCCGTAAAGGGCCATCGAGGTTTGAACCCAGGACTATGAGGCCGACAGTCGAATATCTACACCACTCGGCCATCCGTCTCTCTTCCCGAGGTCTGTATCGCTCACTGTTGTTTTGACATAAAGGTCACACAGGACAATCTACTGAAGTTTTTGACATAAAGGTCACACAGGACAATCTACTGAAGTTTTTGACATAAAGGTCACACAGGACAATCTACTGAAGGTTTTGACATAAAGGTCACACAGGACAATCTACTGAAGTTTTTGACATAAAGGTCACACAGGACAATCTACTGAAGTTTTTGACATAAAGGTCACACAGGACAATCTACTGAAGTTTTTGACATAAAGGTCACACAAGACAATCTAATGCAGTTTTTGGCATAAAGGTCACACAGGACAATCTAATGAAGTTTTTGACATAAAGGTCACACAGGACAATCTACTGAAGTTTTTGACATAAAGGTCACACAGGACAATCTAATGAAGTTTTTGACATAAAGGTCACACAGGACAATCTACTGAAGTTTTTGACATAAAGGTCACACAGGACAATCTAATGAAGTTTTTAACATAAAGGTCACACAGGACAATCTAATGAAATTTTTGACATAAAGGTCACACAGGACAATCTAATGAAGTTTTTGACATAAAGGTCACACAGGACAATCTACTGAAGTTTTTGACATAAAGGTCACACAGGACAATCTAATGAAGTTTTTGACATAAAGGTCACACAGGACAATCTAATGAAGTTTTTGACATAAAGGTCACACAGGACAATTTAATGAAGTTTTTTGGTATTGCAATGTGTACGTTGTGCTTACAGTGTCTCCTTTGTTGTTTGGCCCACAGATGTGGTTGCATGTAGCCTCAGTGTGCAGATGACCACCGAACGGTTTTAGTTTACTACTCAGTCTATCGCGGTGCAGATGTCGCCATGAGTCGAGAGTGTAATTATTGACCTATACCCACATCCCAAAGGTCCTGTCCCACCTGACACACCCACAATACTGTATTGATCTATATTTCCCTCCCAAAGGTCCTGTCCCACCCGACACATCCACAATACTGTATTCCCTATATCGCCCACAACTAGGCACTGACCCACCTGACACACAAACCACCATTTTGAAGTATATCTCCCACCCCACCTCCCCCCCCCCCCCCCCCCCCCCCCCCCCCACAATAAATATGTGACCACCCCCCACGGCCCCACCCCCCCCCCCCCACACACACATTACCGATACTTGATTTTTTTTTAATTTACAGATATGAATATTGAAATTTTGTTTAAATTTTGATATGGGACAAGACTAGGGACACATCTTGACTGTTTATATCAAAATTTAGGAATATATTCTGTTGAAGAATATGCATTCATTTTATTTATGGCTCACTCAGTGACACTTGGTAATGAGTCTGATCTGAGTTGTGGAGGTTAAATATATCAGAGACATCATTTAGCTATCTACTGCTTGGTGTTTCCAGTCTCAGAGACATTAGAAGGTTATCCACTGCTTGGTGTTTCCAGTCTCAGAGACATTAGAAGGTTATCCACTGCTTGGTGTTTCCAGTCTCAGAGACATTAGAAGGTTATCCACTGCTTGGTGTTTCCAGTCTCAGAAACATTAGATGGTTATCCACTGCTTGGTGTTTCCAGTCTCAGAGACATCATTTAGCTATCTACTGCTTGGTGTTTCCAGTCTCAGAGACATTATTTAGCCATCTATGCTTGTGTCGTCTCAGAGACATCATTTACATCTACTGCTTGGTGTTTCCAGTCCACATCATTTAGCTATCTATTGCTGGTGTTTCCAGTCTCAGAGACATCATTTAGCTATCCACTGCTCGGTGTTTCCAGTCTCAGAGACATCATTTAGCTATCTACTGCTTGGTGTTTCCAGTCTCAGAGACATCATTTAGCTATCTACTGCTTGGTGTTTCCAGTCTCAGAGACATCATTTAGCTATCTACTGCTTGGTGTTTCCAGTCTCAGAGACATCATTTAGCCATCTACTGCTTGGTGTTTCCAGTCTCAGAGACATCATTTAGCCATCTACTGCTCGGTGTTTCCAGTCTCAGAGACACCATTTAGCTATCCACTGCTTGTGTTTCCAGTCTCAGAGACATCATTTAGCTATCTACTGCTTGGTGTTTCCAGTCTCAGAGACATCATTTAGCCATCTACTGCTTGGTGTTTCCAGTCTCAGAGACATCATTTAGCCATCTACTGCTTGGTGTTTCCAGTCTCAGAGACATCATTTAGCCATCTACTGCTGGGTGTTTCCAGTCTCAGAGACATCATTTAGCCATCTACTGCTTGGTGTTTCCAGTCTCAGAGACATTAGAAGGTTATCCACTGCTTGGTGTTTCCAGTCTCAGAGACATTAGAAGGTTATCCTTTGCTCGGTGTCTTCAGAGTCATTACAACTTCGGTAATGGTGAGGATATACTCATGACTAGTGACGTCATTTCTTCTACGGTCTGGGGGTGGGGGGCGAGGAGGATTGGTGGATTCGACGACACCATTTTGGGCAGTTTTTCTTAGTATCGATATTTTGTTTATGTGAATATAAAGAATAACGTACACAAAAAAAAATGGAAGTACATTTTAACATTTCTTTTCAATATCACTTATCTGGCGTGTTCCCAGCAGGTTTTCTAACACCAAACAACTCTGCAAGTTATCACAAGAGTGCTCAATAAATTTGAATATAATTATCGATTTATTAAATATTGAATTTTACTTTTTTGAAGTAAAAAAAAAGAAGTGTCAAAAAACCGCCATTAGTAAATTTTTTCTGCGTTATATTTTTATATTATTTTCGTACTATTTAACATATAAAAACTGAGGAAAACAGCCCTCAATGGTTGCCGCCAATCCGCCAAACTCCCACCCCTTTTACCCAAGACGTACCTGAAATGACAAAGACTAATAGCCCTTTCTCCAACGTTATTCGGTATAATTTTTTTCACATAACGTTCGCTATATTTTATAAAACAGATTGCGCATTTTCATTTATTTTTTTTTGTGAAAATTATTAAAACTTATTTATTTACTCCTTGTTAACATAAAAAATGACGTACTTTTTGAGAGGTGGGAAGGATATAATCCTTCCGCATCCATAGAAATGACCTAGCACAACTGTACTTGGCCTGATAGATATTTATAGTAGAAAGAATTATCATTTTATATAGACCTAATTATTTTAGCACTAGATTTTTATAAAATTATCTAGCATAATGAACTTTGAAGTTTCCTTTGTAATATCTTTATTGTCTGTAAATTTAAAATATTCTACTTAGAAATCAATGGAATGTGTTTCACTTTTTATACACAAAGAGAAGAAAAAAGTTTGTAACACATTTCAGCTATGTACACAAAACAAATTTTACATATTCAAATTAGAACAGCTTTTGAAAAAAAAAGTTATAATAAATACAGTTACAACCCGGTGGTGTGAAAAAAGAAGTTATATCTTGCTGCTAGAATTTTTAATGAGTACAAAAATATCGGTGTAACACAAGTGAAAGCAGAAGTATAGACGTTAGAAGGTGACGATGCAGGACTGGCGCATGCGCACTGTTGTGTTGTTGGTAGGCTTCTTCGTCAGCATCATCGTCATTCCATTTGTCACTTTTGCCTGCAAATGTTCCTAAAATAAAATGAGAAACTTTGGCAAATGATTACGGTACGATAAACCAAACAGTTTTTTTGACTAGTTAACTTTTATTCTTTTTTTTTCCTCTTCCATTATATATACATATATAATATAGGTAGGTACAAGGCCGAAGCCGAGGGGGGGGGCTAGAGGGGGGGCTGTAGCCCCCCCCCCAATTAATTCTAAAAATCAAATTCTATTATAAAATATATTTATATATCACTGTGTTCCAATTTTTTCTTATATAAAACTCTCCACACAGCCCCCCCTCCAAACCGCACAGCCCCCCCCCCCACACACAAACCAGAATCCTGGCTACGGCTATGGGTAGGTAGATAAACGTCTACCAGCAAGTCTAATTTCATTATGTTGCTTTTGATTATTGGGAATATTGTCTTCCCAAAAAAAAATGTAAATTTATTTTTATTATTTTCATTTATTTAATTTCTCCAGACATCTACTATATTTTTTTAAATTTGTTCCTCATTTCTGCAGATTTGTGTGGATGATAAGTTATAAAAAAAGTGCCGGATTTCTACAGAGAAAATAAACAGTTTTTTAAATTAACTAAAATGTTAATTTATTACAGAATATGTATTCAAATGTCCTGTTACGCTTGCATTTGCTACAAAAATACCCATTTCAATAAAAATGAAGTCAAAACGTTTTAATTACAAAGTATACATATCATATAACAATAATGCAATACAAACAATGAACAATAAATACATAATTTAATAACCAGTTTAGATTTGAGTGGAAAATGTCAAATTAAATCAAGTTTTCATTTGAATAATTTTTGTATATCTTATACGTACATATTGATGAAATATTTATAGTAATCTTTGCATCAGATATATCTTAATAATAGTTTCAGAGCATCACAATCTACACAACTATAATACATGTGTCTTAAACCTCCTCAATAGTTTATATATATTCACTGTCATTAATGGAACTAAGACAATATCTTTCAGTTTGTTTGAGGGACGGTTCTAGTTTGAAATAAGGACACACCGGTCTGATGCCATGTAAGTATACCATTCTAACAAAATACCAGTACTATGTACATAAAGATAGTAACATTAAAATGATTGCTTGTTGTGGCGCCTCCTTCCAGAGACCGCCATGATAAATTGGATGAGCCACCCCTGGAAGTGAAAAAAAAAAATAAACAAAACTTTTTCTTTTGGACGCAATTTTTTTTCCATAGGGTGATACAATAAACTGAATCTATTTGTTTGAATCTTATTCATTTCATGTGACTATTTATAGCCAACGATTATGTTATAGTTAGATTGATACATTATAATGTCATCGCCATTTCATTGATTTCTAGACACATTAATATTTAGAGAGATGATAAAGTAAGATAATATTTACCTCTCTTCACATTGTGAGTGTCTGCTGTAATATAAACAAAAATAAACACATTAATTCCAATTGAAACTTTTTGTAATTAGGTTTTCTCATTTTAAAATGCATTAAAAAATATTATATTAAAATGAAAACAAAAAAAAATTAATATAATAAAACTTAAATTTCATGTTTATTTTTTTTTTAAGCATGGAAATAATTTTCGATTGAAGCATAATATCTTTTCCTCATTTTTGTGTGTACCCTCTATCTAGGGAGTAGGCACTAGAACGTACATGTATATCTGTTGTGCTTTCATACGTCCTTTCTCTGGGCTTAAGGACTAGGTGGTACCCAGGTTATGCGGCGAATATTTTTGGTTTTACCAGTGATAGGACCACGTACCCTTTACTTAATGTAAGATGTATTATAATTCAGGGACGAGGCGTGAGGTGGAGCCGGTCATAACTCTTAGAGGAAAATTTAATGATGTTTTATACTATATACAAAGCACTGACGAACATACATTTATAGATTTGTATAAATTATTAGACTAACAGCATATACGGTTTATATATAAGTGAATGCTATATATATTTAAGCTTGTAGTCATTGTCTTCTGAATGACTATGCTAACTACAATCAATAAACACAGTACCATTATATAGCATTTTCTATAAACGTGACTATCACTGGCAACACTCTTATAATTGTATTGTCTTACACAAATAGTCATGTTATATTTCCTTAATTCTTTCTTACTTGTTTACATTCGTTGATAGCAGTAATATTAATATTTGTAAGTTTTGTTTGAGAAAAGAAAATAAAGTATTTGTTAAATTATCTGTAATTATTTTTTTATAACATACGAATGTATAATCATTTTAATAATTATTATCCATTGTTTAAAAATCAAACGCAATCCTACATGAATTATAGGAGCCACAGTTTGCACAACATGAAACAATCATTGTACTACAGTTCTACATTATATGCATCAAATGTGTGACATTTGGAATAAAAAGTAACAAACTTTATGTACAGTTTTACATTACATGAGTAAGTAAAAGATAAAGACACTAACAATGGACCTCTATTTTAGACTTGAGAAAAATAAAATTACAAATACAAAATTGGGGTTTTGTTGGGCCTTTTGGAATCTGGGATACATGTTGCGCGCCTGGTGCACTCATCTTTGAAAACGCCTCTGCCAAGAGAAAAACTTTTGAACTCACCTAACTGCGACAATAAACATGAGAGAATAGTACAAGGTAAATGGTCAAAAACTAATGTAATCGTTCCAGAATGATTTTAAAACTAGCTGTATCCTGCAAAACCTTCGCATAGAGTTATATTCCCTTAGGTTTGATCAGTAGGCTAGGTTATTTTTGGTTTCGGACAGATCCGATTTGTTTATGATTTTTATTACTATTGTTTAAGTTTGACGATTTTAAACTGGAATACTGTTGTATTACTTTTTTTTTACTTTCGATTTAACGCAGAACCCACACCGCTATTATTTATATAGATGTCCGGCCGAAAATAATGAAATGGTGTAAGTCTAAAACTGAACAATAAAAAGAAAAGTAAAAGTTACAAACAACTTCGTACAAACAAGCACAAAACATTTGGTTCCTTGCACTGTCCTTGAATAAAAAAAGTAACAAAAAGAAATAAGACATGTGTTTATGTCATTTGCTGCGCACATCGGTCATGACATTATTTGTATAGGAGAAGAGAACTGGATAAGTGGTTAAGGAAACTAATGCAAATATGATAAATGATGAGATGATTAACACATACATCACCAGTTCATTTGTAAGCAATGAAGCCAGTAGCAACACAGGAAATGACCCTGACACATTGTTATCGATGTCCGAGTGGGCAGTGTGAGTATGTGGTGGAGGAGGGGGTGGCTTGAGATGGCGAGCACTAATTAGACAACCGTTGCGATTGGTCGTAGGGACGTGTTAATACTATGACTATGAACTTTGTAGAACACCTTGTTAAGTGAGCAATGGGGATACTTCAACTGTCTTCAGTATATCAATCAAGATATCTTCCAAAACACACACACGTACTAGTAATACACAGCGTAAAAACTATAACAACCATCACTTAGTCCAGACCATCACTCAGTTTAGACCATCACTCAGTTCAGACCATCACTAAATCCAGACCATCACTCAGTTCACACCATCACTCAGTCCAGACCATCACTCAGTTCACACCATCGCTCAGTTCAGACCATCACTCAGTTCACACCATCACTCAGTCCAGACCATCACTCAGTTCACACCATCACTCAGTCCAGACCATCACTCAGTTCACACCATCGCCCAGTCCAGACTATAACTCAGTTCACACCATCGCTCAGTCCAGACCATCACTCAGTTCACACCATCGCTCAGTCCAGACCATCACTCAGTTCACACCATCACTCAGTCCAGACCATCACTAAGTCCAGACCATCACTCAGTTCAGACCATCACTCAGTCCATACCATCACTCAGTTCAGACCATCACTCAGATCACACCATCACTCAGTTCAGACCATCACTAAGTCCATACCATCACTCAGTTCAGACCATCACTCAGTCCATACCATCACTCAGTTCAGACCATCACTCAGTTCACACCATCACTCAGTCCAGACCATCACTCAGTTCAGACCATCACTAAGTCCAGACCATCACTCAGTTCAGACCATCACTCAGTCCAGACCATCACTCAGTTCAGACCATCACTCAGTTCAGACCATCACTCAGTTCAGACCATCACTAAATCCAGACCAACCATCACTCAGTTCAGACCATCACTAAATCCAGACCAACCATCACTCAGTTCAGACCATCACTAAATCCAGACCAACCATCACTCAGTTCAGACCATCACTAAATCTAGACCACAGTGGTCCAGACATATCACTTAAAAAAAATTAACCTTAAATTTACTTTACTTAATGTGTAAAGATTTGAACATAAACAATCCCTTAGGTCAGTTTGGGATGTTGACCAGTCTAAAAAGATATTTCCGAACTCTATGACGTTACATCAGCCGCGAAATGACGTCACAGTATGAAAGGAAAACCTTTTACTCTTGGAATACACATTTATGAACAAGCATACATGTATACACATATATTTACACACACATGCGTACACACATATAAAAACATATAAACACATACACACATATATGTACACATATATCACATTCACAAACATTCATTTAGAAAGCACCAGTGATTGAATTATTGTAACAATTTTTGAGAGCACTGATAAGAAATGAGCTATTACTTACTATTACTTATTACTTTCTCCGTTGTATTCTCCGATTATTTCCCTACACATTTTCTGTTAACCAGTGTATTGTGTTGTTGTATTCTCTGATTATTTCCCTTCACATTTTCTGTTAACCAGTGTGTATTGTGTTGTTGTGTTGAGTAGTTGACTGATCATAAAATAATCTATTTGTGCAGCACACTGTGTCCTAGTTATATTAAAATGCAATAAACATTGAATCAACTTAGTCTTGATACATGTGATCATTTCCTGATTGCAAAAACATACTAAACTATTGCGTTTATAGCAAATTATATTATTTTAAATATACAAATATAAACAACCAGTTGATTACTATTAATATACTTTGGCTAAAGTAATGTAAGTCTTGTTTGCTAGTGTCCAAAGTACATTTTATGAAGCAATTTTTAGATTCAATATTGAAAGAAAGTAATGAACAATGGGGAAATTTTATTACTTCTCTAAATTGATCTCATTAAATTGCGCTATTGAAACATTGTCTATCGTAACACTAAAATCTTGGAAATAAACATGGCGGATTTGAACACCCTTCCATTCGTACTTTCGAATGAAAGTTTTTTTTTCAATAAAATTATCGGGGAATCGATCGTTATAATTTTTCAAGTATTAAGACGCGCATTGACCCAACCATGTGCGCATTCATATGGACACACAGGAAGTAAGATTAGGGGTTTTATGCTAATGATATGGGTCAATTTATGCTGTCTCATGAACGAAATCACGAAACTATTAGTTCCAAGAAATATTCTTTCTTTCTTTGAACAAAAATGATTTTTATATTTAAAAAAAAGAATAAAAGTTAATCAAAGGAAAAGGTAAAACATATTTCAACTATCAAAGACCCTTCCCTCCCCTATATGTCCCCAAGATGACGCCACTGGCCCGCTTCCTATGGGAGGGGAGGGAGGCAAGGTGGTAGCCTAGCAACGGTTGTGATTATGAATTTGTACAAACAAAAACGGGAAATCTTTCTGCCTACACAACCCCCAACGAGAAGTGACCCAGGGACTGACACGCCCACTGTCTACA
Organism: Bulinus truncatus; assembly: GCA_021962125.1. Lineage (NCBI taxonomy): Eukaryota > Metazoa > Mollusca > Gastropoda > Planorbidae > Bulinus > Bulinus truncatus. The sequence continues at coordinate 2,647,772 of JAGDYQ010000043.1, read as the reverse complement.
GAGACTTTGCTGCATAATATATCAGGACATCACTGTCATCCGTACAGTACAAGCTGAAGTCTCTGTCAGTGGAAATTTAGTTTAGTCTGAAATTAATTCAACAAGTCAGCCATTTATATACTAGTACATTCATTTATTCATATCAGTTGATACATCTTTTAAGTCATTAGTGACTTCATTTATTTACTAAGTCAATCATTTGGAGTCATTTTAGGCATTACTGCGTACATTACATTTAGTCAATAAGTTGGGGTAATTCTAGACATTACTGCGTACATTACATTTAGTCAATAAGTTGGGGTAATTCTAGACATTACTGCGTACATTACATTTAGTCAATAAGTTGGGGTAATTCTAGACATTACTTCGTACACTTATTTAGTTAATTAGAATAATTTTAGACATTACCATGTTCACTTATTTAAACACTTATTTAATCAAACAGTTGGGGTAATTTTATACATTACTGCATACATGTATTGAGTCAATCATTCCGTTGCACTCATTCTTTTAGTCATTCTATAAGTGTACACATTAATTTGTTTCGCCAGTTAGTCTACTTATTTGGACATTAATTAATTAATGTATTTATAGATTAACTTATTTAGTCTGTCATTCAATTTAATAGAAAATAAAAGTTAGGTAGATATAAGAAGCTTATTTAGCTTAAGTATGGACTAGCAGATCCTTGTAAAATGACCGTTTGAAAGTCAGAATAGATGTTACTAAAAATAATACAAACTCGTCAGTTAGGTGACGTCACATTCAGCCCATGACGAGGCTGTGATAAAGTGATATTTAAGTCCAGGGCTCTGTCCATGTTTCCAAGTCAGAGATTTTTGACATTCCCAGAGTTCATGGGGGGAAAATGAAATCTGCTCTCCGGAGAACTCCAATAATGAAATAATGTTTCCCGTTTCTTCATTATTTCACAGAGGCCATCTTGACAAGAACATAACGTTATTAGAACATTGTGACTACACTAACCTATATAGGTGGCCATTTGATGGGTCTGTAACAACCTATATAGAAAATATGTACAAAGGAACTCTCAAAGCAGAAATCTCAGTTTGGTTTGATTTATTATCTCCCTGTACACGCGCACACAGTGGGGCGCTGTGTTAATAAATAGTATCTTTCAAAAAAATGTATCTTTTTTTAATAACATCCTGATTAGTGGAAGTGGGTCTGTGCATAAGCGTGAGGGGTGGGCTGGTGGGGGGTGGTGGGTGAATAAATAGGCTCATCGACTTTACACTCAGTTGGTAGGAAAATACAAAAACAAATCATTTATCTTTCATTTATTGATCAGCCAATCAGTCTGTCTATGGCGCCATTTATTTTCAGTTGTCATGTCCATATTTATAGGTCATGTTCATATTTAGTGGTCATGTCCATATTTAGTTGTCATGTTCATATTTAGTGGTCATGTTCATATTTAGTAGTCATGTTCATATTTAGTTATTATGTTCATATTTAGTTGTCATGTTCATATTTAGTGGTCATGTTCATATTTAGTGGTCATGTTCATATTTAGTGGTCATGTTCATATTTAGTGGTCGTGTTCATATTTAGTTATTATGTCCATATTTAGTGGTCATGTTCATATTTAGTGGTCATTCTGGTCATGTTCATATTTAGTTATTATGTTCATAATTAGTGGTCATGTTCATATTTAGTGGTCATGTTCATATTTAGTGGTCATGTTCATATTTAGTGGTCATGTTCATATTTAGTGGTCATGTTCATATTTAGTGGTCATGTTCATATTAAGTTATCCTGTTCATATTAAGTTATTACGTTCATTTCCCATGTTAATAATGTTATCCAAACTTCTTTTAAGTAGCAAGCTGTTTACTTATTGAGCACTAACCATTCAGTCTAACAGAGACGTTTGTTAGCTTGACCCCCACAAAAGCAAATTTGAGATATAGTATTACCTCCGCAGTGGCCAGAACGCGGTAGGGGTGGTGTAATCTAATCTACAAAATAACTCACAATATTCTGGGGATCATTTCATAGACTTCTTGTAACGACCTCAGCCAAATACACAATTGAAAACTTGATCACTTGGACAGTCTGTGATTGTTGTATGATTGTTTAGACAAACACGAGGAAGAATGACATCGCATCAAAATTACTGGCAATGAGCAACACCATATCATACACGTAATAATATTTTACTGGAATGTAACAACAATGACCAACACTATATCATACACGTAACAATATTTTACTGGAATGTAACAACACTGACCAACACTATATCATACACGTAACAATATTTTACTGGAATGTAACAACAATGACCAACACTATATCATACACGTAACAATATTTTACTGGAATGTAACAACAATGACCAACACTATATAATACACGTAACAATATTTTACTGGAATGTAACAACAATGACCAACACTATATAATACACGTAACAATATTTTACTGGAAAGTAACAACATTGACCAACACTATATCATACTTGATAGAACGTTTTACTTGAATATACTGGCCACCAACATCATAAATATGCAACAAGATGAAACTTGAATATAACAACAATGACCAATACCATATCATATAGTGGCAAGATTAAAAATAAACCTAGTGGAAACAACAGCGTCCAATTATATAATGAAGACAATATTTCAACGAACTAGACTGGACATATGCTACAACTGACTAAGACTGGACATATGATACAACTGACTAAGACTGGATATAGGCTACTCATGATTAAGACTGAACATATGCTACAACTGATATAGTCTGACATATGCTACAAATGACTTCCAAAAATAACATGGATTTCCTGATATCATCATAGAAGTCTTCTATCTCATAGTTAATAATGTTACCAGAAAAAAGGAAAAAAAACAACTAATAATGGAAACAAAAATCGAACAAAGAATTTTTTTCTCGTCTCAACTTAAGTATAAAACATCATCCAATCTGGAAATGAAAAATCCCTTGTTAAAAATGTTATCATAAAACACTGTTACGTTCCTAGCTGTCCACAGATTTAACATTACCAGTCTTTTGTCATCTTACATATGACTGTCATAGACTTTATTTCTCAAATAATTGTACCTTTTTTTTTTTTATTTTTGGCTTCGACTTTTCCCATCCACCATCTCAAGAAAACAGGGACAACGATTGGTTATCTTTCCTTATGTCTGACGCTAATTAGTTTTGTGTGGGGGGGGGGGGATGCGGCCCCTGATTTAATTATTTGTATAATGATACCTTTGCTCCATTTCTATCTTAGTTTAGTTCTAAAGTACTCTGTACGTGACTTTCTAACATTATGGTTGTAATAATCAACTGTTTGAGTCTCTGTTGACTTTGTTAACAGAGACGTGTGGTGATTACTTTGGGTTTACAAAAAAACATCAACTTAAGCCGAAATGTTTCAACCTTAAAATGATTGACATTTTAAAAAAGAATTTAAAAGCTAAACATCTAGATGCTTAAGTATCTGAAACGTGGAACAAGATATAGATAAAAATGTTTAAACACATTTATACATACTGGCTGTTGAAGAAGAAATGAATTTCTAGTTCCACTATTAGATATTTATAAGTACAGTCTTGTGATGATGAAATGAATGTCTTTTGAAAGTCTAATTGAATATCTAGTTAAATGTAGTTGAATGTTTAGTTACACTGTGAGTAAGATCGCTAGGCTTATTTAGGAACAAAAAAAAAATTGGAATTGGAGAAGTATTTCATGTAACGACATTAAACTCAGACTAAAGTCAGGTTCTTTTAATAATCTGGTTTCACCAATCCCAACAGCAATAGTTCAGAACACATTATTGATTTAGCCCTTAAGTTATAGTTCACAACTAGAGTTACACTAAGCCATTCTTCAGTTATAGTTTACAGACTGAGTTACACTAAGCCATTCTTCAGTTATAGTTCACAGACTGAGTTACACTAAGCCATTCTTCAGTTATAGTTCACAGACAGAGTTACACCAAGCCATTCCTCAGTTATAGTTCACAGACAGGGTTACATTAAGCCATTCTTCATTTATAGTTCACAGACAGAGTTACATTAAGCCATTCCTCAGTTATAGTTCACAGAGTTACATTAAGCCATTCTTCAGTTATAGTTCACAGAGTTACATTATGCCATTCTTCAGTTATAGTTCACAGACAGAGTTACACCAAGCCATTCCTCAGTTATAGTTCACAGACAGAGTTACATTAAGCCATTCTTCAGTTATAGTTCACAGAGTTACACGAAGCCATTCCTCAGTTATATTTCACAGACAGAGTTACATTAAGCCATTTTTCAGTTATAGTTCACAGAGTTACATTAAGCCATTCCTCAGTTATAGTTCACAGACAAAGTTACACCAAGCCATTCTTCAGTTATAGTTCACAGACAGAGTTACATTAAGCCATTCCTCAGTTATAGTTCACAGACAGAGTTACACTTAGCTGCCTTAAAGTTATAACTCACAAGCAGAGTTTTAGATGAACTTACCACTAATAACTACAACTCTAAAACTTTCAATCTGAAGACTTGTTGTACGACACAGGTACAGACCACTGTCTTCCATCTGCACACCTTTGATCCTCAGAACGCTGGATATACTTTTCATCTGTATGGAGTTATTAGTTCTGTCAACATTGAGAATATAATTTAAGAGTTAAATGAAAATTATTAGTATGAAGACAAGTATTTTATTCAAAATTATTGTCTTGTAGCGAAAGATTTGACCACTTCCCCACAGTAAATGATTCTATTCCCCCCCCCCCCCCCACTATGATTTAATTTTTGAGTTAATTGATGCATTGGGAGGGGGGTGTCATAGGTAGAGAGAGGAAGGCAATATTTTGTTACAAAGAGTTGATTTCTTGGAATCTTAATTACATGTGCTCGTTTATTTTTCTACATTTGATATCAGCAGTTGAGATGAAGGATTATTGACAACAGTTTCTGTTGATGGTATAACGTGTACTGGTCATAATGAGCTATTGGATGTTGTGGATGTTGTACAATACGTGTACTGGTCATAATGAGCTATTGGATGTTGTGGATGTAATACAAAAGTGTACTGGTTATAATGAGCTATCAAGTGGAGAGGATATAGTACCATATAATCAATGCTAATAGTGTTAGCTCTACTTAATAATTTAAGTACAGTTTTTAGCGTTTCCTTGATGTAAGAAAATTATATTTTAATAGATAACAATATGAAATTTCATTCGAAAAAAATCTATTAAAAAAACCCCCATTAATTATGTAAAACATTTTGAAACTTTGTCATAAAAATGTTTCTGTAGTTAAATGAGTTCTATTGAAGGGGAAACACCGATGACTGAACGACATCATACAGATTCATTAAATTAAGCGTGTCAAGTAAAATTAAGGGAGGGGGAAATTAAACATGACACAAACATAAAAAAATAATTATCTAAAACCTATTAATTTTCTAATAGCTGCTGAAGTTAAAAATACATTTTTTTTCTCTAATTACATTTTGATATATTGTATCTAACATTTATGTTTGATTGTACCAGATATGTACGAAATACTAAATACATTGTCAGCATTTATTCCTTTAATAGCGGTTTTGTCAAAACTGAAAACAAACTGTAGTTAGAATTGCTGGAAAGAAAGTAACAATGAGTTAAATGCCAAGGTTTTAACCAATTCCTTACGTTAACTTGATTTCATTGGTTACTGTGTAATAATACCAATGTTTCAACCATTGCCTTTTGTAAACTTGATTTCATTGGTTACTGTGTAATAATACCAATGTTTCAACCATTTCCTTTTGTAAACTTGATTTCACTGGTTACTGTGTAATAATACCAATGTTTCAACCATTGCCTTTTGTAAACTTGATTTCACTGGTTCCTATGTAAACTCCCAGAGTTTTAACTTTGTATTTTATTAAAGCCAGTAAAATGGGTAGTTTGAAGAGTTAACTTGTATTTGCAGAAGACTTCAGTTTAACGGTCTAGGGTCAATACAGTGCAATCTATCATTCAGGGTAAAGATGGCTGATGTTTTTTTTTCCTTGCTAGAAATAGATTGATGAATTGGAGCTGTGTTTTTTTCCTGAGGTGTTAGTTAACAAGGTCAACATATTTTGTAATGGATAGGTAAATATTCGTGTGTGTGGGAGTTTGGGGAATCACCGTCTGTACGTAATATCTGGGGGTTATAGAAACAGTGTCACTGGCATTGGGAATTACCGTATGTCATTTGGGAAGCTATATATTTTTTTCAATGGTATTGTTACATTTGAGGCTTAAGATATGTTTTCCATTGTATTGGGAATTCCTGTATGTTACATGTGTGGCTAAAGATATGTTTTCCATTGTATTGGGAATTCCTGTATGTTACATGTGTGGCTAAAGATATGTTTTCCATTGTATTGGGAATTTTTGTATGTTATATGTGATAGTAGACATATTGATTTTAACTGTACCAAGAATTTATGCTATATGTGAGGCAAGAAATTTTTTTTTTATTTTGTACTGGGAATTACGGTTTGTTACGGTTTCTTTAGTAAGAAAGGTTCTCAATTGAACATGGGATTTACTATTGTTAAAGTTAAGGCTAGAGAAATACTTGCAGTTGCTAATTAAACTGGACGATATGGAATATTTTAGTTATGGTGAGAATTATTTGTCTGAGTTGATAGCTGATTGGTTTCTTTTTTCTCTCAATCTATAATATAACTACATACATTTTATAATACATTTTATAATACATTTTATAATACGTTTTATAATACATTTTATAATACATTTTATAATACATTTTATAATACGTTTTATAATACATTTTATAATACATTTTATAATACGTTTTATAATACATTTTATAATACATTTTATAATACATTTTATAATACATTTTATAATATGTGTGTGTCTAATGTAAAAGTACAAAGGTATTCCGCAGACAGGATAAATTGAAGTGCACCTCCCCCCCCCCGGGCCTGTGATGGCTCATGCATAGTGTGCATGGCCTTAACACATAAAAGGTCCACTGAAATAATTTAGCTTAGTTTAAAAACAATCTAGGTAAACTTTTGATAAAGTCTTTATTTTAATATGTATACTTAGCATACATTATGTATACACAGAGTAAAATATGTATACACAAAGCAATTATGTATACTCAGTGTAAAATATGTGTATATATAGTGTAAAATAAATATACACAGAGTACATTATGTATACACAGTGTACAATATGTATACACAGAGTACAATATGTATACAGTGTGTAAATTTATGTATACACAGAGTACATTATGTATACACAGTTTAAAATATGTATACACAGTGTAAAATATGTATACACAAAGTACATTATGTATACACAGTGTAAAAAATGTATACACATAGTGCAAAATATGTATACACAGTGTAAAATATGTATACACAGTGTAAAATATGTATACACAAAGTACATTATGTATACACAGTGTAAAATATGTATACACATATTGCAAAATATGTATACACAGTGTAAAATATGTATACACAGTGTAAAATATGTATACACAAAGTACATTATGTATACACAGTGTAAAATATGTATACACATAGTGGAAAATATGTATACACAGTGTAAAATATGTATACACAGTGTAAAATATGTATACACAGTGTAAAATATGTATACACAGTGTAAAATATGTATACACAGTGTAAAATATGTATACACAGTGTAAAATATGTATACACAGTGTAAATTATGTATACACAGTGTAAATTATGTATACACAGTGTAAAATACGTGTGCTTTCAAAAAATACTAAATACAAACTCTAATGTTTTGAAAAAAATTGTCACCCCGTCAAGAGTTATGAGGTTGGAAGGGTTAGCTGTAAGTATAAAGTATACAAAACTTTAACAAATCACTTGACCTTAGATCCAGCTAAAGAAAAAATGAGAACCCGAGGAAGATTTGACTCCAATTAAAATTTATTTTTGAATAAATAAACAATCCAGCTGCGGGTAATGAAATGAAAGACCAGCAATTTTTTTATTATGTTCTCGAGAATAACATTAACTTTGGAATTGAAAATATATTTTATTCTGTTTTTTTTTTGTTTATTTGACACACATATCAAGCATTTTACCCTAAAGGCTAATCTTATTGATAACAGGTAATTATGTGATCCATTTTTTATTTTATAGAAGTTTAAACACCGACGCTGCAATGTCTTACTTTAAATATGTAAAAGCTCAAAGCAGAGTATAAACATTGATTTTAGCATGTTAACATTAATTTCAATCTTCTTAAAATTACACAGCCTAGGATATGGATAAAGTTCTAGTCTGATATAGACAGGGTAGTGGCTCTGTGTCTCTTTTACCACTAATAAATAACTAACGAAGATACAATTTTAAAAAAAAAGGACCCAGATATTAAATTGGCTAAGGGACAAAAAAAAAAGTAAAGACTTGACAGACAAACATAAAGACTAACTTGACAGACAAGCCTAAAACACTTGACAAACAAACGTAAAGACTTGACAGGCAAACGTAAAGACTTGACAAACAAACGTAAAGACTTGACAGACAAATGTAAAGACTGACAGACAAACGTGAATATTTGACAAACGTAAAGATTTGACAGACAAACGTAAAGACTCACTTGATAGAAATTCTTCCAGGTGGGTCATCACTGATTATTTTGTTACCGTTAAAGAACCAATCCAACTGTTCTGGAACGTATTCATGACCTGTGGCGTTACACGTCAGAAGTATTACAGTGTCTTTCTCTACAAATTTAGCACCGTAAATCTGAATGGCTGAGGATGTAGAAGATAATAGAACACATGTGTAGGATGAAAACAACCTAGAACTCTACATGTAAGGCTAAGGTTCCCAACCGTTAAAGCAACATGCGTGGCTAAATATCAGCCTATTATTGCAATACATGTGTAACCGAGGATCAAAAACACCTACACTACTTAGTATGGCTTAGAATCAGAACTATTGCAACAAACTCTACATGTAGGTTGAGGAATCACTACAACCCCTAACACCTTACTGTAGTGACTCGGTAACACTTTGGCTGTGAGCCCAATCTGTATGATAAATTAGCTGCAGCAGTATATTATGGTGCCACAGCCGTATCTATATGATGTCGCAGCCTTGTCTGTATGATGCCGCAGCCGTGTCCGTATGGTGCTCCAGCCGTGTATGTATGGTGCTACAGCCGTATCTATATGATGCCGCAGCCATATCTGTATGATGCTGCAGCTTCATCCGTATGATTCGAATGCTACACCTCTATCTGAATGGTGAATAAAGTCAAGTCATCTACCAATGTCTGTTATCAGACTTCCATGGCCATTGCACTCCCGGCTATGGCGGTAATGAAAGATGGGCGTTAACAAAACTGGCCCATTCGAAGCTTGCAACAGGGACTGAAGACCAAAAGATAAACATCTCATCGTTACAGAGAATCACGACCAAGAGATTAACATCTCATCGTTACAGGGACTGAAGACCAAGAGATTAATATCTCATCGTTACAAGGACTCAAGACCAAGCGATTAATATCTCATTGTTACAGGGACTCAAGACCAAGAGATTAATAGCTCATCGTTACAGGGACTCAAGACCAAGAGATTAATATCTCATCGTTACAGGGACTCAAGACCAAGAGATTAATATCTCATCGTTACAAGGACTCAAGACCAAGCGATTAATATCTCATTGTTACAGGGACTCAAGACCAAGAGATTAATAGCTCATCGTTACAGGGACTCAAGACCAAGAGATTAATATCTCATCGTTACAGGGACTCAAGACCAAGAGATTAATATATCATCGTTACAGGGACTCTATTATTAGCTACAACATAATATTTGGGGTTGATCAAAACACAACAGTCTGTGTTAGACCGACATTTACTAGTTTGTTATGTGTTATGTCAACATTTAAAAGTTATAATTATTTTGCATTAAGGATGACAACTGTTATGTCTAAAGGATTTCAACTTAAAAATAAACAAAAAAAAAAAACATGAAAAAAGAGAAAGTAATTTATTGTTGGAAATGACTATTTATAAGTGGCCACTAGCAGTTGACTAGGATGTAATCACTTGCAGGTGACTAAGATGTAATCACTTGCAGTTGACTAGGATGTAATCACTTGCAGGTGACTAAGATGTAATCACTTGCAGGTTACTAAGATGTAATCACTTGCAGGTGACCAAGATGTAATCACTTGCAGTTGACTAGGATGTAATCACTTGCAGGTGACTAAGATGTAATCACTTGCAGGTGACTATTAGTTGGCAGGATACAATTTAATGAGACAGTCTGAAATCGTTAAGCGAAGACTAAAATATCGACCAGTCGATGATGAACTGTTAAAAAGATTATCTCCATTCCATACCTAGGCTGTTGGGGAACAAAACTAGATTTTTTAGAAAACAGACGTTTCTAGAGTTTATATGACAACATAGTAAAATATGTAAACATTGTATATCACACTTGACATTGTTATATATTGCATATCACACTCGACACTGTTGTATATTGTATATCACACTCGACACTGTTGTATATTGTATATCACACTTGACACTGTTGTATAATGTTTATCACACTCGACACTGTTGTATATTGTATATCACACTCGACACTGTTGTATATCACACTCGACACTGTTGTATATTGTATATCACACTTAACACTGTAGCATATTGTTATCACAATCGACACTGTTGTGATATAACTGTATATCACACTCGACACTGTTGTATATTGTATATCACACTTGACATCTGTTGTATATTGTATATCACACTTGGACACTGTTGTATATTGTATATCACACTTGACACTGTTGTATATTGTTTTACTCATATTCTCGCTATACAGCCGCTCTTTATACGGCATTTCGCTATATGGCCTTCATCATTTATGGATCGTTTTCAATTTACTGCCTAAAATGTTTCGCTATAACGGTAAAAAAACACTTTGGCAAAGAACGAAAAAATATTGATTATTGAGGGTAATGCATCAGGGCATCCTACCTAATCTATCAGAACTATTCGAAGATGTCATGATTTAGTACTACCTGAAAAATACAACAGCACTAATCAACCATTGGATAATGATGCAATAGGCATACTTTAAGGCGACATTACCTACCTAAACTTCCGACAACTCAGCATATAGGGAAACAGATGGTGAATCTTCAATTGAAACATTTTGGAACAAATATAACATAAAGGGTACTGTTGACAGCATCAGTGAATGATGAAGGAATTAAATAGGCAACAATCAACCATGTATTGGCAAAAAAATATGGGTTAGAATGTGTAAAAAATAATGATGAAGACAGAAGTGTACCTAGGGTGGGGTAAATTCAAAAGCTCCCCCGGCCTTGAGCTTGAGGGCCCCCAAATAGATTTTTTTACATTAAATATAAAGTACATTATCTCATGTCATGTTGTCAAATGTCAAAATGCAAGAACCTCCAAAGAGGGGCACTTAAAATCCCTAGGTTCGGCACTGGATACAGAAGTTAATTTTCTTCCTGAAATTAGGCAAAATATTTTGGATCCAGTAGAAGATTTTGGCTTGGAAGGTTTGAATGAACAATGATGTGCTTGCTCTACTTGAAGCTGATAGGGAACCTCCTCCTTGAAAACGATCCTGACGTCAGACGTAGCGCTCAATTTCTCAAGGAATTAACAGTCATTAGCAGTTATAACTCATTGCAGAATGAACTAGACAAGAAGCCAAGACAAACAACGTTGGACAATTGCTGTAAGTCAGGCCCATCCTTACTAGGCGGAAAATAATGACGTCATTGATCTCGTGGTGGTTACCATTTCTTCATTGAAAAAAATACATATTCATGTTTTATGTAACATGAAATTGTTTTATTTTAGTTATTAGACTATGGATGATTGTTGGAGTTAGTTATTATTTATGGCACAAATGTATGTAGCTTTAATTAAAATGAAATAAAAAAAGAGAAAAAAACATTTTGAATGATAAACCATGTTGCACATTTAAACAAATTGGAACCGATCTCGGTGAATTTGTATGGATTTGTACTAGAACAATTGATTCCCTATATGGCATTTCGCTTAGCGGCCGAATTTCGTGGGAACGTATCTAGGGCCGTAAAGCAAGGTATTCTTGTATATCACACTTGACACCTTGTTGTATATTGTATATCACACTCGACACTGTTGTATATTGTAGTATCACAATTGATTATCAGTTGTGGTATTGTGCATCACACTTGGACACTGCTTGTGGATATTGTATATCACACTTGATACTTTGTTGTATATTGTATATCACACCTGATACTGTTGCATATTGTATATCACACTTGACACTGTTGTATATTGCTTATCACACTTAACACTGTTGTATATTGTATACTCACACTTGACACTGTGTTGGTATTATTGTTTATCACTGCACTCGACACTTGTTGTATATTGATTATCATACTCGACATTCATTGTATATTTTATATCACACTTGACACTATTGTATATTGTATATCACAATTTGACACTGTTGTATATTGTTTATCATACTTGACACTGCTTGTATATTTATATTGCAGTTAACATTACTGAATATTCTAAAGTTGTGACAATTTTGAAATAAATATCTAGCACATTCATTATAATATTTGAATTTAAGACTACACTAGAAGTTTAACCGGGCGGTATACACACTCCCAGCCTAACACTAACAGATACCCACACCCACACTAACAGACACACACCCACACTAACAGGCACACCACCCACACTAACAGACACACACCCACACAAACAGGCACACACCTGACCACTAAATAGACACACACCGGCACAAACAGGCAGGCACACCCACCACTAACAGACACACACCCACCACTAACAGACACACACCCACACTAACAGACACACACCCACACTAACAGACACACACCCACACTAACAGACACACACCCACCACTAACAGACACAATCTACACTAACAGACACACACCCACACTAACAGGCACACACCCACTACTAATATACCCTCCCACATGTAACAGTAACATGCTCGTACACGTTGATATTTAAAACTGCCTGTTAACCACGGGCCTAACGTGTCTTGCAGATTTTTTTTCTTACAGTTTCAAAGGAAAATAAAAAATATTCCAGCTGAAGATTTCTTTGATTTTATTTCGTTTTTACACTCCTGCTATTTATATTTAATGACCATCTAAGGTAAATCCTAACGGGATTTTAGCCTGTCCACATTCTCGGACAATCTTTTGAAATCTGACGTCTGGTAGTGTAGACTCTCCAGCTGAATAAGTCCACCGTTGAGTGGACAGATGCCCTAGAGCCACTTAACTCATATACTGACTATATTGACGGAACCGTGCGATGATGGATATAAATAAAACCACAGGATATGTTAGAGGGTGGAGCCAAATGGGGGTGGGGAAATAGAGAAGATAAAATATGAGTGATAGAGATGGATCATGTAAGGCAATCGAGTAATAAGTGGATGATATAAGTGGAATGATATACGGTGAATGAAATAAGTGGATGGCATACAGTGGATGAAAAAAGTGGATGGTACACAGTGGATGAAACAAGTGGATGGTATACAGTGGATGAAATAAGTGGATGGCATACAGTGGACGAAAAAGTGGATGGGTATAAAGAGGATGAAATAAGAATATGTATGTAACAGGTGTAAGACATAAATATTGTACTTGCAGCTGTTGCTCGTATGAAGTATTAGATTTCATGATGGCTTTTACAGTGACACGTTTTGAACTTCCTATCTATCTATCTATCTCACTATCTATCTATCTATCTATCTATCTGTCTATCCATTCGTCTGTCTGTCTTGTCTGTCTGTCTAGTCCTACCTACCCCATACCCTAAAATTGAATTAATATCTCAGTTGATACAGACATAGTGACCTATATGCTCTATGTCTATACCGCATTGCAGTCTGACGTCATATAAATCTCCATCCACACCCACAAAAGAGATCCCAAATATGTACACCTTGTTAAGACATTTATTTTACGCAATATAGTGTAAGGTAAAAAAAAAAACAGGTAGAAAAAACAAAAAGAAATTTTAGAAATTAATGTTCTTATTGTTTAGCAGTTTGGAAAACGTATTAGTCAAAACAAAAGTCACGCCGTGTGCACAAACATCCGGGTAGATCCCCAGTATCACTAAAGTGAAGTGGAAAACACATTCTCCATAGAAATCAAACAATAATAACAATTCGTCTCTCCAGTTCCAACCATCTCCCCCATGTTTCTCTCATCTGTTCTCACAGTTCTGCCAGGAGTTGTGGTGCTCCAGCAGCAGGTCCCGGTGAAGACAATGAATTAACATTTCCCTCTTTTTTTACTTCAACCATCTGATACATAGATTGGGTTCAACAGCTTCCACTTTTAGACAACCTTTCAATGCCTCACGCAGAATTCGTTTGTACTAAATTAAAAGAAAAGGCTTCAGCGTCATTCTGGGACATATTTTTTCTCCTCATTTTTGTTTCTTCGGTTCCGCTTGAGAGATATATATTACCCATATAAGAAATAAAAACTGTTTGTGTGAACAGCGTTGTTTTATTTTTTTGGTTATTTGGGTGAGGTATCGATGAAGGGCTTAATTTCAGGTGCTGGTGGATTGGCCATGTGGTGCTAGTGAATTAGTTGAAATGTTTTTGTTTCTTTTGTAATCTAAATAGGAAATAAATTTCCAAACAACCCCCCCCCCACACACACACAAAGATATGATCGAATATTTCCCACTTAGTGATATAACTATGAGTCATTTGATATAGATTTATACCTTCTGTAACATTTTAATGAAAGTCAAATGTAAAGAAGTAAACTTTATCATTGTCATTAGCCGTTAAGTCCAATCTAAATAAATAAATGTATCATGTCCAGTCAAATAATCCGTGTAACAGTACATTAAGTTAATTCGGGATGTAATGTAATATTTAAAATTAATTTATTCCCAAAAGATACGTATCAAGATCAATGATGATCGATATTCGCTGTGACAATTGATTTCGAAGTACAATGTGGGGAAGTCATAAAAAACACACACATCAACAGTCATTAAACGGTGCAGAAACCAACAAGAGCAAGTCACCATATAATTGTTGATTGGAACTATGGCAGTCATTTACCAATTAACACAAGAAAGTTTAACATTTAGACTAATGGATGTAACTGTTGAAGAACTTGGGCAATACACAATATATATTCTATTACAATTGCAAGTTTCTTCAGATAAAATAAACAAATAACAAGTGTGTGTATGTGTTGTGTGTGTTGTGTGTTGTGTGTGTGTGCGTGTGTGTGTGCGTGTGCGTGTGTGTGTGTGTGTGTGGTGATATCCATTCCCAGAGCCCCAGTACAGAAGATCAACATCTAACGAAGAAATAATGGCCTCCTGTTGGCTGGGGAACACCGGTCAATTTTCCTCTTAACCTTAGAACAAGGAATCGTTGAACCAGTTTTATCAGAATGAGGGCCAGTTTTAGTCAGACCAGCTTAGCCAGACCGAAGGCCAGCGTTTAGCCGACCAGTTCATCTGAGGCTGAACGCCAGTCTAGCCAGGCTAAGGGCCTGTTTAGTCAGGCTGAGGGATTGTTTAGCCGGGCCTGTTTAGTCAGGCTGAGGGCTTGTTTAGCCGGGCCTGTTTAGTCAGGCTGAGGGCTTGTTTAGCCGGGCCTGTTTAGCCAGGCTGAGTGTCAGTTTACAGGATGCACAATTGTGCAAGCAATTGGATACTGTTAATCAAAAAATCACCGAGATCAGATTTATCTTAAGGAATGCCACCCCCACTCCTTCCTTAACTCATTAAGCTTTCGAAAAATCTGGTCAGCCCTGAAGAGGAGGCCCTTACTTACTGGTAGAAATTATCTGTATATAAAGCGTCCCCACGCCAGTGTGGCGGCGGTATTAACCTGTAGTGACTACTAGATTTTGTGTACACTGGACTGTGACACAAGGATGTCAAACAAGACAATGAGTATATATGACTTCTTCCCAGAAATAATTTATTTGGTCTTTGTTTTGTTTTTTATGTGCACACAAATTCTACCACATTTTCAAAAAAAGTCCAGGAAAGCCATTGTACCTTTCACCACCTTGAATGTCGTATAGACATATGTAAAAATAGTGATCAACACAGAACAAAATTCAGTTTTTGTATTCAAACATAAATATTTGTAGCTTGTTGCTTTTGCATTCTCTCCCTGTTTGACATGGCCAATTTATCTTTTCAGGTAAGACCATTTTATCCGAGTTTTTTGTTTGTAGTGCCTTATTGTGATGAATTTCAACCAACATTGTTTGAACCTAAGACCCCCCCCCCCACCCCTACACTCCGGTAATCTATGTAAACGTTGATTTCTGGAAGCGGTTCATCATCAACTGGTTAGCCACTAAACATGGGGTGAAGTAACTCTTGGGTAAGTTGTTTCAATAGAACGTATTAATTTATTTTTTAAAATACAGTTTCCAACAGTTCACGTGATATTTTTATGTTAATTTACCATTGAATGTTTCTATGTACAAAATAAAAAAAAAATACAATTAGCTCAAATTGTTTAGTTGTTCAAGATTAAAATTCGTGTTTATACAGTGCGTATTCGGTTAACGAACTTAATCCGTTCCACAATTATGTTCGCTATCCGAATCGTTCGTTAACCGATCATCGATTTACCATATATGTTAATGGAAATTCGATTAATTCGTTCTACAGATCCTACAAATTTAATTTTTTTAAAAATAGCATGTACAGTACAAGTATAATTTTTTAAGTAAGTTTATTTATTACAAATTTAATACATGCGCAAAACTAATTGAGGACCGGTGTCGGGTGTTCCGAGAGCCGAGAGGTTTTCGTAAAAAATACAAACAGCTCCTGACCTATGTAAGTTCAACATTCGTAAATTCGGACTAACTTAAAAAAAAATCTCTCGCGGAACTTGGATGTCAACAGAGTGTGGGGTGTTAGTTTACTTTTAGGCCACCTTAGTTAACATCGACAGATGGCCAGGCACGACGAGAGGGGAGGGGTCAGGGGTGTCATTGCCAGGGGGCCCGGATCTGTAAGGGGGCCCGGCCGCCCCGACGATGTCAATTTTTTCACGACTCATTTTTTATTAAGGGGCCCCGCAATGATGTCCTGCCCTGGGGCTCTTGTTGGCTCTCGGCGCCCCTGCAGATGACGATCGCTCAACACTAGCGGCTCCAGGCCACTAAAACAGGTAGTTATTTGAAGTTTTTTGCCTTTTCGTTTGAAGTTAAACATTGAAAAAAATGACTCAAGCGTTCCAAGAAATAAACTCGGCTTCCATGCGATTTGAACAAATGGATCCTAACACTTCCCGCTTTTTGAAAGTTCAGAGAATAGCAGAAGACAGACTGTCTGTAGTTTTTTTTCGTTATCCGAATATTTTTCGTTGTCCGAACACAAAAATCTTTCCTGAAAGTGTTCGTTGTCCGATTTGTTCGTTGTCCGAACAATTCGTTAACCGAATACCCACTGTATTAAAAGTCTTTTGAAGAATTAGTAGTTTAAAAAAAAATGAAATTAATATATATGTATTATGTTTAGATAACTCTTCCAATTTTTTTACCTCAGTAAATCAAATTTTTACAGTCCACATACATCAAACTTAAAAATCAAAGAAACAATCAATCAATTCAAACCTCGTGGTTTGGGGGCGGGCGCTTTATTTATTACCTTCAAATCCCGCCACTGGTTAAATCTATTTATTACATCCAGGTACATCTTGTTACATTATTGAATTATTCCAATTAATGTTCACTTGCATATTGACTTTTAGCGGTCATTTTTCGCCTCATTGTAAATAAAAAAAGATATTTGTTATTATTAAAATACTTTTATTCAACTTACTATGTCTGGGCATTCTGTGTACTGATGGGCAGATGTCTGTACCATGTCTGGGCATTCTGTGTATTGATTGGCAGATGTCTGTACTATGTCTGGGCATTCTGTGTACTGATGGGCAGATGTATGTACTATGTCTGGGCATTCTGTGTACTGATGGGCAGATGTCTGTACTATGTCTGGGCATTCTGTGTACTGATGGGCAGATGTCTGTACTATGTCTGGGCATTCTGTGTACTGATGTATGTGGACTGTAAAAATTTGATTTACTGAGGTACGTCCGAAAAAAAACCTCGGTTAGGGTTTGGGGTAGAAACTAGATTGAAGAAAAGCTTCATTTGTGACTAGAAAAAAAATCTTTGGACACAGAGGTATTTCGAGGGAAATGACAGCGGTCAGTATTAATACCATTTTTTAATAATTATTCAGTGTTTTGTTCCCCGGACTAGTGAATTATGTTGAATTATGTTGGATTATGTTGATATTATAATGATAAAACCTCTGTGTATGTTTTGCATATCTTCAATAAACACTGTTCTTCAAATAAATGAGAATGAGAGCAGTAAAGAACTAGAGACTTTGTGGAACAACAAAGGTAAATACAGAATGAGACTTTGGTGTTACAAGTTTAGCTCTTTGGTCTGTCACCATGCAAGGGAAAGGAATGAAATCCAACTGAAATAAATTGCTATGTACAGCATTGAAGGGAAACATAGGGAAGGTTTAGAGTTAGATAAAGTGCGCACTTAACGTGAACAATATGACGTTATTGGTTGTCATGGTAATAAATTAATTACTAAATTTTAAAAATAAATAAAACTAAAAAAGTGTATAAAAGACGCAGAATGGCGTTCCGGCACCTGTTTTCCGTAGACTTTTGTTTAGTGAATTAGTGTCAGTGTTATTTCGTTACGACAAGACTGCGTAAAGGTACTTTTTTAAAAAAAAATAAAAATAGCATTGTAAAATACTATTGACTTATTAAAAGTGTGAGATATCATCTCAGATATTAATAAAATGACAACATTTTAGCATTCAAATATTAAAGATTTTGCACGTCTTCAAATTGAGTTCACTGCTATTGTTTAGTTAATCCATGTAATTTGTCACATGTTTAGTTAGCCAATATAATGTCTATAAATATTTGTATGAATTTAACCTAGGAAATTATTTTTTTACTTTTGAATACATTTTTATAAATGTCTTTTTTAAAGACGTTTTATTTTATTTATTTTTTTTTGCTTGTTTTTAAGTTAGTAAATGAGTGGACTTAGTGGAATGGAACATAACCTAGAGCAGTGATCCTCAATAATTTGAGACTTTTGGGAAACACAATCTAAGCCTACTTCAAAAATATAGGTCTGAATAATCATTAGCTTTCACAATGTGCATTGTGCTACCGTAAATACCGAACTTGGGTAAGGGGCCTTCATTATTATTAAACTGGTTCTGCTACTGATTTATCGACAGGGGCGTCAACTGTGTGGTGAGTACAGTGGCCTAACCTGGCAGGTTCAGTGGGTGCGCCATTTTTTCCCTACTCAGGGGCAGTAATATCACCAATTCTGTACTTGTTGGCATGTAAAACAGCTCGGTCTTTTTCAGAGCCCACTACGGGTGCCGCTCATGATATTCACGCCTCGGATGAGTATCAACTAGCGCTACTCTCTTGGGATCTCGGTCCAATTTAACCTCATTGATCAGTATCAACTAGCGCTACTCTCTTGGGATCTCGGTCCAATTTAATCTCATTGATCAGTATCAACTAGCGCTACTCTCTTGGGAACTCGGTCCAATTTAACTGCATTAAACCTCATTAAAAACTTTCCTTGTAATTCCTTTCCCGGGAAAAAATCTGAAATTCAAAATTGGACTCGATGATGAAGATATTAAAATATTTTCTTATTTAAGACTACAAATGTATTCTTCCTTTATCAGCAAGTATTTTAAATTGACTATTTCATATGTATCGATATCAAGCAGTGAAAAACAAAAACACTTTGTTCATCAGCGGACAACACTTTGTTCATCAGCGGACCAGATTTGTGCGCTGATGCTGTGATGCAAACTTTGATGTGTATCTTTGTACAGAATATTTCTGGTTGCCAAGAAAACTATATGTATGTAATAAAAGGTCAGAAAAGCAAATGGTTATCTTTTATGTGCGTCATGTCATTGATTCGTCATTACTGAAGGTAGAAAAATTGAACTACACTGTTTTTAATTTCTTTTTTTTTTCGATCTCCACCAATTTTGTTTTTTCTTCTATCCCTAACAATTTATTGTGATACGTTACTGGATCATTGGTTAACGAGTATGTAATATATAATCGACAAAGTCACGAACAATAATTTAATTCAGTTTTTCTAGGGTCGGAACAACATTTTTAATAATAATTTATCATTCTGTCCTTAGTATGTTGGTCATTTAAATTGTCGTCTTGTCAGATTTCGTTGTTTTTATTAATACACACACACACACACACATATATATATAAATATATATATATATATATATATATATATATATATATATATATATATACTAGTTGCAAGTAGCCGGCTTTGCCCGGGTTTAAAATAAGGTTTTCTGTTTACCTTTTGTTTTCTCCCTCCCCTTTCTCTCCCTCCCCCTCCCTCTCCCTCTTTACCCCTCTCTCTCTCCCCTTTCACTCCCTTCCTTTCTCCCTCTCTCCCTCTCCCTCGCTCTATCTCCCATCTCTCTCTCCCTCCCCTCTCCCCTCCTTCTCTCCCCCGTCCACCCCCTCCCTCCCTCTTTCCCCCTTCCTCCTTCCCTCTCTCCCTCCCTGCCCCCTCTCTTTCTTTATCTCTTCCTCACATTTCTCCCATCCTCTCTCTCTCTCTCTCCTTCTCTCCTCTCTCTCTCCCTCCCTAACCCCTCTCTCCCTCCCTCCTTTCCCCTCCCTCCCCCTCTCCACCCCTCTCTCTCCTCCCCCTCTCTCCCCCTTCCTGCCTCCTCATTCCCTCTCTCTCCCCTGCCCCCTCACTCTTTATCTCTCCCTCCCTCTTTCCCACCCTCTCTCCCTCCCTCCCCCTCTATCTCCCTCCCTCCTTCTCTCCCTCCGTTCCTTTCTCTTTCCTTCCCTCCCTTTTCTCTCTCCCTCCCTCCCTCTCTCTCCCTCCCTCTCCCTCTCCCTCTCTCCCCCTCCTTCTCTCACCCTGTCCATCCCCCCCCCCTCCCTCTCCCCCTCCCTCCCTCCTACCCTCCTTTCCTCTCTCTCCCCACCTGCCCCCTCTGTCTCTTTATCTCTCTATCCCTCCCTCTCTCTCTCTGGGAACAGACAGACAGACAGACAGACAACAAATGCGTCTTATAAGTATAGAGATTATTCTGAAAAAAAAAATTTGAAAAAAAAAAAAATTTCACTGTCGGGATTTGAACCCACACATAGTCGGCCAAATTTGAGTCACGGCCAAGAGAGTAACCGACTGTGCTAGCGAGCCACACATAATCTCAATTTTAGATAGATTATGCGCACAAGTTCTATTCGATCATCGGGAAATGACGTCACAGAGGAATTTTATTTATGGCGCCGTCGAGATTACTTTAATATTGTAAAATACTAAAATAAAAAAAAATTAATTACAATTAAACTACCCATCAAGATGAAACGAAACCTGTCCTATAACCTTCCCCATGTAATTATGTGTATGTGTAACAAATTTCACGTTATTTGATTGTCTGGATCTTGAGTTATAAGGGAACAGACAGACAGACAGACAACAAATGCGTCTTATAAGTATAAGTACTTTCAATAAACTGTATATTACAACATATATCTGAGAGCTTACTTTCAATACAACTGTATATTACAACATATCTCTGAGAGATTACTTTCAATACAACTGTATATTACAACATATATCTGAGAGCTTACTTTCAATACAACTGTATATTACAACATATATCTGAGAGCTTACTTTCAATACAACTGTATATTAATATTTAGGCGCTACATTATTATCAACCCAATAGCAATAATGACGAGTTGAACTTTTTAAGTCAATTGTAGAGGACTTTTCAAATAGCAATGTACTTTCCGTATTAAATCATTATTTCTGTGATGGACACGTCGCTCTGAAACTAACTTTAGTACGATTGGGGGTAGGGGAGGATGAAGTGAGGGTCTATTTTCTGTGGTTGTTGTATTCCAAGATAAACTACCAATAAAATAAACGTGGTGAGTCGCAGACTTTGATACTCACGTGAAATAAAAACATGCTCATGCAGTTTGAGACTGTTGAAACATACATTCTTAGATTTACACATTTTGACACTGTTGAAATATACATTCTTAGATTTACACATTTTTTGTTGATTAGAATTGGAAAAGGGCGTTATCAGTCGTAGATCTATGATGGGAGATCAATTGATACATTTGGCGCAAATCAGTAATATTGATTTCATGAAATTTATCGATCTTTTTAGTCGATTCTTAACGATCAACTCTAAATATTAAAAAAATATTTTTTCCTTTTCGTTAAATTATTTCCAGTATTCACTGAAACGGGGCACTCATTCTTTAAGTGGAAAAATTGAATTAAAATACAAAACACAAGTTTTTGTCAATTACAGGAATGTTATTTAACTTTATAAAATATTGTAAAAAAAAAGTAATTGTTATTCCCTCTCTTATTTAAGCTATCTTTAGAAATTTCTATAAAATAACAACTTTTTCCGGATGTTAACGTCTAAAAAAGATAGGTTTCTGCTTTGTAATAAAGTTATACTTTTAATTGTTAAAATGATGTTATAAAGCTAGGCACAACACAAAGTTATACTGTTAATTGTTAAAATGATGTTATAAAGCTAGGCATTATACAAAGTTATACTATTAATTGTTAAAATGATTTTATAAAGCTAGGCATTATGCAAAGCAAATATAAACCATTTACTTTCTGACTTCATTATGGACCAATCTTACGACTAGGGAGGTGAATAGATGTTGAAAATGTAAATATTTTGCTCGAAAATAGGAAATGTCCGGATATTTTCTGATCATTTCTGAACGATGTGACAATTGATGCTATTCTAGAACTAAAAGTCTGATAATTATCGTACTAAGACTAAAAGACGCTATTCTATCACGTGTGCCAGGTAAACTAAAAAGTGAGATCATCGTACTAAGACTAAATACCTAAGTGTCTATCTTTCGTTAAGTTGTCCATCAGCAGCGGATAAACAGATACACAGACACAAACACAGACACATTGTGGGCACCACAGATGATAGTGCCCATTCATATATATGTTGCATAAAATCTGAAATTGGTCAAATATTTCAGGTGCTGTTTATTTTATAGGCTCACTAACAAACAATTATTATCAAAGTATTAACTTTTAAATTAAAACGCTTTCGCCAAACTTTGAGTACTATTGTACAGTTCAAGTGTTGTGCACCAGTCAGGCACATAATACAATAAGTGTTGTGCACCTGTCAGTCACATAATACAATAAGTGTTGTGCACCAGTCAGTCACATAATACAATAAGTGTTGTGCACCAGTCAGTCACATAATACAATAAGTGTTGTGCACCAGTCAGTCACACAATACAATAAGACTGAATAGAAGTTAGACAGACACCAAGTTAAACCAAAGACACATTTTTTCATGAGGGCATAAGTAAATAATATGGAATAGATTAAATTTGTTCAATTTATAAGAACAACAATACGGGCTAATGTTACGTTGAAGAATGGCAAGATGAGATTCCCTGATACATACAGGATATGTGACAAGACAGAAAGGTTAAACAGGTACAACCGACATTCCGCAGGTATAATTTATAATGATCTGCACATTCAATGAAGCACAAACAAAATGTCCATTAAAAACTCACCGTATGTGTTTATAATGAACTACCCTGGGGAAAGATGTAGCCCCTCCCTTCAATAGCCCCTCCCTTAAAACCAAAACTGCGGACCACATAAAAATAAAATAAAAACTTGATTATTTTTCCCGACAAGTGATTTTTTACATGTTACATTTGTGTGAGTCCATGTGTGTGTTTAAGAGATTTGATGTGTGTGTGTGTGTGTGTGTCTATGTGTGTATATGTTTGGATTCATGTGTAAGCTCCAATCATTCTATGATGAAGAAAACAGTGAATAAACTGTTGTTAATTGGATGGAAGCAAGGAAAATGGGAACAGAGATTAGACAGTTTTTATTTTCATGTTGGATTTATCTCTGAAAATTCTGATAAATCTATCAAACATAATCTGCGTAATTATAGATTTATCTCTGAACAGAAACGGATTGTTTAATTTATGTTTACAGCTTTCTCTCCATTTTTACACTAAAAAAACATACAGCATCTATCTATCTATCTATCTATCTATCTATCTATCTATCTATCTATCTATCTATCTATCTATCTATCTATCTATCTATCTATCTATCTATCTATCTATCTATCTATATATATATATATATATATATCTGTCTGTCAGTCAGTCTGTCTGTCTACCCAGCTGTAATTAGGTATCTGACTTTATCTTGCGGAAGTAATGGTAGCTGGGCTTTTTGCTAACCACACTATCCATTTTAATGCCAAGGTTACGGAAACAAAGGGACGGATGGCCAAGTGGTGTAGATAATCGACTGTCAACCTGACAGTCCTGGGTTCGATCCTCCAGGTGAAATTTGTTTCAAAGTCGTACCACAAACCCACCCAGCTTTAAATGGGTAGCTAACTTAAGGGAGTAAAGGCGGCTGGGCGTTGTGCTAACCACACAATCCCTTTGTATGCCTTTGTATGCCGAGGTTATAGAAACAGATGAATTCTACACTTCGTCTGCCCAGATGGCCCGTTAGGGCTAAGGGAACTTTTGTTCTACAGAAACAGGTACATTTTACACTAAGAGAACATTACTAGTAAGTCAATCACATGATTTCATTATAATTTGCATTTAATAAAGATAAAATAAAAACAATCTCTTAACAAAACGATGAACCTGACCTAGTATATTAATTTCGTATGAAGAAAACTTTGTTTGGCAATTTCGGTTTGCACTTAGCTATCTGCTTTACAGAAAACTGTATTTTTTTTAAAAATAACAGGAAGATTTAAAGTCTAATTGAAAAAAAAAAATCGCACACAAAGAAATGTGACAAATCAATTGTTGTACAAATCATAAATGGGACAATGTCAGTGTTGTATAAGGTATAAATGGGACAATGTCAGTGTTGTACAAGTCATACACGGGACAAATGTAGTGTTGTACAAGTCATAAATGGGACACATTCAGTGTTGTACAAATCATAAATGGGACAAATTCAGTGTTGTACAAGTCATAAACGGGACAAACTCAGTGTTGTACAAGTCATAAACGGGACAAATTCAGTGTTGTACAATTCATAAACGGGACAAACTCAGTGTTGTACAAGTCATAAATGGGACAAATTCAGTGTTGTACAAGTCATAAACGGGACAAATGTAGTGTTGTACAAGTCATAAACGGGACAAATTCAGTGTTGTACAAGTCATAAACGGGACAAATACAGTGTTGTACAAGTCATAAACGGAACAAACTCAGTGTTGTACAAGTCATAAACGGGACAAATTCAGTGTTGCACAAGTCATAAACGGGACAAATTCAGTGTTGCATAAGTCATAAATGGGACAAATTCAGTGTTGTACAAGTCATAAATGGGACAAATTCAGTGTTGTACAAGTCATAAACGGGACAAATTCAGTGTTGTACAAGTCATAAACGGGACAAATTCAGTGTTGTACAAGTCATAAATGGGACAAATTCAGTGTTGTACAAGTCATAAATGGGACAATGTCAGTGTTGTACAAGTTATAAATGGGACAATGTCAGTGTTGTACAAGTTATAAATGGTACAAGACCGAGGCTGTCATGCATCAACAAACTGTTCTCGTTGATTCTTGAATTGAAAGTTTTATGATCCCTGATCTGTTTCCTTACACTTGCCCCAGCCCGGAGGGAGGGGGGGAAGGGGGGGTGAGAATCGTCAGGCTCACATTCATCCTTCAGATATATGGGCAAGTGATTCACATTACACGCCGCTTGCTGGAGATAAATACATTGTGGGGTACCAGTGGCACAAACTACTTGTCCGAGTGGTGGAAATATTCAGATATTTCCCTGCAGTTCCATTGGCTGGGCGCGTGATGAGTTACTTGTATGATGGGAAGATAATGATCTGTTGCAACTTCCTGAGAGATGAGCTAGAGAGGAAACAAGATGTGTGTGTGTGTGAGTGAATGAATTAGAAAATGAAGGATAGACAATGAACAGGGAGGTGGTGCTAGAGATGGGAAAATAAAATTCAATGATGGCTATGCTTGACTAACTCACATGGTGCAGTCAAAAATATTTACTTGTTCATATTGACGATCATGAGGAAGTTGCACAAACTGCAATAACAACAGATAACAGACTACAACTAAATTATAACAGATAAAACACAGACTACCACTAAATTATAACAGATAAAACACAGACTACCACTAAATTATAACAGATAAAACACAGACTACCACTAAATTATAACAGTAAAACACAGACTACCACTAAATTATAACAGATAAAACACAGACTACAACTAAATTATTACAGATAAAACACAGACTACGACTAAATTATAACAGATAAAACACAGACTACAATTAAATTATTACAGATAAAACACAGACTACAACTAAATTATAACAGATAAAACACAGACTACAACTAAATTATAACAGATAAAACACAGACTACAACTAAATTATTACAGTAAAACACAGACTACCACTAAATAAACACACATACTACAACCAAATAACAACCAAAATACGACTTCCGCTGCTGTTCTCGTTAACTTGATGGACATTGTTCTTTTGTATTAAACATCTAGAACAAAAGCCCCAATGTAATTTTATTGATTTAAATTAGACCTAACCTAGTGCATTGTTTTCAAATTGCATCCATTCAAATAGAAGTTAGTTAAACAAAATGCTTATAAATATTAAACGTTTTTTTGCCGCAAGCAATAATATAAACAATCAGGATATCTGTGAGGACATTAACAACGTGGAAACAAAACATTGTATTGAACAACAATGAGACGGGCGACAGTAAATAACAACAGAGTGGAGAATGCTGTGATGAAGATCAATGACTCGCTAATTTTATCGACAAACATTAAAATGTCTAAATGACTGAAGACACAGTATAAGTATATTTGTTGTTTGTTGTTTATGAAGTAAATGGGTGTTATCAGAACAAGTGTGTCTGAAGTAGCAGATTATAACTGAGTCAATTGATGACATGTTCTCAGAGAAATTTCACCCTATATTTATTCAGACAGAATGAACGTAGAAACTGCACAACTATCGCTGAGCGATAGATAAGAGATTAGTTTAATGATAAAATGATTGAATGAAATCAAGTTCAGCCGGGGAATGTTAGTCATAAACGTCTATACCTATACACTGTCACAAGTTCTTAAAGATGTTTCATTATTTAGAAGAACAAAAGATTATTTTATAACAATGTTATTGTAACATTCAAAAAATATTTAGACCTATATTTGAAACAACACCAGTGTCCAGTAAAAAATTGACGTACACTTTCACAATAGAGGAGAAGTGAGTGAGTTCAATGTCGTATTAATCAGACATTAGGTTGTTGTTATCAGACATTGGGTTATTGTAATCAGACATCGGATTTTTGTTATCAGACATTGGGTTGTTGTTATCAGATATAGGGTCGTTGTATCAGACATTGGGTTGTTGTTATCACTAGCGAAGGAAGAGTATTGTGGTTTGTGCCACCACACACATCATCAAACTAGGAAGAGTAGCTGAAAGAGCGCTGTTCATTTTTTTTTTTAGACTTTTCAGCTTAGAAGAGGTCACCAAAAATGTAACTCAGGGCGCCACACTATCTTTTCGTTTAAGTGACATTCTAATAGCCATCATTCTAATAGCCATCATTCTAATAGCCATCATTTTATTGAATGGGTCATCATACCAAACCCTTTGGTAGTGTCAGGGCGGCTGCGAGGAGGGTGCATGGCAGCATTCCAAACACTCGTCAGGTGTCCAGAGCCATATTAAATCGACACTTCCTTAGTGCACTATAGAATGAGATGGCTGTTGATGGTTCATGGTTCTTGTTAATTGTCTTGGTGGAGGGGTGCATGACATTTTGTCAGCGACACTGCAGTTTCAAAGGCTACACTCCTGCATCATACATGCCCACTAAAGTTGTTAAAATCATTTACAATTTACCGCCAAATGAGTTTCATTTCTGCCAATGAAATATTCGATTTGTGTTTTTAAAATGAATATTAACCCACGTACAGTCATTAGTTTTTAGATCTCTTGATATAATATCATATCAACAAGAAACTGTGTACAATAAATAACTAAACATCAACATACAATGAGATTATTGATTGTAAAATTTCAGCTAAAAATTATGTTTCTTTGACTGATATTTTTTTCTCGTTAGACTTCCTTCCATTATATTTAACATTTGAATCTAAAGTATTAAGAAAACAGCTTAATCTATTTAAGAAATGTATATCCAGTTTCATCCATTGAAAACAACACATTGAAGTAACGAAAAACATGTCTATGTCCGAAACGTGTCCAGTTTCTTGACCCAGTCATAACAAGGTTTATTTCTTTGTTCAACTTTCGTGTCTATGACGTGTAGTGATCAACATGTTTAGTTTCGATTCTGTAATAAATACTTAGAGCATGGCACGGTCAAACTTTGTTACCTAAATATTTCCTTAAATGTGAGACTTGGACCAGACAATGAGCTGATTGAGGGACATTTTATTTTTACTAAAATACAGTCAATAAACAAATGTTTTAGAATGCGTAGTGGATCAAACAACTTAACAGCCATATTTGGACAGCGAGCCATAGTTTGACCACCCCTATTTGAAAGTATATCAAGAGATTATGGCTCCGTCATATTCTAATTGGATGTCGCCTAATTTAACAATTAAATTGATTGGTCCACTTTCACAAACTGTAACTTTGTTTCAACTCGTTGGTAGCACTTTAACTCGTTAGAGCCAATGTTGAGATCCAGTACAAATATCACGTGTCAGATTACAATCGAGATGTAAACAATTAGCCAGCAGAATAGACACAAGCGATAGTATATGGACTGAAAACTAAGTAGCTTCAAAGAACAATACATGTTTACATAAATGCATTGGTATGTTAAAA
Organism: Bulinus truncatus; assembly: GCA_021962125.1. Taxonomy (NCBI): domain Eukaryota; kingdom Metazoa; phylum Mollusca; class Gastropoda; family Planorbidae; genus Bulinus; species Bulinus truncatus. Next base: position 2,618,632 of record JAGDYQ010000043.1, on the reverse strand, counting down.
GTTATTTACCAATACAAATGATGAGGTTGATTGGTGTATTAAACAGATTAAAAGATTAACATATAAAAAGGGGATTAGACACTCAGCGAATGGTACATATATATTAGTTAACCAAAAAAACTATAATAATAAAAATTAAAATGTAAACTCTAATTACCGAAAAACAGAGCATAGGACTGAAATCTTAGTAAATGAACGTTAGAGCGTTAAAGTAAAGTAGATAGCATCCCATGAAAATAAAATAGTGCTTTTTAATATGTTTGTAAAGATCAGAATCTGACTAATTGATTTATTAACCCTTTTAAAACTTGACGCTATAAATAAGTGTCTAGACTGAAAATAAAACACCATTGGTGTAAACAGAAGGATGTATGCTAATACTTATAAATGTAATTAGATCAACTCAAGATTATGGCTCGATAAAGTAGAACGTGACATGGGCTTCATACTGTATCACACCTGATTTACATAATGTACTCTGAATTAACATATGGAAACTGTAGACATGCAGCAGATGGCAAGTCTTACAGATAGACATACACACAGACAAACTAACTAGTGATACAGAGATGATTGGTTTGTTGTGGGGCTACTTACAGTTCTCTCCGGCTATCGAGGCTGTTGTGCAGGAGACAGCAATATAGACAGACAGATAGACTGATAGATAGATAGACATATAGATAGATAGATAGAGAAAGAGATAGATAAATATATGGATATATAGATAGACAGACAGAAAGATAGAAAGTTAGATACACAGATAGATAGATAGATAGATAGATAGATAGATAGATAGATAGACAGATAGACAAACAGACAGACAGACAGATAGAAATACAAGTGTTTGAAGCTACTTACAGTTCTCTACGGCTGGCGGGGCTGTTGTGGCTGGAGTACCTGAAGACAGACAAGTTGAATTTTGTGGTGATTTGACACATTATATGAATGTAATACATGAACACATTATATGAATTTAATACATGAACACATTACATGAATGTAATAATGAACACACTACATGAATGTAATAATGAACATATTACATGAATGTAATAATGAACATATTAGATGAATGTGAAACATGAACACATTACAGGAATGTAATAATGAACACACTACATGAATGTAATATGAACACATTACATGAATGTGATACATGAACACATTACATAAATGTAATAATGAACACATTACATGAATGTAATAATGAACACATTACATGAATGTAATAATGAACATATTAGGTCAATGTGATACATGAATACATTATTTGAATGTAATAATGAACACATTACATGAATGTAATAATGAACACATTACATTAATGTAATAATGAACATATTAGGTGAATGTGATAAATGAATACATTATTTGAATGTAATAATGAACACATTACATGAATGTAATGCGTGAACTAAATACACGCTAGAAAAACATGATTAAAGTACATGAACACAATTGATTCACAGTGGCGGACTGGGTTTAAAAAAAACAAGCAATTTAAATATTTTCCGTTTCGGACAAAGGACATTTTAGAGCATTTTCGTGTACGCAGTGGCTACGGTTACGCCGGACGAAATCCGTATTTTTTCCCATGTTACAGCCATAGATATTGCTCCACGCGTATGGGTTTTGATAAATAGAGAGGGAAGTAATCATGTTGAATAACTGTTACAAAATAAATAATGATTACGCCCCTTTGATTAGCTTTTATTATTTATATTTAAAATATAAGCAAAAACGGTACATAAGAAACTCTTATATTCGACCCTGAGAGGTCAGATCGCAAAATGGACTTTTGATGTACACTTAGCAGGCCAAGACCTACAAAATGATATATACATCATGGGTCTAGGACTTATGGTTGCTGAGATATAGGGCGCTCCTTTGTTAATATAAATTATATAGTAAAAATGGTACTTAATACGCCCCCTTTTTCGGCCCTCAGAGGTCCTATCGTGAAATGAACTTTTGATGTATACATGGCAGGCCAAGACCTACAAAATGATACATGGGTCTAGGACTTATGGTTGTTGAGATCTAGGGTGATGACGGACAGACTGACAGACAGACAGACAAAACGGGGACAATAGAGCATTTTTTTTCGAAAATGCTCTAAAAATTGTTGCCAGCATGCAATAGAGGTTCACTTTGTGATGATAGAATTAAAATTTTTTAAACCAATAAACACAGCTGTTGGCGAAATATTTAATTTTCATTGGCCCGTCTGTCGCGAACAATAATACATAAGCAGAATACAAGAAGTAGCGTGGTCAGTCATATGTGGTGGCTGAGGGTACATTGGCGGTCAGACGTTATGTGTCACTCTTAATGTGTCTGACGTTATGTGTCACTCTTAATGTGTCACTCTTAAAGTGTCACTCTTAATGTGTCACTCTTAATGTGTCAGACTTTATGTGTCACTCTTAATGTGTCAGACTTTATGTGTCACTCTTAATGTGTCAGACTTTATGTGTCTGACGTTATGTGTCACTCTTAATGTGTCAGATTGTATGTGTCACTCCTAATGTGTCACTCTTAATGTGTCAGACTTTACGTGTCAGACTTTATGTGTCACTCTTAAAGTGTCACTCTTAATGTGTCAGACTTTATGTGTCAGACTTTATGTGTCACTCTTAAAGTGTCACTCTTAATGTGTCAGACTTTGTGTGTCACTCTTAATGTATCAGTCTTTATGTGCATTATGTATGTTACTCTTATTGTGTTACTTTGTATGTGTCTGATTGTGTGGATTTAAATACAACTACGTCAATTGATAGAACCTAGAACAGTTATTACTTTAGCAGGTAACCCTTGTTAAAAAAAATACTTTGGGAACAAGGGCCATCACTGGAAGACCCTGAACCTAAATGTTGTCATGGCCGTTACTTACACATTTTTGGATTATAATAATCTTTGACAACCGGTATCATAATAATCTTTGACAACCGGTACCACAATAATCTTTGACAACCGGTACTATAATAATCTTTGACAACCGGTACCATAATAATCTTTGATAACCGGTACCATAATAATCTTTGACAACCGGTACCATAATAATCTTTTTTTATGACAACCGGTACCATAATGATCTTTATCTTTGGCAACCGGTACCATAACTAATCTTTGACAACCGGTACCATAATAATCTATGACAACCGGTACCAAACAATCTTTGACAGCCGGTACCCATAATAATCTTTGGCAGACCAGTACCATAATAATCTTTGTTAACCTTTTCCATAATAATCTTTGACAACCAATTTTTTCATAATCTTTGACTAGCCAGTTTCCATAATAATCTTTGACCATAACCATTTCTTCGTAATCTTTGACAAATAAATTTTCAATAATCTTTGACAACCGGTACTATAATAATCTTTGACAACCAGTACCATAATAATCTTTGATAACCGGTACCATAATAATCTTTGACAACCGGTATATCATCCTTTAATGGGCGCCAATCTTTGTGGTACCATAATAATCTTTGACCTAACCGGTACCATAATAATCTTTGACAACCGGTACCATAATAATCTTTGATAACCGGTACCATAATAATCACCTTGACAACCGGTACCACAATAATCTTTGACAACCGGGTACTATAATAATGCTTTGATAACCGGTACTATAATAATCTTTGACAACCGTTATCATAATAATCTTTGATACCATTCCATAATAATCCTGTAACCGGTACCACAATAATCTTTGGCAACCGGTACCATAATATTCTTTGACAACCAGTACCATAATAATCTTTGCCAACCGGTACCATAATAATCTTTGACAACCGGTAAATTTACATAATAATCACAGTAGTACCCAATAATCTTTATCATTAACCGACCGCAGCCGGTACCACAATAATCTTTGACAACCGGTACTATAATAATCTTTGAAAACCGGTACCATAATAATCTTTGATAACCGGTACCATAATAATCTTTTGATAACCGGTACCACTCCGTAATAATCTTTGACAACCGGTACCATAATAATCTTTGACAACCCAGGTACCATAATAATCTTTGATTACTCGGTACCATAATAATCTTTGACAACCGGTACCATAATAATCTTTGGCAACCGGTACCATAATAATTTTTTGACAACCGGTACCATAATAATCTTTGACAACCTCCTTGGTACCATAATAATCTTTGACAACCGGTACCATAATAATCTTTGACAACCGGTACCATAATAATCTTTGACAACCGGTACCATAATAATCTTTGACAACCGGTACCATAATAATCTTGGCCACTCGGTACCATAATAATCTTTGACAACCGGTACGCCATAATGGAACCGTACTTTAGCCTTCGGTACCATAATAATCTTTGATAACCGGTACCATAATAATCTTTGACAGCCGGTACCATAATAATCTTTGGCAACCGGTACCATAATAATCTTTTGAGCAACCGGTACGATAATAATCTTTGACAACCGGTACCATAATAATCTTTGACAACCGGTACCATAATAATCTTTGACAACCGGTACCATAATAATCTTTGACAACCGGTACCATAATAATCTTTGGCAACCGGTACCATAATAATCTTTGACAACCGGTACCATAATAATCTTTGACAACCGGTACCATAATAATCTTTGACAACCGGTACCATAATAATCTTTGACAACCGGTACCATAATAATCTTTGACAACCGGTACCCCTATAAGCTACCCCCGCCCCCCCCACCAGTGGCAGTCAGTTTAGTTTGACTTGACTTGGCTACGTGTCTATCAATATGTGTTTGCATGGGTTTGTATGGCAATCAGTGTGTCTGTTGGTACTGTTTGTACTTAAGTATGTATATGTGTAGTGTGTCTGTATATTCGTCTATCAACTTATGTTCGTCTATTATTTACTATTGAAATGTAAATATTTATTTCCCACCCATTGACCTCATACCAGCCAAGTACAAGCCAACAGTTGGCTGTTATGTGATGTGGCTCTAAATGGCATCATACCAGCCAACTACAAGCCAACAGTTGGCTGTTATGTGATGTGGCTCTAAATGACCTCATACCAGCCAAGTACAAGCCAACAGTTGGCTATTATGTGATGTGGCTCTAAATGACATCATACCAGCCAAGTACAAACCAACAGTTGGCTATTATGTGATGTGGCTCTAAATGACATCATACCAGCCAAGTACAAACCAACAGTTGGCTATTATGTGATGTCGCTCTAAATGACATCATACCAGCCAAGTACAAACCAATAGTTGGCTTTTATGTGATGTGGCTCTAAATGACATCATACCAGCCAAGTACAAACCAACAGTTGGTTATTATGTGATGTGGCTCTAAATGGCATCATACCAGCCAAGTACACGCCAACAGTTGACTATTATGTGATGTGGCTCTAAATATGGCTCCCATTAGATTTTTATTTCCAATATCAAATCTTGTGAGCCTATGGTTAGGCTGTGTGTGTTACTTTATACAGTTATATGGAACATAGAATATAACGGTTTATTGTATATAGTTACAGGGAACATAGCATATAATGGTTTGTTGTATACAGTTATAGGGAACATTGAATATAACAGTTTATTGTGTAAAGTAATAGGGAACATTGAATATAACGTTTTATTGTATACTTGAGCGCACTGTATAAATGTATGGGAGATCGTTTGTATGCTGACACTGAACACTGGTTACAATTAAGTATGAGTGCTTTATTTCAAAGTGTACACTTATTAGCGGTGCTCTGTCTCAGAGTGTACACAAGCTACAAGTACTCACCTACGACTGTGAGAAGAATGTGGTACCTCAAATGTCTGTACTGTGAACTGACCTGGCACTCGTACACACCAGAGTCGTTCAGTTGGACCTTAGAGATGACCAAGTTCCAGTTCAGATCATTGTTCTGGTGGTCAATGTAGATCCGTTCAGTGTTGTGAAATGTTTCTCTGCCCACTGTCAGCGGCGTCTCCTCGGAAACTTTCCTCCATATCACCTGAAACCATTCATTGATTAGTTTATTGTATACTTCTAACAAATCACCTGAAACCATTCATTGATTAGTTTATTGTATACTCCTAACAAATCACCTGAAACCATTCATCGATTAGTTTATTGTATACTCCTAACATATCACCTGAAACCATTCATCGATTAGTTTATTGTATACTCCTAACAAATCACCTGAAACCATTCATCGATTAGTTTATTGTATACTCCTAACAAATCACCTGAAACCATTCATCGATTAGTTTATTGTACACTCCTAACAAATCACCTGAAACCATTCATCGATTAGTTTATTGTATACTCCTTATAAATCACCTGAACCATTTATCGATTACTTTATTGTATACTCCTAACAAATCACCTGAAACCATTCATCGATTACTTTATTGTATTCTAACAAATCATTGGTCTAAATAACATATGCAATTCTATTTCTACATATAAATTACCACATTTTTTAAAACTCTTATACACCAATGTATTGATTTAGATCATTCGTTAAATGGAGTACACAAACTTTAGTTGATAATGTAAACTTTCACACGTAATCATTATAAATACCATTGTTTACAATGTTTACATATAATGACTAACATATTTTGAAAAAAAAATAACATAATTACACTTGGGAGCCAAGTCAAAATGTCGGTTTAACTGACATTAAATAGTCAAATCTGTTTTGAAATGTTTTCTAGTTTGTACTTGTGCAATCTGTATTGAAATAGTTCTGATCTGTATTTTGTGTAGTATCTATTTTGCGTAGTCTCTATTGGATGTTTTCTAGTCTGTATTTTATGCAGTTTTTCATAGATGTGTTCGAGTCTGTATTTTGTGTAGTCAGTATTGGATGTGTTCGAGTCTGTATTTTTTGTAGTCAGTATTGGATGTGTTCTAGTCTGTATTTTGTGTAGTCAGTATTGGATGTGTTCTAGTCTGTATTTTGTGTAGTCTATATTGAATCTGTTCTTGTCTGTATTTTATGCAGTTTGTCAAGGATGTGTTCAAGTCTGTATTTTGTGTAGTCAGTATTGGATGTGTTCTAGTCTGTATTTTGTGTAGTCAGTATTGAATGTCCAGTTTTGGGCAAACTGGAAAAATTTTTAAACTCAAAGATTTGGAATTCGAACAATATCTTACGGATTGTAGATCGTATTCTAAGGAATCACGGCTATGAACACCCACAATATCGCCGCCCTCCTACAGCTGATAATATGACGCCCTATAGGGCCGCCCTGCCTTTCTGTTGTTACTCTACTGAATGAAAGTGTCTAATAATTAATTGTTAATACAAATCTCATATTGTTACATATTTGAAATATATTCTTATATGTTGACAACATGTGATAATTGAGGCTTATCATAATATGACTACAATATTAACACTCATAAACGAAAACTACAATACTAAGTTCTGCGTCAAGTGATAAAAATATTATGTCAAAACACACTGTCAGTGTTATCAAACACACTGTCAGTGTTATCAAACACGCTGTCAGTGTTATCAAACACGCTGTCAGTGTTATCAAATACGCTGTCAGTGTTATCAAACACGCTGTCAGTGTTATCAAACACGCTGTCAGTGTTATCATAAAGCTATGGGTCAACAAAAATGAAATTGTAATAATTTATCATGCATTTATTTCAATATTTTACTAATTGTACCAAAAAAAAACACTGTTCCTTTATTCGACGCTTGATAGATATTTCTTTCGTCTATAATAAACTTTTAAAAAAGAGAGTATTAACTTATTGTTATCACTGATTTGTTTCGAAGTCGATATGATACAAAAGTTTGTAAATATTTCAACGTATGTCTGTATTCAGTAGGTCATTAATGTCTGTTGTTGTGCCTTGAGAATATTTGTTGATTGGCTGAAAGGGAGTAGACCGTGATGAACGTTACATTGTGAAGATTAAGTTTTCAAAAATAAAAAAAAAATAAAAAATAAAAACAAAGTCTAAATTTGTTTGAATTGAAAACATTTGTCTTGATGAGTGTAATGATATAAAGTAGAATTGCGTTTCTCAATTTAGTATCAATGTTATCATCTTAGACTTTAAAAATAACCACACCCGTTCATAAATGAGCTAAGTTGGCAGCAGAGTCTAGAAATTGAAAACCCAGAGAATGTGAAAGCCCTTCTCTAGTTTGCATTAATCTGTACTACTTCTTTTAAACATAGATGTAAAGATAATATATATAAAAGCTTTTTTTTTCATTATTAATTAGCTGACCGTTTCAAATGGATGATATTTCAGCCAAATTATAATTTGTAAACCAAATAAATAAACACAAAATTCAAGCAATCATAAAAGAATTCATTTTTTTTTTAAATTCTGTAAAAATATCTTTATCTAAACATTGATTTATCGCGCGCCCAGTAAAAAAAGTTACCCCTAGACAAATAAATAGCCACTGCATTATATCTAGTGACGACATTCTCTATGATGTTTATTTAAATTTGGCAATTAAATCTCAAATAAATGAAATCAACAAAAAATATTCAAATGAAAAAAAAATTCAATTCCACATTTTATTTTGAAACAATGCAAAGTTTGGTCTTTTCAAGCCAATTGGTATAAAAGTAAATATTGTAATGAGATAATACATTCAGGGTGGAGATTTAAAAAAAAAATATTTGCAGCATTGACTCCTTTAGTTTAAATATTTGTATCTTGTGAAGACATGCTTTATGAGGTTTCAGAATTATTTTGATATTTAAGGAATGCGTCTAAAGCCAACAACAATAAAACAGCCTAATAGACAAGGCTTAAGGAGGAGGGAGAGAGGTGACAGAAATACAACAACAGATGAGTTGATGAGGTGGGCATAGTTTGTAGGAGAGAGTAAGTTGTCTGAAGTAGCCATGACTGGAGTGAAGTAGCCATGACTGGACTGAAGTAGCCATGACTGAAGTGAAGTAGCCATGAATGGACTGAAGTAGCCATGAATGGACTGAAGTAGCCATGACTGGACTGAAGTAGTCATGAATGGACACGTGTGTAAAAGAGTAGACTGTACAGCTCCAAATTGATTGCAGGCACGCCAAGAGGGGGGTCAGGGGGGTCATTGCCAGGGGGCCCGCATCTGTAAGGGAGCCGGCCGCTCCGACCATGTCAATTTTTTCACGACTCATTGTTTATTAAGGGGCCCGCAATGATGTCCTGCCCTGGGGCACTTGTTGGCTCTCGGCGCACCTGATTGATTGTATTAGTATTAATTTAATTATGATTATAATAAAAATAATACAATGAATGTATGAGTTCGGATGAGAGTAGCCAGGAGGGGATTAAAAATAAAGTAACGAGGAAGGAAGTGATATGAGAGAAAGTGACATGGGATGGAGTTATTTGAGAGGAAGTGACATGGGATAAAGTAACATGCATTATGCTAAGAGACTGTCCTTAGAAATTGAGCTGCCTACCGACGGCCTTATGCTAAAGATCGCATCCCGGGCTCCTCCTGGCGAAGCTACCTACACGTCGAAACCAATGCTGGGAAAGCAAAGGATCGCCAAACACTGCACAGTGCGGTTTTGGAGACGATTGGATCATATCCGGGGGACGCTATATTAGCCTATAATGATGCTTCTGTTTCCTGTATTGACGGCCGAACAAGCTCCTCGTTTGGGGTCCACATCAGTTTCCCACAAACTCGATTTGTTGAAGACTTTGCAGGACCATGTGGGTCGCTCTGTACTTACGAGGCAGAGATGGCAGGCATTACTGAGGCAGTGGACCACATTGGGGGGCGTATTCGGGAAGGTACTTTGCCCGCTACGAGCATTGTTATCCTGACTGATGCGCTCTTCTTTCTCCATGCCGTAAAGGGGACGGGAGAATGGCCTCAGCTACTGGAAGCCATGATGTTGGCTATACAGGGTCATGCGTCCCAACAAAATGTGGCATTGACCTTCCAGTGGGTCCCCGGGCATGCGCACTTGTCTGGCAATGAGAGGGTCGAATGCCTTTCTAAGTCGATACACGCCCAAGCGCAGCCCGTGAGTGCACAAAAGAGCTCACTTGAGGCAGCGTGTGCCAGGATCAGATTCGAGCAGGCGCTAATTGACCAGTTTCGTACTGGGCACTGTCCTATTGGCGCGTACTTTGGGAGGTTGAGGCCTAATGTCGATATCCTCTGCAGGGAGGTGGAGGAAACCGTAGATCATTTGCTTTTCGAGTGCCCCGGGCTGGCAGACCACAGTGTGGACCAGTCCGGAAGCTTTATGGGCTTTATGGCAGTCTACAGATTTTGAGAGACACAGCAAGTGTGATCTCACGGGCTCTAAGAGACTAAGTCTCAGCCCGCAGTTTCACTGAGAGAGTTCTAAGAGAGAGAGAGAGAGAGAGAGAGAGAGAAAGAGAGAGAGTGAAGTTTAGATATATATCTAAGGGATGAAGTGACATGAGATGAAGTGACTAGATAGTAAGTGACACGGGAGAAAGTAACAGGGGAGGAAGTGATTTGAGAGGAAATGACATATGACAAGGGTGGAGTGACGTGAGAGGGAGTGACAAATGACAAGGGTGGAGTGACGTGAGAGGGAGTGACAAATGACATGACATTATTGAGGACAGACTGTAAAAGGTCCGGTAAGTGTTTGACGACACATTGAAGTTAATTATTTATTCATAACACAATCCTTTCCCATCATCGATGTTGAAATTTACTTGTAATTCAGACAGAGCTTGTTTTATTATTGTGTAGGAACAGTCTTATAATGTTATAATACTTGTTATGTAGTGTAAATAATATACTTAAAAGCTGTGAATAGGATTTACTATTAAATTATGAGTAATACCAAACCTGACATTGATTATATTTAGACAACATTAACACTAAATAGATCAAGTCATTTAATATTTATCCTATCACTAAATCAACACACACAACTACTACACCTCCATATACACAGACATCTAACGTGCGCCGTTGGGTCATACAGAAGAATAATACAGATTTGAATACATGCTTACTGATAATTAGGAATAAGATATTTAATGAAAACTAATTATTCGTGAGTACCTTAGTTCGGTCAACCACTTCACAATAGCAGTAGCCTAAACACTACCTCTGTTCACTGTATGTCCACTTTATATACACTGTATGTCCGGTCTTGATCTACACTAAATTAAATGAGCCTAAACACTACCTCTGTCCACTGTATGTCCACTGTATGTCCGGCCTTGATCTACACTAAATTAAATGAGCCTAAACACTACCTCTGTCCACTGTATGTCCACTGTATGTCCGGCTTGATCTACACTAAATTAAATGAGCCTAAATACTACCTCTGTCCACTGTATGTCCACTGTATGTCCGGCTTGATCTACACTAAATTAAATGAGCCTAAACACTACCTCTGTCCACTGTATGTCCACTGTATGTCCGGCCTTGATCTACACTAAATTAAATGAGCCTAAACGCTACCTCTGTCCACTGTCTCTATGTCCGGCTTTGATCTCAACTAAATGAAACAACTAAAAAATATCGCTTGCATACACTCACTCATACCACGCAATCTGGAGATTGACATCACTGTTCAGCGATCACGTGACCAGCTAAACACGTTGGGTCAATACTATATCTCACAATAACAATACCCCTATACATGACCACTGTGGTATAAAGATAAAGGTGTCCCACAGTTGAAACCCCCCTCCACCCAAATGAAATGACTCCCACCATTGTTAGCACTCTGCCCAACGGTACCAATGACTCCCACCATTGTTAGCACTCTGCACAACGGTACCAATGACTACCACCATTGTTAGCACTCTGCCCAACGGTACCAATGACTCCCGCCATTGTTAGCACTCTACCTAACGGTACCAATGACTCCCACCATTGTTAGCACTCTGCCCAACGGTACCAATGACTCCCACCATTGTTAGCACTCTGCCCAACGGTACCAATGACTCCCACCATTGTTAGCACTCTGCCCAACGGTATCAATGACTCCCACCATTGTTAGCACTCTGGACTATGGTACCAATGACTCCCACCATTGTTAGCACTCTGCCCAACGGTATCAATGACTCCCACCATTGTTAGCACTCTGGACTATGGTAACAATGACTCCCACCATTGTTAGCACTCTGCCCAACGGTATCAATGATTCCCACCATTGTTAGCACTCTGGACTATGGTAACAATGACTCCCACCATTGTTAGCACTCTGCCCAACGGTACCAATGACTCCCACCATTGTTAGCACTCTGGACTATGGTAACAATGACTCCCACCATTGTTAGCACTCTGGACTATGGTAACAATGACTCCCACCATTGTTAGCACTCTGCCCAACGGTATCAATGACTCCCACCATTGTTAGCACTCTGCCCAACGGTACCAATGACTCCCACCATTGTTAGCACTCTGGACTATGGTACCAATGACTCCCACCATTGTTAGCACTCTGGACTATGGTAACAATGACTCCTACCATACAAATTCATCACGTGACAGAGGGAAAAAAAGGGGGGGGGAGTATGTTAGAAAATAATGAAAATTTTATATATTTTGTAATTTCGCTAGGCAGTTTTTTGTAGGAAATATATCTCAATTTGCAAGCATCTGGTGACAGATGTGGTCGGTACACAACACCCTTTCCCTCTGTCCCACTCAAGTACACTTTCGCAGCCTGCCATGTATGGCGGAGGGGTTAGGCACACTACATCCTCCTCTCTGTCCATGTGGCAGGAAAAACCCTTGTCATGCCATTCTCTCTTGCCTGGCCAGTCTGGGCAGGTCTTAAAAAACATTTTATTCTGCCATGCCGGCAGATGTAACGGGCATATTAACTGCTCTGTAGGCATGGCAGACATGCATCAGTGCCGCCAATAAAGCTGATGTGGCAGGAACAAGGTACCCTGTCATGCTGGCAGTGACGGTGCAAAAATAAAAGAGGCACAAGTTCAAGTAACAAACATACTTGTATTCAAGTAACAAACATACCTGTATTCAAGTAACAAACATATTGTATTCAAGTAACAAACATACTTGTATTCAAGTAACAAACATACTTGTATTCAAGTAACAAACATACTTGTATTCAAGTAACAAACATACTTGTATTCAAGTAACAAACATACTTGTATTCAAGTAACAAACATACTTGTATTCATGTGACAAACGTGTTGTAAATTACACTCCAAAATTATAAAGACATGATTACCGAACAATCAAATAGAGACTAATCGATCAGTTAGGAATATCTGCGATTTTTTACCTACAACAGTAACCAAGGAGGAAAGTTCAAGTCTGTGTTAAAGCATACTTTCAACTCTGTGTTTATCTGGTTTAAGCCTATTCTTAATTATGTGTTTATCTGATTAAAGAATGCCCCTAAGTGTGTGTTTATCTGATTCAAGTATTTATTCTCTCTTACAACTGGATAAATAATAACCCGGGCACAATAAAGTGTTTGCAGGTAACAATTTCCAGGGGTTTTTATCTCCATTTCTTCACCTGGTGGTGGTGACGCCTTTATCTTGTCATACGTCAGACTGCTCACATTGTAATGTTAAGTCTGTTAAGTTCTTCTCACGTTTACCCAGATTACGTGGCCCTACGGTGTGTGTGTGTATGTGTGTGTGTTTGTGTGTGTGTACAGACATTGTGTTTAAATGTGACTATACATGTCTACTGAACACACTGGCTTACATGTGTGTAATAATCTATTTTATGTGTACACATATTTTAAATGTCTGTAAATATATAACGTATGTGTGGACACATGGACCTATGTTTATATGTGTATTCATACCAGTTTTATATTCGTGTGTGTGTCCATATTAATATCTGTCTATGAGAGTGTAAACATAAGTTTATATGGTGTATCGATATCTGCTTTAAGAGTGGGCACACACATTTTTGAATTATTTTTTTTACAACAGGAAAAAAAATGAATGTTTTACATGAAATAAAAAGTTTTTATCTCTGTGGAGGCAAAGTGAAATGTATCTTTGATTCCACAAGTTTAAAACGGGATCGCACTATGATGAACAATACAGAACAGGTCTGTGTATTTGATGCTTACACAAGGTTCACGTAATGTTCTTGCACTAGATATTACGTAGGTAATGTGAGTGTTTATTAAAACAATGAAAGAGATAAACGTCTCTATAAATACATGTGTTAAATGATACAATTTAAAACATGACCGATAAGACCGGTAGCTGCTGAGAAACGGGTGAACAGAGTGACATAAATACAAAATAAAAAAAAGACAGTGTCATGTTCAGCTTTGGTGATTGAATGTCCATCAGAATACTCATTCTCTTAAAACAATGTTTTTAGCTGTTTAAAGTTTAGTTGTAATTCTTACATTGTCCAGTCTCACAACACAACGTTTATTTCAATCCTATATTGAGGACATATAAATGACATACAAATACAACATTCGGGGCGGTGCACATTTTGGATACCAACAAATGACAGCATTAATTATTTAGTCTACATTGACGATAGTAGCGGAGTAAGGTTTGTTGGTGCCCAGGACTATGGAGAAAATATCGGACCCCAAGTAAAAAAAACAGGTATACCAATGACAATGGTTGGACAATCATACAGGATAGTATATAGTTTACATTGGTTGGACGTATATACAGATAACATTGGTCACACAATCATACATAGTAGTAACATTAAGTGCACAATCACACAGACTGGTAAGTACACAATTACACAGACCAGTAACTAGGTGACTTATAGTACACAATCGCACAGACCAGTAACTAGGTGACTTACAGTACACAATCATACAGACCAGTAACTGGGTGACGTAAAGTACACAATAATACAGACCAGTAACTATTTGACGTAAAGTACACAATTACACAGACCAGTAACTGGATGACGTAAAGTACACAATTACACAGACCAGTAACTGGTCGACGTAAAGTACACAATCACACAGACCAGTAACTAGGTGATTTACCGTACACAATCATACATAAGTGTTACTAGGTGACGCAAACTATACAATCATACTGACCATTAACTAGGTTACAAGCGTACAAACCATTAACAAGGTGACTTAAGTGCACATTCATACAGAGTATTGACTAGGTGACATAAAATACAAAATAATACAGACCACCAAAGAGGTTACGTAAAATACACAATCATGAAGACTGTTTTAACTACTGTAACAGTAAACTCTAAATTTAGACACAACACGAAATGTTGTTTTTTTCGTCCTGTAATCAGATCTATTCCGACACAAATAATCCAACTCCCCTCTTCCCACTAAAGGACATTACGCTACTCTACATTATTTTCTAAATCCTCACAAAAAGTAATACAAAAGTGGACAGATTCGACGCTCACAAAGATAGCTGTAAACAACAGAGATTGAAGGAATCGATAGAATCCTAAATGAACTGGCTAACATATGTATTTCCACATGAGTGATCTCATCTTTTCCATGATGGATTTATTAAGTAGACATCACAAGGATTCGGATGATTTGACCACATGTAAAAATAATATATACATGAAGATGATCGTTGAATGGATGAAGTGTTCTAGAGGTTGTGTCGTTCGAAGTATGACTGAACCAAGTTGAATGTTGATGAGGTTATTGATAGAATCTAATCTCACTTTGAGTCTGGCGCAACAAATTATGATCTTTTTTTATTTTTACATTACAGATTTTAAAATCTAATTTATTGGTCAATACATTTGAGGATGATTGTTGAATGGGAAGGTTACAAGCGGTCAGCCACTTTGATGCCAATCAATATCAATGTACTGTACTGCCTGCTAATGTGGCTAATGTGGCTAAGGATTAAAACAATTTACGGTGAATAGTATTGAGTATAAAAGATTAATACGTTAATATTTTTAAAATGTTTTCTTTCAACAAAAGTAATTTTCACATTAAATGTTTACTTTTTTCAACTCGACTTTATTCCACCCCCTTTCCTTTTTCTTTTGCTGTTGATTTTATTTCACTGCTGACTTTATTTTACTGTTGACTTTATTTTACATTTGACTTTATTTTACTGTTTGAATTTATTTTACTGTTTGAATTTATTTTACTGTCGACATTTTACCGTTACTTTTAACCAGGTAGTATGTTTACAGGTATTAAATTTAGTTGTTTACTGAATTGACCAATACAAATACCCTTTTAAGAATAAAAACGACTTCATTGAAAGTCCACATATCAACTCCTGGTTGTGTGCTCCAGGTTGTGTGCTCCAGGTTGAGTGCTCCAGGTTGAGTGCTCCAGGTTTAGTGCTGAAGGTTAAGTGCTCCATAACCATTGAAAATGACCCAATCAGTCGTTCACTAAATGTAGTTGTTGAATCAATGTGTCCCCCCAACCTGATTGAAATGGTGATTTAATCATTGGCGGACTGAACACTCACTGACCACTTCAGACGATAAATGTCACTAAAGTGTAGATAGTAGATATCAAATGTCACTTGAGTATAGATAGTATATATTAAATGTCACTTCAGTGTAGATAGTAGATATTAAATGTCACTTAAGTGTAGATAGTAGATATTAAATGTCACTTGAGTATAGATAGTAGATATTAAATGTCACTTGAGTATAGATAGTAGATATTAAATGTCACTTGAGTATAGATAGTAGATATTAAATGTCACTTGAGTATAGATAGTAGATATTAAATGTCACTTGAGTATCATCATCATCATTGCTCGTCACTCCTATCAGAGTATGGGCCACCAACTAAAGATCACCAACGACTTCTGGCCTGAGCCATTCTCTCCAGCTGCTTCCAGCTGAACCCCATCCTTGTGACATCCGCTTCAAATTCTAATTCTCGCCTCCAGGTGTTTCTTGGCCGGCCTCTCTTTCTTCTTCCTTGAGGATTCCAACTCAATGCTTGCCTAGTGATATTGCTTGCTGGCTTTCGAAATGTGTGGCCTATTCGTCACCACCTCCTCTTCCTGATCTCCTCTTCTATTGAAGCTTGGCCGGTTCGTTCTAAAAGGCTGGCATTGGTGATGGTGTCAGGCCATCGTATTTGAAGAACTTTCCTAAGGCAGCTGTTGATAAAGGGCTGAACTCTCTTAGTGGTAATCTTCGTAATCCTCCTGTCTCAGCTCCATATAATAGGACTGACTTTACATTGGTATTGAACAGGCGAATTTTGGTGTTCAGAGACAGCTCTTTGGAATTCCAGATGTTCTTGAGCTGGATAAAGGCGGCTATTGCTTTTCCGATCCTTGCTTTGACATCTGCATCTGTTCCACCCTGCTGATCTATGATGCTACCCAGATAAGTAAAGGACTCTACTTCCTCAAGTTTACTTTCGTTTAGGGTAAGTGCATTTGTGCTGGTGGAGTTAATTTTCAGGATCTTGGTTTTAGATGTGTGTATGCTAAGGCCGACCTCCTTTGCAGTGGCATTCACAAGATTTGTTTTCTCTTGCATCTGTTGATAGCTATGTGTAAGGAGAGCAAGGTCATCTGCAAAGTCCAGGTCTTCCAGCTGTTTCAGCAAAGTCCATTGGATTCCATTTCTTCTTTCCCTGGTGGATTTCTTCACTTGAGTATAGATAGTAGATATTAAATGTCACTTGAGTATAGATAGTAGATATTAAATGTCACTTGAGTATAGATAGTAGATATTAAATGTCACTTGAGTATAGATAGTAGATATTAAATGTCACTTAAGTGTACATAGTAGATTTTAAATGTCACTTGAGTATAGATAGTAGATATTAAATGTCACTTAAGTGTAGATAGTAGATATTAAATGTCACTTAAGAGTAGATAGTAGATATTAAATGTCACTTAAGTGTAGATAATAGATATTAAATGTCACTTAAATGTAGATATTTCAGATAATAAAACTCAAATGTTTTAAATTTTAAAAGTCCATCTTGAATGACTAATGGGTCGGAACAAATATCGTTTTCCTCAATAAATATTGTTTAGAGCTGCTGTTCGATTAAAAAATTTAATCGCAATTAACGCATAATTAAACAAATTTATCGCAAATTAACGAGTTTTTAATTGAAAATATACTTTAATTATTAATTGTAACATTTTTTTATTCTATCAACATGACATCTTAAAATAGTAGCTTTGAATGATACAACAATTTACTTAACTGAAGCAGTCTTATTTATTCAGCCAATGGCTTTAACAGACCAGTTTATTCAGCCAATGACTTTAACAGACCAGTTTATTCACATTTTGCGGTTCAAACGACGTTCTGTTCTTGTTAACGACACAGCGAGAAACAGAAACGAGACGTTCACATGGACAGTTGTGGCAGGGGGTGCTAAATTTTTTTTTCGCTAACTTAGCCAAAACTGGGTATTTGTCCTCATGTAACGTCCACCACTTTCAAGGATCTAGTCATTTTCAATTATTTGTTCCAGTTGGTATTTGCCAACACTGTCGGGATGGAGCGAGGCATCAATGGCTCACCTTCAGAACCTGCTGATAGTTCCTGCATTCGCGCTTTTTTTTCGTGATTGTTATGATGTTTGTTTATCATCATCATCGAGTCCAGATTATTTTACTATTATCTCAAGCTGTTTCCAAACTTCTTCTCGCTTATCCTTATGCAAACATCTCAGATTTTTTTAAACTAGGGTCCAGAGCAGTAGCAATTTTCAGCCACTATAGGTTGAAGTTCAGTTTACGTCGGTCAAGATCACTCAATAATTCTGAAAAATACAACCACTGTCTCGTATACAGATATGTGCATCGGCCTAGTCTAGACACTGATTGACAGGTGTCATGTATATGAAACTATTAGTGCAGCTGATAACGACTTGACCAGCAAGATGCTGTATTTTCAAATGCGATAAAAATTATGGGAAAAACATTATGAAACAAAATTTCTAGCATCTCCTTATTGTGACCTTATTATAATCATGTTCACTGTCATGGTTAGTTTTTGTGTGTAGATTAGTAGATCAATTGTATGTATAATATATATATTATTTTCGTGGTACTTCTGTTTCTTGGTAGGTGTAAATATATTTCAGTCTCTTCAGAGTATATGATTTAACTAACTTGACTTGAGCGTGTATATTATTATATATCTAAAAGACGAACTACATGTATAAATCACTGAGTAGACCTCTATGTATCAAACATATATATATTTATTTATTCAATCTATGGAAGTACATACATGGTATAAAATGATGTGAGATGAATAATCAAGTCCGTCTACTTGTCTACCGGATATGGCGCAGGGGGTTTATTTGTCGAAGGGCTATTTAAACATCTTTATTTTATATTACAAGTGTGGCTTTTGTCCACATACCTCAGTGTGTGTGTGATTTACAACCGGGTGGACGTAATAAATGAACGGACCTTAGCTTCAAATTGTAGAGTGAAATTCGGTTATTTAATGATTTGGCGCTATTCTGAACTATCAGCATTGTGGTCAAATTCACGCACTTATGTTTTGCGTTAAAAATTTTAATCGCAATTTATTTTGACGCGTTAATCGCGCGTTAATGCAGTTTAATCAGCAGCCCTAGTAATCTTCATTATTGGCACAATCTATCGAAATAAATACATGTATTCTTTTACTAACCCCCTTCTTTCAATGTTACCAGTATGATAATGATATCTTTGTTCATTGGTGTTCTTCAATGAACATTACTTCTGTTTACTTTTAACTACTTTTCCATCCAACCTTTTTTCAGCCTTTTTTTGTTGCTGCTGTACAGTGGTACTGTTGTATAGTTTTACAGTAGTACAATTGTACTGTTTTACTGTTGTACAGTTGTACAGGTGTACTGTTGTACTTTTGACTTTTTGACCATTAGTGTTTTACCTGTTGACATTTTTACCACCAGGCGTGTTCTTATTGCGCATCTCATCTATCAGCTCTAGTCAGGTCTAATGCACGTGTATAGTGTAGGGTTATATAGACCGGGCAGATAGTCAGGTCTAATGCACGTGTAGAGTGTAGGCTCATATAGACCGGGCAGACTAAGAAGATTTCTTTATTTCAAATGTTTTATCTAGCTTGCAAGAATTATTTCCCCTTATTCTGTCACTGACATTTCAATTTTTTTTTAGTTTTTTTTGCATCAAAAGAAAAAAAGCAGATTTTTTAAAACTTTATTTTACAATGTTCATCTGCTGAAAATGGATTTCTTGTTCTTGCAAAGATTAATATTTGAAAAAATAAAACAAAAAGAGATATTTTAATATTACATGCATAAAAACTGTTAAAAATGAGCCAAATTTCTGTGACACAAGTTTTTATTGCTGGGCGTATGGTAATTATCCTGTTGTCAATATACGTTTGATCTACATATCACAAGAATATACTGGTACATATCGAGATAAATGAACTACTTATAGGATGTTGAGTTCAGTAATCCGGGAGTTGATACATTTTATATATTATGTAAAGTCTTTTGTTGTAAGTAAGTTAAGTTCCTATAGCCTAATTAGTCATGAGGGGAGATGAAATGTAGAATTTATCTGTTTCTGTAATTACGTATAAGACATTGTTGTGTGGTTATTTCCCTAAATAATATCAGGTACCGATTTGAAGCTGGGTGGACTTGGGGTACTTTTCACCAAAATAATCACCGAGGATCGAACCCGGGACTCTCAGGTCGACAGTCGAGCATCTCCACCGCTCGACCATCCGTCCACCCTTATAATTTAACTATTAGTCACTATTATATATTTAACAATAAATCGATGATAAAGAAACTAAAAAATTCCCTCTTAAAAAAAAACCCATATTTAATTTTAAAAACTTTCCATTCCGTCTTACAACCATGATATGATGATATCCAAGGGTAAGTAACTGCTATCCACTAAATGCCTAGTTTGGAGTGGTTCACTCTTGTTAAAAACTGGAAAGGTGTAATTAGTATTACATAAAGGTGTAAGATAATTCCGATGAGCTAAAAATGAATCCAAGCACTTTGGTTCATGTCAACACTATCTTGTTAACGAGCCAGAGAGAAAGGCCAGGAAGGTGAGCAGGAATTAACCAAATATTGACTCACATACAGTCTGTTATGAATGCCATATGCCGCCTGGAGCAAAGACAGGAAGAAACGAAAAAAGGTTAATATCATTTCATGATGGTCTGGAAGTAGGTCAGACTTGATAATTGTTACGTGTGACCATTAGGTAGAGTTGAGTTCAATATGCAGTAGGTGAGTTTTGATAATAGATTCTTCATTCAATCACATTAGATAAAACTGAGTTATATTTCATCGTACAATAGGCCTATGTAAGTAGGTAATATTTGATTTCGGTTTCCGTTGATTTTTTTTTAGTCCTTCGTTGATTGTCTCGGTTATTGTCAACTATCAACGAGTTGATTGTCTCGGTTATAGTCGACTACCAACGAGTTGATTGTCTCGGTTATAGTCGACTACCAACGAGTTGATTGTCTCGGTTAAAGTCTACTACCAACGAGTTGATTGTCTCGGTTATAGTCGACTGCCAACGAGTTAATTGTCTCGGTTATAGTCGACTACAAACGAGTTGATTGTCTCGGTTATAGTCGACTACCAACGAGTTGATTGTCTCGGTTATAGTCGACTACCAACGAGTGGATTGTCTCGGTTATAGTCGACTACAAACGAGTTGATTTTCTCGGTTATAGTCGACTACCAACGAGTTGATTGTCTCGGTTATTGTCAACTATCAACGATTGGATTGTCTCGGTTATAGTCGACTGCCAACGAGTTGATTGTCTCGGTTATAGTCTACTACCAACGAGTTGATTGTCTCGGTTATTGTCAACTATCAACGAGTTGATTGTCTCGGTTATAGTCGACTACAAACGAGTTGATTTTCTCGGTTATAGTCGACTACCAACGAGTTGATTGTCTCGGTTATTGTCAACTATCAACGATTGGATTGTCTCGGTTAAAGTCTAATACCAATGAGTTGATTGTCTCGGTTATAGTCGACTGCCAACGAGTTGATTGTCTCGGTTATAGTCGACTACCAACGAGTTGATTGTCTCGGTTAAAGTCTACTACTAACGAGTTGATTGTCTCGGTTATAGTCGACTGCCAACGAGTTGATTGTCTCGGTTATAGTCGACTACCAACGAGTTGATTGTCTCGGTTAAAGTCTACTACCAACGAGTTGATTGTCTCGGTTATAGTCGACTGCCAACGAGTTGATTGTCTCGGTTATAGTCGACTACCAACGAGTTGATTGTCTCGGTTATAGTCGACTACCAACGAGTTGATTGTCTCGGTTAAAGTCTACTACCAACGAGTTGATTGTCTCGGTTATAGTCGACTGCCAACGAGTTGATTGTCTCGGTTATAGTCGACTACCAACGAGTTAATTGTATCGGTTATAGTCGACTACCAACGATTTGATTGTCTCGGTTATAGTCTACTACCAACGAGTTGATTTGTCTCGGTTATAGTCGACTGCCAACGAGTTGATTGTCTCGGTTATAGTCGACTACCAACGAGTTAATTGTCTCGGTTATAGTCGACTACCAACGAGTTAATTGTCTCGGTTATAGTCGACTACCAACGAGTGGATTGTCTCGGTTAAAGTCTACTACCAACGAGTTGATTGTCTCGGTTATAGTCGACTGCCAACGAGTTGATTGTCTCGGTTATAGTCGACTACCAACGAGTTAATTGTATCGGTTATAGTCGACTACCAACGAGTTGATTGTCTCGGTTATAGTCTACTACCAACGAGTTGATTGTCTCGGTTATAGTCGACTGCCAACGAGTTGATTGTCTCGGTTATAGTCTACTACCAACGAGTTGATTGTCTCGGTTATAGTCGACTACCAACGAGAACATGGGGCTAATTTTGATGCCTAAAACATCATGCAGCGTCAGCCCCATGTTCATCCATCTTTAAAATACCATTGTCGCTTAAGATTCTCTTTACTGTTCTAAGAAAGTTTAACTATAAAAATCAAATCATCAGTGTATTAATTCTCTTTTTGATAAACATCAACTTCAGAGAGTAGAGGTGAATAGAATGTCGCTTGTGTAGGGTCGGGGGTTTAGTCACAAAGTATAAACAATTGTAGTCATACACTTTCCACACATTTAGTAATACACACAGAGACCAAATACGAGATGGGTAGGATAGAAATGGATGTAGAGAAGTAGATGACTAGAGAGAAAGCGAGCAATAGATGGATAGATATCGTCCATTAATCGATAACAGACTACAATTAGAGAGATAGAAAAAGAAATAGAAAAAGAGAGAGAGAGAGAGAGAGAGAGAGAGAGAGAGAGAGAGAGAGAGAGAGAGAGAGCGAGAGTAAAAATAGGAAACAGATGTGAAAGGACGATTAGCAGCACATAAAATTGTTAAGACAAATGTTCTAAGTCTGTATGCCACTACAAGTTTGTTAGTTTCTGAGATGAGCCCAGACTGGAGCAGACAGAACGGATTTGTTCTAGTCTTGTAAAGAGAACATTGTCTGGGTAAATATTTCCTAACGTAGCTGAAAACGATCAATTTCATCACAGAATAAACTCAATCTTGTGAAATTGTTTCTCAATCTTGTGAAATTGTTTCTCAATCCTGTGAAATTGTCTCTCAATCTTGTGAAATTGTTTCTCAATCTTGTGAAATTGTTTCTCAAGAAACTGTCAGAGTAACAATTGACTAAGTTGTACATTACATTGTCAAGGAACTGTCAGAGTAACAATTGACTAAGTTGTACATTACATTGTCAAGGAACTGTCAGAGTAACAATTGATTAAGTTGTACATTACATTGTCAAGGAACTGTCAGAGTAACTTTTTTTGTGTTGCTTAAAAGTAATTCAGTGACAATATTGCCAAAAAGTAAGTCAAGCGCCAGCGTTACCTAACCTAACAGTAAACAGGAGTGACCGTATGTCCTTTATATGGTGGTGTGTATATATATATATATCACTTAGTATAGTGGAAGTGAACAATGAGAAATACAACATTATATTGCCGATGATTCTATTTGATTCTATATGTAGTCTTCAGATGCAAGTCAACTGTATTGGTTATGATTAAACTTAATATTTCTGTCATTAATATTTAATGACTCCGATACCTAGATACTGGAACGCATATTGATTTTTTTTACTTTTATAAGATGGTATTTGCTGATAACAGCTAGATCGCGTCTGTTTGTACGAGATATAACCTGATAACATCTGGAACTTAAATATCTTGGATACTAGTTGAAAACAAATGAACGTACCTGTCTGTCTGAGAGATTTCTTATGGCACATTCCAACACTGCAGTGCCACCAAGTTCCACATTGTAACTTCTTGGTGTCTCCAGAAACTCTGGCTGATGATCGTGCAGCTCCATGGCTGTACAAAAATAAACAACAATAAATAAATAAACAGTTGCTTTACACTGGAGAACAGCAAATATTGATAAATAAACAGCTGTTTTACATTGGGGGACAGAAGATATTAATGACACTTCGTGGTTCATTTCCTCTTGTTGCGTCATTGACTATTGTTTAACCCTCTATTTACTTCATAACAGTATCACAGTTTTGTGTCTACATCTCTAGTGTATGGTTTTTCTTTGGCTTGTCAACAAACATATCAGAACGAATTTAAAGGAATTTAATAGAAAATTGAGTAATATTTTATCAGAACGAAGCATTGTAATTAGGGCAATGAACTCGTTAGTAGCCAGGTGTCTTCATTTCGAAATAACTTTGTTAAGTACTATTATAGCTGGGGAACACAAATGTCTCCTAGTTACTACAGCAACACAAATGTCTCCCAGTTACTACAGCAACACAAATGTCATCCAGTTACTACATCAACACAAATGTCTCCCAGTTACTATATCAAGATAAATTTTAGCCAGTTACTAGAAGACAGTTAAACAAATCAATGTACTAGTGGACACAATGTAAAACCTGTAGACATAATACTGAGTCCAACCAGATACGCTACTCCAGATGACCAAACTAACTTCTCAACTAGTAGACATACAAAGTCCAACCAGATACATAACTCCAGATGACCAAATGAAACCCCGCTGTCGCCATTAGATCGTGCGCGGTCAATTGAATTATTCATTCATGGTGGAATTTGTCTTCAATCTGACATTTTTATTGCCTGTCATATGCGAGGCTATTTCTGTGTTCACGTGCACCATCATATCGTTCGTTGGTTTGTTCTGGTGTGTGCCAGAACTGTTGCATGTTCTAGCATTATAGTTGACGCAGTGTATTTCATCTAAAAGTATCAACTTCTAGCTCTGTCAGCCTCTTATCTCACAAGTTCACACAATTACGTACAAGTCGCGGGAATTCTGAATTTCTTTACCGTTTCAGAGATACCGATTGGCAGCTGTAATACGGGTTAAGCCGGTCCGTCTAAATAACACACATAATCTAAAACAACTGACTTCATCGAGACGTTGATACTTATTAGATGTAGGTCACTTTTGACTTACATAGTCCTTATCTGTCATTTACCTCTGTGTCGGTTTATAAAAAAAGTTAACTGGATGGTATCAGAATACCCAGGCTTTGTTTGTCTCAATAGACTTGTCATGAGTTAAGAATACCCAGCCTTTGTCTCAATAGACTTGTCATGAGTTTAGAATACCCAGCCTTTGTCTCAATGGACTTGTCATGAGTTTAGAATACCCAGCCTTTTCTCAATAGACTTGTCATGAGTTTCGAATACACAGCCTTTGTCTCAAAAGACTTATCATGAGTTTAGAATACCCAGCCTTTGTTTGTCTCAATAGACTTGTCATGAGTTTAGAATACCCAGGCTTTGTTTGTCGCAATAGACTTGTCATGAGTTTAGATTACCCAGGCTTTGTTTGTCTCAATAGACCTGTCATGAGTTTAGAATACCCAGGCTTTGTTTGTCTCAATAGACTTGTCATGAGTTTAGAATACCCAGGCTTTGTTTGTCTCAATAGACTTGTCATGAGTTTAGAATATCCAGCCTTTGTTTGTCTCCATATTCTAGTCATAAACCAAATGAGGAAAAAAGTTCCTTCTATATTATATTTACAATGTTTATAAAATAAAACTTTACATTGTGGCTATGTGTAATGGTATTTAAGTTACAATCGTTATTATATATATATATATATATATATATATATATATATATATAATATATATATATATAAACAGTGCCGGGTTAAGTCCCTTTGATGTCCTAGACACCAAGTAATTCTGGTGTAAAAGTATTAAGTGAAATATTTGGAAAACATAAACAAACAAACAAACAAACAATCAAACAAACAAAAACATTTCAACAGGAGACGCTCAAAGTTTATTTCTAGTGAAGAAGTAAATGCTATAACAATTATTTTAAATTTATTTTATACAATAAAACACAAATGGTATAAATTTATAAAATATATTTTTTTTAAGTAAACGCATTTTATATGTAGGTTAGTGACATTAAATTAATACACATTATTATTCGGCTTAAATATTTATATTACATGTAGCAACATATATATATATAACGCAGATTCTGGTTTTCATTTTATTTAAGCTATCGTGTTGACTATTACGACATAAAGTGTATTGTCGTATAATAACCTTTGACGCCATGATAGTACCATGTGCCTTAATTCGATCTTATAAATAGATCATTGTGATGTTTGTGATATCGTTGATATTTACATGCACAAACAATGAATAATATAATCTAATAAAATAATAGCTATTTGGGTTCTGCGTTAAATAGAAATTAAAGAATTAATACAACAGTATTCCAGTTTAAAATACAATCATGTAAACATTGGATCTGCCCGAAACCAAAAAATACAGATCAAGCCTAAGGGGATATAACTCTATGCAAAGGTTTTGCAGGGTACAGCTAGTAAGAAATAAAATAGGCATTGAACAGTAATTCCAGAATCTTTGGAAGACTTAAAGTATACTCCAGGGAATGAAGAGGTCATTGTATAAAAACGGCGGAATTCAGGTTAAAGTATACACCAGGTAATGAAGAAGTCATTGTATAAAAACTGCGGAATTCAGGTGAAGATACTCTGCCATTGGATTTAAAAAAAAATATACGCACTTAAAACATTTTGTTAATTTTGTTTTAAATATCAAACATACTCAAAATTTATATTTAGTGAATAATAAATAATTTTGTCAACTGTTTAATAGTCAACGAATGTTTTTAAAAAACACAACTGGAAATATTCTCTAAACTCTCGTGAGATTAGTATCGCGTGTTCCATTGTTTTTGTTGGAGTGTGAGCGATTCAATTTCAATACAATCACTTTTGTTGACCAACCTGCATCCCCCCTCCACAAACTGTCAATTCTTCTTTCTGTCACTAACATGTGAAATAGCCCCCCCCCACACACACACACTATTCATCGGTTTGGTCAGCGCGTTAGACAGAAACACACAAGGACAATACCGTCACCTGTTTCTTTTTTCTCTTTGTTTTTATGACGCAACTTTCTCTTTGTGTTATCACCGGGTGCATTCATGAGTCATACCAGGTCATGTGACAGGCTGCTAGTGTCATTGTTGTGAGTCAGACGAGCAGTTTGGTTGGTGAAACTGGAGTGAGTTCATATTCACAATCTTCATTCAATCCTTTTTTATTCATAGTTTATTTACTATATGCCACTGATATACTTTTCATACGTACCATTTTTTTTTAATTAATTAATGAACTAACAATGCACTCATCCAACCATTGAACTAACACTGTAATCACCCAATCATTGGATCTAACACTGCAATCATCCAGCCAGTGAAAACACTGTACTCATTCAACCATTGAACTAACACTGCACTCATTCAACCATTGAACTAACACTGTACTAGCCCAATCATTAAATTAACACTGTACTAGCCCAATCATTGAACTTACACTGTACTCATCCAACCATTGAAATAACACTGTACTCATCCAACCATTGAACGAACACTGTACTCATCCAACCATTGAACGAACACTGTGCTCACCCAACCATTGAACTAACACTGTACTCATCCAACCATTGAACTAACACTGCAGTCATTCAACCATTGAACTAACATGTACTCATCCAATCATTGAACTAACACTGTACTCATCCAACCATTGAACTAACACTGTACTTATCTAACCATTGAACTAACACTGTACTAATCCAATCCTTGAACTAACACTGTACTCACCCAATCATTGAACTAGCACTGTACTCATCAGCCATTAAACAACTCTGTACTCACACAACCATTGAACTAACACTGCAATCATTCAACTATTGAACTAACACTGCACTCATCCATGACTGTCATTAATACTGTCAATAAAAAGATATTCCAACCTGTCAATGTCAATTACTCACTTTTTCGCTTGAAGTGGGTTTATAAAAAAAAAGATAATCAATGAGCAGTGTATAGTCAAATGTCAACTAAATTTTATTTACACTAAAAGATTTCAAGAAACGCATGGCTGTGCAAACTGTCCTCCTCAACGTTTCGGGTTCGATCCTTACTAGGAAACTCTGATTCATTCAGGTCTAAGTGAGAGCTCCCAAGTCCACTCACTTTTTAAATATGTAACTGACATTAGTCCGGGGATGGTGGTAACTAAAGCTCTGTGCTGGTCATCTACATTTGTCTACCTAGAGCAGTATAACAGTCTACCTAGAGCAGTATAACAGTCTACCTAGAGCAGTATAACAGTCTACCTAGAGCAGTATAACAACCGCCCAATGGGCGATTATATGATCTTGAAATAAACACCCCATTCTTACTGGGACTTTACAAAAAATAATAATAGATAGTATACATTTTTTTACGCCGCCATTGCCACCATGATAGGGTGTAGTGTGCCTACCACACCAGCATTGTTGGCGGCGCTAATGCATGTCTGCCATGCCAACAGGGCGGCGGGGTGAGAGTGCCGCTATCATCTGCCGGGATGGCAGAAAAGAGGGTTTTAATCCTTGACCTAAATGGCCAGACCAGCAGGGGTGTGTGTGTACTGCTGATCGGCCAGAATGGCAAGGCAAGGGGTTTTTCCTGCCACTCGGACAGAGGGGAGGGTGTAATGTGCCTGTACCCTCCTCCCGAAATGGCAAGCTGCGCAGGTGTGCTTGAGTGGGACAGAGTGGAAGGGTGTTGTGTGCCGACCACATCTGTCACCACCGTCAGCTGTGAATACTACAGTCTCGGATAGTCCTCATTGACCACAGTAAACACCTACCTTTCAAGAAGTTTTTTTTTTTTTACTTCCTGACTAGAGAACCCCAATGAACTATTCCCCGTAGATCATGGTATGTCTCTCAGACTAGAGAACCCCAATGAACTATTCCCCGTAGATCATGGTATGTCTCTCAGACTAGAGAACCCCAATGATCTGCTCCCCGTAGATCATGGTATGTCTCTCTGACTAGAGAACCCCAATGAACTATTCCCCGTAGATCATGGTATGTCTCTCAGACTAGAGAACCCCAATGATCTGTTCCCCGTAGATCATGGTATGTCTCTCAGACTAGAGAACCCCAATGATCTGTTCCCCATAGATCATGGTATGTCTCTCTGACTAGAGAACCCCAATGAACTATTCCCCGTAGATCATGGTATGTCTCTCAGACCAGGATGGAGAGTATCACTAAAATAATGCCAAAATATTTATATGTTATAAATACTTTGGTTGAAAAGTTAATTGCAAAGAAGTTAGTACAAATTTAATTTTAAAAAAGTAACTGAACAGAAGTTTGAGATCCATAATAACTTTTAATTTGAAATGAACATATTAATACATTTAACATTATGATCAATGTTTATATTTATACAATTTATAGTGCGATTGGGCTTAGATTTCATTATCTTCACAGCTCGATTGGTCCATTGTGAAATATAAACATCTGAAAGGGAGAGAATCTGTCTTCCTGGTTTGTGATAGGGTGATTGCCCCTTTTTCTTGTCAGGAGCACTTCCGCTTGCAGGAATTTACGGTTTCACGGTGAGCGGTACGAGACAAAACATTGTTCAATGGTCGCCATTAGAGCTCTGGTGCAGACAGACATTACAGAAAGACACAAGAGGCAGACATTTCAGACTATGGAGAGATCCACATTAAACAAGGCTATCATGTCAAGCAGCGCCATATTGTAATTGCTCCAATTTTCTAGCAATCGGACATCATTATGTTCGCCACAAAAATAGCTCCACTGTATGGAAAACTGGATGTAACGTTCTCAAAATACAGCAAACGGATGATGTCATGATGACTTGTTATGGGCCATCAGTTGATGTCATGATGACTTGTTATGGGCTATCGGTTGATGTCATGATGACATGTTATGGGCCATTCGTTGATGTCATGATGACTTGTTATGGGCTATCGGTTGATGTCATGATGACATGTTATGGGCCATCCGTTGATGTCATGATGACTTGTTCTGAGCCATCCGTTGATGTCATGATGACTTGTTATAGACTATCAGTTGATGTCATGATGACTTATTCTGGGCCATCCGTTGTTGTCATAATGACTTGTTATGGGCCATCACTTGATGCCATAATGTCTCTCGTTTTGGACGATGTTATTTATTTTGAATCATTAAGTGAAGTCAAGATGCTATAATTTAAAATGTCATAATGTTGGACACCATGATATTTTAAGCAATCAGACGTGGATGACCACCTATGACGTCATTGAGATACTGTCGGGCTTCTCTCACAATAAAATAAATTGTCTAGTGTTAGTGAACGAAAGTAACACAATAATGGGCAGACAACTGGCTCAATAAGAGTAGCACGACAACTCATGGAATGGCCGCTACTAGTCCACCACTGTGTAACTAAACATTTAACAAACACTAGATTGTTTATTGGTCATAAAAGGAGGAATAATATTGTCTTAAGACATAGCTACATTTATTTTAATTACATAGTAATTTGAGAATACTTCAGATTGTCATATGGTAGCGCTAAAATATTTTTATGTTGTTCTTTACATAAAAATTCTAATAATATACTTCTTGAATAATGTTTTTTTTATATTTTTACATTCGTGCTATAAAAAAAATTAAGTTGGTTATACATCAAGTATCTATATAAATAATAGCGGTGTGGGTTCTGCGTTAAATCGAAAGTAAAGAATTAATGCAACAGTATTCCAGTTTAAAATCGTCAAATGTAAACAATAGTAATAAAAATCATGAAAAAATCGGATCTGTCCGAATTAAAAAAATTAACCTAGCCTACTGATCAAACCTAAGTGGATATAACTCTATGCGAAGGTTTTGCAGGATACAGCTAGTAAATATATATATATATATATATATATATATATATATATATATAAATATATATATATATATATATATATACAAAATATTAATGTATATAGGTACCAACAGATCATACAGTCAAGAATATAAGCTAACATCCTAATGTTGTCTTGACTACCAGATCCCTCAAGTGATAAGATGGTGTATCTTGATTATAAGTAGGGTGTAGCGACCAATCAGACGCCACGGGAAGCACTTGTGTCTAAATAAGGGACCGCTCTCTTAGTGAGATACTTACGGTAAAATTAAAAATTGTGTAAATATTAATGTATTTCTGTCTTACCAACGGATGTATAGATATTAATGCAGGTAACCTTTGTTTTATAGACCAGTATAAATACATTGAAGAGATAAATTAAACGTGTCATTGTATGGTTCAGTGAACATTTTCCTTGTGATACAATTCCTTTCATTTTGTCCACGTCATTCTTCTTTGCCAAATGAGGCGAAAGGACACCCTGCTAAGTTAATCTATGGCGACTGGAGAGAAGAGTTTGATAGTTAACACGACTCTCATGCACAGGGTGCAGGGTTCTATCTCTGGTAAAGCCAGACAAAATATTCGCCGCTGACTCAGAGAGGAGATGGGCGCCACCACAGATTGTATCGTAATGAAAGTCTATTGGATATCAGTACATGTGGAGTATATTAACACAACCAGTTACGATGTGTATGTAGGCTGTCTTCATAGT
The DNA here is from genome assembly GCA_021962125.1 of Bulinus truncatus. Classification (NCBI taxonomy): domain Eukaryota; kingdom Metazoa; phylum Mollusca; class Gastropoda; family Planorbidae; genus Bulinus; species Bulinus truncatus. Next base: position 2,586,705 of record JAGDYQ010000043.1, on the reverse strand, counting down.
ATAGCACATGTGTTATAAGTAGCCAGTGTGCGATACATTTACCTCCTTAAACATGCGGCATATATTAACTAAATGATAAGCTAAATCATCTTTTACTCTTGCCAACATGGTTACTGTCACTTTCAGTTGCTGTCACTTTCAGTTGCTGTCACTTTCAGTTGCTTTCACTTTCAGTTGCCCTCACTTTCAATTGGTGTCACTTTCAGTTGCTGTCACTTTCAGTTGCTGTAACTTTCAGTTGCCCTCACTTTCAATTGGTCTCACTTTCAGTTGCTGTCACTTTCAGTTGCTGTCACTTTCAGTTGCTCTCACTTTCAATTGGTGTCACTTTCAGTTGCTGTCACTTTCAATTGGTGTCACTTTCACTTGGTGTCACTTTCAATAGCTGTCACTTTCAGTTGCTGTCACTTTCAGTTGCTGTCACTTTCAATTAGTGTCACTTTCAATTGGTGTCACTTTCAATTGGTGTCACTTTCAATTAGTGTCACTTTCAATTGGTATCACTTTCGACTGGTGTCACTTTCTGTTCCTGTCATTTTTGTTTTATTTTCATCACATTTTTGTTTTGACCTTTTTTTGTCTCTGTCGCTCTTTTAGGTCAACACCAATTTCACAGCCCAGACAAGATGCTGACTTATATGTCACTTTCTTTTTTCTCCACGATTTCTTTCACTATCGTCCACTACTGTCATTTCTTCCACTGTAATTATCGCCCAGTTTGGTTTAAATCAGTATTTTCTTCCAGTGCAATTAATTATTGGCTGAGTGATTTATTTCAATAAATTATTACCCATAGTCACTTATTCCTGTTATTTTTTCAATGTCATTTATTCCACTGTCATTTATTTCAATGTCATTTCCTCATCTTTCTTCTCCAACAATGCCTCACCTGTCATTATATTACATAATAAACCAGACCTCATTTCTTTTAAATGTTTGTAAATTGGTCTGAATAGAACAGCAAAGTTATTGCATGTACCTAATGGCATGAAAATAATTTATAATTATTTCCTGTCAATTTCAACCCAAGACAAAATTACACAGAAAAGTTATTAATTAAAAGTTTCATAATCTCACTCCAAAGAAAAAAAAGTTAAAAAAAGACCAATCAATTTATGAATTTTGAACGAATGAACGGGAAAATTAAATTTGAAGCTGAAAGCGAGAAAGTGAAAGTTGTTCTGATGTGCTGCAATAAATCTCTTCTTGTTGTTAGCTGTTGAATGGCAGCCAAAATGTTTTCGTAAATAAAGAAAAGGTATTTGAAAGTCGGCCAATTCGCTTTTCATTCATAAAATGTTAGAACTTATTAAACTCTACACAGCACTAGAACTATGCAGTAAATATTTGATGGAATTCTTCTGAGTAAATTCTGAGCTTGACTTAGACTAGATGTGTAATTATCAATGGTGAACTCTGACCTCGGCCTGAGTGAATGTAATGTGTAATTATCAACGGTGAACTTTGTTTGACTTCAGCCTGAGTGAATGTAATGTGTAATTATCAATGGTGAACTCTGACCTCAGCCTGAGTGAATGTAATATGTAATTATCAATGGTGAACTTTGTTTGACCTCAGTCTGAGTGAATGTAATGAAATACCATGTAGAGGAAAGATACTCAATATATTAAGTCAAGTAATGTTGACAATTTTTATAATGAAATGAAATAAATTGATATAGGTACAGAAGTCATTTTGGTATATTATATGACAAACAATATCAACATTGAACAAACAACAACAACAACAACAACCAATACATGAAGGTCCTCCATGTTGCAAAATATTCAGCTCTACACTCCATGTAGCAAAATATTCAGCTCTACACTCCAGGTGGCGTGAACAAAAAAATGTCCATTACACCGGCATATTATTTATTGTATATTATTACATGTATACTCATCTCTATAAATATTGTCTGTGTCACGTCTGTCTGATGTACATAGAAAAGAATGATGCTTCCTGTTTAAATATTAAAGGCTTCTTGTCTGCGTCTCGATTGGATCAATGTTAAAAAAAAAGATAGACCCATATCATTACATTCATAACAATCTCAAAGTTGAGCTATGGTACATCTCTATGCAACGGTTCAGCTAGTTAACAACCTCAAAGTTGAGCTATGGTACATCACTATGCAACGGTTCATCTAGTTAACAACTTCAAAGATGAGCTATGGTACATCTCTATGCAACTATTCAGCTAGTTAACAACTTCAAAGTTGAGCTATGGTACATCTCTATGCAACTGTTCAGCTAGTTAACAACTTCAAAGTTGAGCTATGGTACATCTCTATGCAACGGTTCAGCTAGTAAACAACCTCAAGGTTGAGCTATGGTACATCTCTATGCAACGGTTCAGCTAGTTAACAACCTCAAAGTTGAGCTATGGTACATCTCTATGTAATGGTTCAGCTAGTTAACAACCTCAAAGTTGAGCTATGGTACATCTCTATGCAACTATTCATCTAGTGTCTGTCTGATATCTATAACAATGTTGTTTTTTTCTCATTTGTGTAATTTGACTATTGTTTGTTGACCTATGACGTAGGTAAACACAGTATAAAACGCATGTGACATGTTGTAATCTCTATACTTATAAGACGCATTTGTTGTCTGTCTGTCTGTCTGTCTGTTCCCTTATAACTCAAGATCCAGAAAACCAAATAACGTGAAATTTGTTATACATACACATAATTACATGGGGAAGGCTATAGGACATGTTTCGTTTCATCTCGATGGGTAGTTTAATTGTAATTAATTATTTTTATTTTAGTATTTTACTATATTAAAGTAATCTTGACGGCGCCATAAATAAAATTCCTCTGTGACGTCATTTCCCGATGCTACATTTTTAAAAGAGGGGTAACTTCCGGAAACTCCAATTGTAAACATGGTGAAATCAATAGTCATATCTATTTACCTATCGTTTTATGTATTCAGAAGATTAAAATTAAAGGTGCACTTTAATAAACCGAATTACGTTAATTAAAATGTTTCTGTGACATTATTAACATTATTAATACAATCTCAATGGGTAGTTTAATTGTAATTAATATTTTTAGTATTTTACTATTCAATGCACAGGGAATTCCCTGTATTCGAGAGAGAGGGAGGGAGGAAAGGAAAGAGAAAGGAAGGGGGGAGTAGGGAGGGAGATAGAGGGAAGGGAAGGAGAGAGATAAAGAAAGAGGGAGGGAGAGAGAGATAAAGAGAGAGGGGGGAAGGGAGGGAGAGAGGAAATGAGGGAGGGTGAGGGAGAGAGAGGAAGAGGGGGAGAGAGGGAGACGGGAGAGGGAGAGAGAAAGGAGGGAGGGAGAGAGGGGGTAGGGAGGGAGAGAAAGGGGAGGGAAGAAGAGAGGGAGAGAGAGGATGGAAGAAATGGGAGGGAGTGAGAGATAAAGAGATAGAGGGGGCAGGGAGGGAGAGAGGGGGAGGAGGAATTGAGGAAGGTGGAGAGAGGGGGACGGGGGTGAGAGAAGGAGGGAGGGAGATAGGGAGAGAGAGGGAGATGGGAGAGTTAGGGAGGGAAGTAGAGGGAGGGAGGGAGGGATAAAGGGAGGGAGGGAAAGAGAAAGGGAGAGAGGGGGTAGGAAGGGAGAGAGAGTGGAAGGAGAGAGAGAGAGGAAAGGAGAGAGGGGGTAGGGAGAAAACAAAAGGTAAACAAAAAACTTATTTTAAACCCGGGCAAAGCCGGGTACTTGCAACTAGTTTGTTATAAAGTTTAAGTTGATATAGAGTATAATGTTTGATATGAAATACACATATTAATATGTACATATGACGTGAAGATGCACTCACAGGGCTATTGAGGGATGTGTTCCGAATACCATTATTACCCCATTGACTTTACAGTTCACAAGAGTTAAAGAACTGTCTCACTACCTCACTATTTGACTGTCTCCATATTTGACTGTCTCATAATCTCACTATTTGACTGTCTCATTATCTCACTACTTGACTGTCTCATAATCTCACTATTTGACTATCTCATATACTCAGGAGTGAGATCTACACATGTTTGAATAGCAAAATGCGAGTTAGTCCTGCATACTATGAATGCCAACTTAATAAATACCCAAAACCTGTCATTCTGTTTGTTTAACTACATGTTTAATTAATATGACTTTTTCTTCCGTTGTCTGTCTACAGAATGATTCGGGAAGATCATATAGTAACTGACAGATGTCACTCAAAGACTGGTACATCGTGAATTGCCATTAGGTTAAAACCACCCAGCCTCATAAACTGACAGATGTCAATCAAAGACTAGTACATCATAATTTCCCATTAAGTCAACATCATCCTACTATGTAAACTGACAGATGTCAATGACTGGTACATCGTGAAGTGCCATTAAGTCAACATGATCCAGCCATGTAAACTGACAGATGTTAAAGACTGGTACATCATGATGTTCCATTAAGTCAACACCATCCAGTTTTATTCCAGCCTAGACATACTGACTTCGTAATAAGACCCAGTAAATCTCCAAGGGAAGACAATTCTGTCAACTAATTGCCCTTAATGACGTAATCGAAGCATCAGGTATGTCAGACCAGGAGAAGTCGTGTCAGGCTGTCTTAGGTCTGATCTGTCCAAGTGACACCGCTGGATACCACAGGGGACTTAATTGTCTAGTTGAAGCTGAGTCTCAACAGAACCATATGGTGTTTAGTTCTAAATACTGATAGAACCCCCAGGACTACGAGGACGAAATATAAATTAGAAATTTACAGCACTTGTAAAACTGCTAAATATATTTAGTGGGACACGTATTATACAGAAAATAGATTTATAAACAAGGTGTATATATACTTCTTAACGTGTAGCAAATATTACAAATCTACTCACCTTATACAATATCAACTCACCCACCCCTATATGTGTTTTTTATCTATCTATCTATGTACCTATCTATCTATCTAATTTAATCTACTTACCTAAAGTCAACCAATCCATCCTTCTATTTATGTAACTAGTATCTATCTATATCTGTTTATATGTATATATGTATAATTATTAATTGTTCTTTGATATCACAAACTGTCATTCACACATCTTGTATCACAATTAATTAACAGTTTTCTCTACATGTTTTTAAAAAAAATCCACTTAAATCTTCATATTCACAAAGAGTTGTACACACTAATTTCTTTAATGTATATATATATATTAGGGTTGTGACTTTTTTGTGACCCCATGTTCCTGAGTCATAAATCGATGAATATTTGTAAAAAAGTAATGAAAAAAACTTTAATTCGATTTTCTTGCTGAAAAAGGTCACCCACACACCGAAAATTCGAATTCACCAAATATGTGTATGGATAAAATTTCAAACAATTTTACGATCGTTATTTTTTAATTAGAGAGTTACTAGATATTAAGCCGGCGTTGCCCGGGAAATCTAGGTGTAATGTTAAACCCCTTCCTAATCAATTTAATTAATTCAATTAGGTGCTGATTTATGCCACCGTCCTAATTTGCGGAAATGACCTACATTTCATACGTCAAAAGATGTGGCTGCCATAACCAACAAACCATCATCAAAAAGTAATCCATCGAGGGAACAATAACCTCCAGTTAGGCACTTTGATAAAAATGTCAAAAATTTTATTATTGCTTTGATTGTATTTAAAATGTGTGCATTAGGTAGTCCTAGCTGCAAGCTTTCAAAAGACACCAAGTTTATGAATTTATCTTAATATTAAGAAAAGTTATGAAGTTTTTAAAGTCCTTATTTATTCATTGTACCTAAAAAAAAATTTGTGATCGAAATTTTGTGATTTTACAACTAAAACATGGATAACTTTTAAACCATTAGAGATAATTTGATGAAATTTTCAGTGTGATTACATCTACTGTTCCTCTTCAGTAATATATAGAAATTATTACAATTAGTGGGTAATTCTATTATATATATATATATATGTATATGTAGACCACAATGAACATGGATGAAAAAAAATACTGAAAAGTTGTTAAAAATAAATGTATTAAAATTCTTGATCACAGAACTTACTGAAACTGATTCATCAGTACACAATGTTAAGAAACTATAATAACTGAGCATGGTTATCAAACGCGCAGCCGATTTACGTGAAATCAAGTGCAGATTTTTTTTTTAATAGACGTCTCAGAGGATTTTTATTTATAGCGTTTTGCCCTGAATTCTATTTGTAGTTAAAATCAAAACAAATCTTTTAAAAAATGCAACGTCTTAGGTTATTTACGAACGCGCTCGCTCGTGACATAGTCTGATTAAAATGCTATCTGTTGTAATAAAAACTAAAATAATTTGAATGATATTATATATTTATTATTATTTAATATTTAGGGCTTTTACATTTCATAATAAAAAAACCACAGAAACTATTTAAAACTGTTGATTTAAAAAAAATAAATATCAAATCGAAGACGCCATTTTGAATGATGTTTTCGTGACCTCGCTGGTCACGTGATTACTTTATCAAATACTATTGTTTTATTTATTACTGGAGGTCGCTTGTTTATAGAACGGATTTCCCACACACCGCGACCCGGACAGGCTTAGCGCTTTATAAGTAGGATTATGTAGTTTTTATGCATTTGACAGTTTATAGTTACATCATAACACTCTAAATTACAAATCATTATAAAATTACAAACTTAAATAACAATTCTACATGTACGCAAAGCTACTGTATAAATCGAAAAAAATGTTGTGTAGTATTCAGCTTAATTAAAGCGTAATATACAATTCTTATGTTTTATTAGACAAATAAATCTAAGCTGGAGATTCTCTTTCTTTGTACAGATGTCAAAAAGATCTTATAAGACACAGATTGCTTGTTCTGCAAACTGATTAATTCTGGGAATTTCCAGTCTCGATTGTTCCTCATTCCAAAACTTATTCACTGAGTTCAACGCTTTTTCGTGACCGTGCAAGTTGTAACATAGCTTCCTATAATCATCTGCATTGTACATTTGGTCAGTAAACCAATTGTCCGCCCATCTGTAAGAGATGAATCTACAAATGACGTGTAGTGAGTACCTTCTCTCTGGTAGAAGAATAGATGCCAAAAGAGCTAGTATTGCTCGGGAATACCGTCTTGCATTATTTAATTTAGGTATTTTCTGTAACATCACTTTAGGAAATACTCCAGATTCTTCAAAAAGCGGAATACCCGAGTTAAATGAAATAGAAATTTCATATCATCGCGCCATCCTGCTGTTTCAGTAGTCACTTCTTTACCATTCTTGAAGTTCTTCCTGAGCTGTTCGTAGTTCTTTACAAGTTCCGGGGTTAACTGATATTCGATATTGGGTAACATGTTGTTTTCTCCAAGTTCTTCATCCATTACTACGCAAAGGACTCTGTCAAGAACATTAATAGCTGTTATACCTTTAACAACAGTATCTGCTTTTCCGTCTGGGAGATCTAGTGCTTGTTACTTCTCTTTGTTTATTCTTCAACAATAGCACTTGATAATCTTGGAGACTAATACGTTTACCATCAACGTGCAGTGACCAGCTTTCTAAATGTAGTGTTTTCTTAATTTCTTCTTAATGTTTTACAGCTTCTTTAATAGTTGATCTGAATATACCAGGCTGTGAAGGTGTTTGAATGTCGATCCCATCTTGAGATAACTGTCGACAAATGGTTGCTGCTTTACTCACAACGGTCGGACTGTGGCCTATAGAATTATTACGATTAAAACAATGTGCGATTAATTGATAATTAAGTTAAATAACAAAAGTATGTCCAGCACTAGTTAGATCAACTGGGAATGGACAAAAGTTGAAAAATATATTGGCAAATGAATATTCGCCATTCGAAATTCTAAGATTATTCAGAATAAAGCCCATTTTTATTACTTTTGAGTAAAAGTTCATCGATTTATGACACAGGAAATTAATTATTTTTACAAAAAGTTAAAAAGTCAAAACACTAATATATATATATATATATATATATATATATATATATATATATATATATATATATATATATATTTCTTGTGTACCTCGAGATAAGTGTGTGTTGAAATGTTTTTTTTTGAATATGTCAATGTTTTGTCAAAATTGTCACTTAGTCTTCGAATACCATAATTTAGTTTATATAAACTAGTTAGTTCTGAGCTTGTTAAAACTTTATCTTAGTTTTTAAGTCCCTGTCCGTCATGACACAATTACCCTGATGTCAAATATGTCAGATAAAACAGCCAAGCTCTATACGGAGATCAAATCACATTTTCTCCTCTAATTCCATTCCACATTTTGAAATTTCTTCAACTAGCGACCCGCTAACTTTCTATTTTATCAATTTTACAAGCGAGTGGCCAGATACGACTTGCTCTGTCAGCCTTTGCGGCAATAAGACATTTTTTTCCCCTGGGATTGTAAATAGATTTCAAAAAAACATTAGCTATAAACATTAACCTCTGTCATTCTAGCACAAAAATAGAAAGGTCATGAACTTTGGCCATTTATATCGTTTTCAAAAATCAACGCCTATTTCATTTTATTTAAACATTTTAGATCCGTGATGGAAATTTTACTTTTATTAATTAGTATTAATAATGTAATACAAACTTGTATGCATCGCAGAATATAAATTATCTCTATACTTATAAGACGCATTTGTTGTCTGTCTGTCTGTCTGTCTGTTCCCTTATAACTCAAGATCCAGACAATCAAATAACGTGAAATTTGTTACACATACACATAATTACATGGGGAAGGTTATAGGACAGGTTTCGTTTCATCTTGATGGGTAGTTTAATTGTAATTAATTTTTTTTATTTTAGTATTTTACTATATTAAAGTAATCTCGACGGCGCCATAAATACAATTTGTCTGTGACGTCATTTCCCGATGATCGAATAGAACTTGCGCGCATAACCTATTAAAAATTGAGATTATGTGTGGGTTCAAATCCCGACAGTGAAATTTTTTTTTTTTTTCAATTTTTTTTTTCAGAATAATCTCTATGCTTATAAGACGCATTTGTTGTCTGTCTGTCTGTCTGTCTGTTCCCAGAGAGAGAGGGAGGGAGAGAGAGATAAAGAGACAGAGGGGGGCAGGTGGGGAGAGAGAGGAAAAGGAGGGTAGGAGGGAGGGGGATAGAGGGAGGGAGGGAGAGAGAAAGGGAGGGAAGGAAAGAGAAAGGAACGGAGGGAGAGAGGGGGTAAGGAGGGAGATAGAGGGGAGGGAGGAAGAGAGGGTGGGAGAGAGGGAGGGAGAGATAAAGAGTGAGGAGGGCAGGGAGAGAGAGGGAATGAGAGAGGGAGGAAGGGGGAGAGAGGGGAGGGAGAGAGAGGTGGAGAGGGGAGGGAGGGGGAAAAGAGGGATGGAGAGAGGGGTTAGGGAGGGAGAGAGAGGAAGGGAAGGAGAGAGGGAGAGAGAGGATGGGAGAAATGTGAGGAAGAGATAAAGAAAGAGAGGGGGCAGGGAGGGAGAAAGAGGGAAGGAGGAAGGGGGAGAGATGGAGGGAGGGGGGATGGACAGGGGGAGAGAAGGAGGGGGAGAGGGGAGAGAGGGAGATGGGAGAGGGAGGGAGAGAGAGGGAGGGAGAAAGGGAGGGAGGGAAAGGGAGAGAGAGGGGGCGGGAGGGAGGGAGAGAGAGAGAGGGGGTAAACAGAAGGTAAACAGAAAACCTTATTTTAAACCAGGGCAAAGCCAGGTACTTGCAACTAGTAATTAATATACTGTGTACACTATTGAGATTCAAACAGGCACACTGGCGGTCTCATGTAAGGTTTACAGTAAACAAGACAATTTATTTTAATGACATTCTGTAAACAGTCTAATGAAATGGGTTACATAGCTGAAATTTATTTCTTTTGATTCTTCTTACAAGTGTCTGTTGTATAAACTATCTGCCGTGTAAGTCAGCTGACATGAATAGTACAGTTGTAGGTAGAATACTGACATGGTTAGTACAGCTGTAAGTAGATTACTGACATGGTTAGTACAGCTGTAGATAGATTACTGACATGGTTAGTACAGCTGTAAGTAGATTACTGATATGGTTAGTACAGTTGTAGGTAGACTACTGATATGTATAGTTTTCACAAATCATGAATGCCGTGACTGTTTCATCACTGGATTATTTTCTACGATTGATTTCTTCGTGTATAAGTTTGTTCAATTACTGCCCCCTTCCCCTAAATAGTAAAAATAAGCATCTAATGAAAATTATTGTATTGTTGTTTATAAACGTTTTTTAAAAAAAAACTATTTAGTTACCTTTTTCAGCCTGCACAACAAAACGTTTTAATTATTTTATGCATTTAATATGACGTTTAGAAAAAGTGTATTATTTTTTTTTCTATTTATTAAACTTGAAGTTGACAACACTTGATGCTAGAAGAGAAATTAAAAAAAGCGATAGTATTGTTATGCAATAAAATACAGGAAGTGATGTCAGCGGAAGTTGATTATTTGTATTGTTGCTTGTTTTACATATTCTCACCGATTATTGCTTTTAAAGAAATAAAAGTCACACATATTGTGACTTACAGATATTACTAATATACTAATAGCTAATTTTATTATTGTTATAATTTATTTTACTTACCAGAAGGCAAATTCGAAAATTAATCAAAAAGCACTTAGAATTTCTAAAAAAAACAACACTTTCTCTAATTTAAATATTGAAAACACCAGTGTCTAATAAATCATTTTATCAAACAGCCATCTATAAGTACCGTTGTACTGAGACAAAATGTACTGTAGTACTGAGACTATGTGTACCATTGTACTTAGACAGAATGTACTGTAGTACTGAGACAATGTGTACCGTTGTACTGAGACAGAATTTACTGTTTACTGAGACAAGGTGTACCGTTGTCCTTAGACAAAATGAAATGTAGTTCTGAGACAATGTGTACCGTTGTACTGAGACGAGATGTACTGTAGTACCTAGACAAGGTTTACCGTTGTACCGAGACGAGGTGTATTGTATTACTTAGTCAAGGTTTACCGTAGTACTGAGACAAGGTTACTGTAGTACTGAGACAATGTGTCCTGTTGCACTGAGACAAGGTGTACTGCAGTACTGAGACAAGGTGTACTGTAGTATACTGAGACAAGGTGTACTGTAGTATACTGAGACAAAGTGTACTGTAGTATACTGAGACAAGGTGTACTGTAGTATACTGAGACAAGGTGTACTGTAGTATACTGAGACAAGGTGTACTGTAGTATACTGAGACAAGGTGTACTGTAGTATACTGAGACAAGGTGTACTGTAGTATACTGAGACAAGGTGTACTATAGTATACTGAGACAAGGTGTACTGGAGTATACTGAGACAAGGTGTACTGTAGTATACTGAGACAAGGTGTACTGTAGTATACTGAGACAAGGTGTACTGTAGTATACTGAGACAAGGTGTACTGTAGTATACTGAGACAAGGTGTACTGTAGTACTGAGACAAGGTGTACTGTAGTATACTGAGACAAGGTGTACTGTAGGACTTAGAAAAGGTTTACCGTTGTACTGAGTTAATGTGTACTGTTGCACTGAGACAAGATGTACTTCCAGTCATACATTAGTGTCTTATTAGTGCCTGGACACCTCAACATTCTCATTGATTCTCTTGTTTCTGCAGACTTCCACACCATCATTTCATAACATTGGGGTCTACATGCAGACTTCCACACCATCATTTCATAACATTGGGGTCTACATGCAGACTTCCACACCATCATTTCATAACATTGGGGTCTACATGCAGACTTCCACACCATCATTTCATAACATTGGGGTCTACATGCAGACTTCCACACCATCATTTCATAACATTGGGGTCTACATGCAGACTTCCACACCATCATCTTATTACATTGGAGTTAACCGGCTGTCAATGTAATGAATCATATTATGGGTGTATATTATGAATATAGATGCTATTAGTGAATCTGACTGACCTCCCCTAGACTCAATCAATTCATTGAACGTTTTGAAAAGTATAATCGTCAATAATATACATCTGGGGGGTGGGGTGGGGGTTTGGAAACCCACATAAAAAACTAGTTATTGCTGTGGAAAGGCTGGGTAGGGCTGACATTGATGGACTGACAGAACAATTGACCAGCTGGAAGAACTAACAATTGACCAGCTGGAAGAACTAATGGGTAACAGGATATGTGGATGGAATAAATACACAGATAACAGGCCATTGTGGCAAAAGAAAACAATGAATGAAAATATATTTAGATTAGACTTAGAGTACATATTCATTAATTTGAACAAGAATATAGAGAATGTGTGTGTGGATGAAGTAGACAGAATGGGGGAGGAGGTTCTTAGGACATTACCCCCACACACAGACACACATTGAGAGGGAGGCAGAGCGAGAGAGAGAGAGATAGAATGATGGATAGATAAAAAGGAATTAAATGTAAGTATGAATTAATTGCTCTTGGCGTTTATATGTAGGTCACATAAATCTCCCGTGCACGTGTTTCCTAAAATAGATATCTTTCAATTATTCTAGGTCCTTAAGTTAACTTTTCAAACTTGTGGAGATGCTGGATATATACTAAAAGTGCTGATAATCATCAATTTATATATCAATTCATTCTTATATAGAAAGCACCATGGGTTGAATGAAGACTAATGAGAGAAGATGTGCCATTGGCTGATTGCATGACGTCTCAGAACATAGCAACATTCAATATATACGTAACGTCATAAAAAATATAAATAAACGAAAAATCAAACAAACAATAATCTTTCAATTAGAAGACGGACATGAACGAGCTGGCGGGAAGCTGAGTGTCATGTCTGTATTACATGTGTGTGAGGTGCAAGCTTGAGTTGAGGATATGAAAAAATGGATGAGAAATATGCTTATAATTGACCCTTTACCGGCTGGGGAATGGCACATCACCATTGATTGGACAGACAGCAAGGCAGACTCATCCAATGAGGTCATTGTTAGGTATAAGAAATCTTATCAGTGACCTTACAGACCTTGGTGACGTTTGGGACGGAATCAGTGGCTTTACAGACCTTGGTGACGCCCGGGATGGAATCTGTGGTTTACAGACCTTGGTGACGCCCGGGATGGAATCTGTGGTTTACAGACCTTGATGACGCGCGGGACGGTATCAGTGGCTTTACAGACCTTGGTGACGCCCGGGATGGAATCTGTGGTTTACAGACCTTGATGACGCGCGGGACGGTATCAGTGGCTTTACAGACCTTGGTGACGCCCGGGATGGAATCTGTGGTTTACAGACCTGGGTGACGCCCGGGACGGAATCTAAAAATATGACGCCCCATTCCTTGTCGGGAAGTGCGACCCCGGACAGGCGTCAATATAATGTTGTCAGCGGCGGACTACCTACAACGCCGCGCCTTATTACGCCTCTGTATCATATACAGAATCTTTAGTCACTAGCTGAGTAGTTTTACTCAGTATACATGTACCTACCAAAGCAGTCATGGCTGGCGTTCAATAGGCCATGGATCTGGTGGAAGCACCAAAGGTCAAAGTCAGCTAGCGGCACAGACTCTAGGCTTAATTATTTTTTTTTTGCTGTGCGCTTTCTGTGCCTTTTCTTTTTTATGCTATGAGATTCAAAACACAGGTCAAGTAGATAAACCTAAAACAATAAAAAAACTTATTTTCACTTCATACGTTTATGTGTGTCCACAAATCCTAGGCCATATGCGTGTTGTGATCACGTGACTAAAACCTTGAAAAAAAAATTTCGTTAAACTCTGCAGGAAAAAAACAAACAACGCAACTCGGTAATTTTACACGGACATTACAGTTGATAAAAATTATTTAAGAAATGACGGGAAAAAATATAAGCTTTAATAAAAATGCACTTCAAAAGAAAAAAAAATCATTATACAACTATTTCTAGAACTTAGAAGTTATCACTACTAAAAATATATGCGTGGGTTTCCATCTAAGTATAGAGATTATTTATTTACTAGCCGTACCCGGCAAAATCTTGCATAGAGTTATATTCCCTTAGGTTTGATCGGTTGGTTAGGTTATTTTTGGTTTCAGGCAGATCCGATTTTTTCATGATTTTTATTACTATTGTTTACGTTTGACGATTTTAAACTCGAATACTGTTGTATTATTTTTCATTACTTTCGATTTAACGCAGAACCCACACCGCTATTATTTATATAGATTTATTGCTTCTTATCAGCTAATGTAATGATATATTAAGTTAACTGTATTGTATTCATGCCTGTAATCACCCTAGTTGTTAATTTTAGCGATAATTTATAGAAATATTTATAAAATATAAAGAATTATTTTTATTAGTTTTATGTGCATTTATATAAAACCTTTTATATACATACGAAGTTGAACACAGTATTACGGAAGGGTATAAAACATTATGCAGGGGGGCGGCGAAGTTTAACACAGTGTTAAGGAATGGTATAAAACATTATGTGGGGGGGGAGGTTGAACACAGTGTTAAGGAAAGGTATAAAACATTATGTAGGGGGGAGGTTGAACACAGTGTTAAGGAATGGTATAAAACATTATGTAGGGGGGAGGTTGAACACAGTGTTAAGGAATGGTATAAAACATTATGTAGGGGGGAGGTTGAACACAGTGTTAAGGAAAGGTATAAAACATTATGTAGGGGGGAGGGAGGTTGAACACAGTGTTAAGGAATGGTATAAAACATTATGTAGGGGGGAGGTTGAACACAGTGTTAAGAATGGTATAAAACATTATGTAGGGGGGAGGTTGAACACAGTGTTAAGGAATGGTATAAAACATTATGTAGGGGGGAGGTTGAACACAGTGTTAAGGAATGGTATAAAACATTATGTAGGGGGAGGTTGAACACAGTGTTAAGGAATGGTATAAAACATTATGTAGGGGGGAGGTTGAACACAGTGTTAAGGAATGGTATAAAACATTATGTAGGGGGGAGGTTGAACACAGTGTTAAGGAATGGTATAAAACATTATGTAGGGGGGAGGTTGAACACAGTGTTAAGGAATGGTATAAAACATTATGTAGGGGGGAGGTTGAACACAGTGTTAAGGAATGGTATAAAACATTATGTAGGGGGGAGGTTGAACACAGTGTTAAGGAATGGTATAAAACATTATGTAGGGGGGAGGTTGAACACAGTGTTAAGGAATGGTATAAAACATTATGTAGGGGGGAGGTTGAACACAGTGTTAAGGAATGGTATAAAACATTATGTAGGGGGGAGGTTGAACACAGTGTTAAGGAATGGTATAAAACATTATGTAGGGGGAGGTTGAACACAGTGTTAAGGAATGGTATAAAACATTATGTAGTGGGGGAGGTTGACACAGTGTTAAGGAATGGTATAAAACATTATGTAGGGGGAGGTTGAACACAGTGTTAAGGAATGGTATAAAACATTATGTAGGGGGGAGGTTGAACACAGTGTTAAGGAATGGTATAAAACATTGTGTAGGGGGGGGGGAGGTTGAACACAGTGTTAAGGAATGGTATAAAACATTATGTAGGGGGGAGGTTGAACACAGTGTTAAGGAATGGTATAAAACATTATGTAGGGGGGAGGTTGAACACAGTGTTAAGGAATGGTATAAAACATTATGTAGGGGAGGTTGAACACAGTGTTAAGGAATGGTATAAAACATTATGTAGGGGGAGGTTGAACACAGTGTTAAGGAATGGTATAAAACATTATGTAGGGGGGAGGTTGAACACAGTGTTAAGGAATGGTATAAAACATTATGTAGGGGGGAGGTTGAACACAGTGTTAAGGAATGGTATAAAACATTATGTAGGGGGGAGGTTGAACACAGTGTTAAGGAATGGTATAAAACATTATGCAGGAAAAGGGGGGGGGGGTGAGGGGCGAGAGGAGTTTTTCAGTACTATTTGTTATGTCCCCATCTGTGTCTGATGTACTTTAAGTCTATTGCGATATTACATTTAGTCTGATTTCCAATGTTTTACAACTAGTAGGTACTATCAAATATTCTACGTAATAATAAAAGTAAAACAGACTGAAATAACTGTATTAGGTACTTAAAACGAATATATATGGCAGAGAAGAGTATTTCTATTTATCCTGGTGCCTGAAGCACAGACCATTTGACATTTTTATTCTACCTGCCATTGTTTTTGGTTTGTCTTCGCTGTGGACTTGATGAAAGGCGTTAACCAAAACAATATATTCCTTTGTGGTAGTATTTAGAATTGGGTAAAGTTCTCATATGATAAACTGGTCTCATCAGCACCATCTGTAGAGAAATGTTTGTTGAAAGGCAGCATCTGTATTACCAGCTGTTGGCTAATTATTTTATAAAATTATGGAGGGGAAGAGATATCGTTGATATTTTTAGTAACACTATTGTACAGCTTATAACAAATGAAGAAAGAAAATGAGGGAGGGAGGTGGATGTGGGGGGGGGGGGTAGGTGCGAGAGGGAGAGAGAAAGAAAGTAGAGAAAACCACAATCCCATGTATTGGGGATAGTGAGAGGTTGAATAGAAAACCTGATGTGTGGAGAGAGTCTTGCATTGGGTTCATGTTCTGGTGGAATTTAAAAGTGTGTGAATGACATTTTGAGGACAACTCATGTAAAAAATTGAAATGAAAAAAAAATGGATAGAAATGGGCGGTGTGTGGAGGGGGGGGATAACTGATGTAAACCCAACTGGCATGAAATCAATGCACACATTGAGTGCTAAAATATCTCAAGTTTAACGTTGGACACAATACATCTGTGGAATATTGAGATTGTGAAACACTGAGATTGTGGGAGGTTGAGATTTTGTAGCACTAAGATTGGGATTAAATTATGAAAGAACAAAATATTAATTGTGTATCACCTCTTATCAGGTTTATCAATATCAAACATTTCTATGTGGATAACAAACTAGTCATGGGTTTAGTCAGGTTGTAGATACCAGCTAGTCATGTGTTTAGTCAGGTTGTAGATACCAGTTAGACATGTGTTTAGTCAGGTTATAGATACCAGTTAGACATGTGTGTTTAATCAGGTTGTAGATACCAGCTAGTCATGTGTTTAGTCAGGTTGTAGATACCAGCTAGTCATGGGTTTAGTCAGGTTGTAGATACCAGCTAGTCATGTGTTTAGTCAGGTTGTAGATACCAGTTAGACATGTGTGTTTAATCAGGTTGTAGATACCAGCTAGACATGTGTGCTTAATCAGGCCATGCTACAGGTGTTCAGATAATATTCACAGCATACAATTTTAACAAAAGCCGATATGAAATCTATAATGAAAAATAAGTCTTAAGCTCAAAGTCCAGTTTATCAGAAAATGATTTGTCTGTTTGATAATAGTTTCTACAATTATATGTTATTGGTTTTTTTTCGTACTTGATAATAATACTACATACCATCAAATATATCTATCATAACCCTTCCACACTTCTCAATAACTTTTTCTTTCAAAGGGTCCACCGGTTTAGATTTTTAGTATTATTATATACTATATCAAAGGCCCGGTACCCGGATCGGCTATTAGGCACGCAGTTGGAGTTGAAAATGGTGATGCGCTCACAGCACCATATCATTGACTAATCTTAATTCATTCATAATATTTTAAAGGACTCTTTCTCAATAGTTATTTTTTTAATAATTTGTCAATTCTGTTTCAATTAGCCCCACACCCATCCTTGCCTCCGTCCCTCCCCCGCCCGCCACCCACTTCCACTCAAGACATGTCGGAATCGCAGTGGGTCTCAATGTACAAAATTACAAAAAGGGGCATTTAGTATAAATGCATGTTCACCCTGTTAACAATACCACATGACACCTCTCCCTATCTCTCTCTCCATCCCCCCCCCCGGTTTAACACTCCTTTCCCAACCCTACTCCCCCATTCCAACAGTTCTTTTTTTGTATAATTTTATAATTTATCATGCTTAACATGACGTATTTAAAAAAAAAAGAGAGACGTGAGGTTAAAAAAATAGCGGTGTGGCAACTCGAATCGTCTGCTTGACCTCCCCTCCCCCCTTTCCGCAACCATTTAGTTTATTCCCACCCCTATCCCAACCAACTCGGTAATATATATTTGAGCGCGTTAACAATCAGTCTATATACAAAAAATAGCTTTTTATATAATTCATACCGAAAATAATCCTCATTATGGGTACAGAAGCTTAACAAAAACAACCCCCGACTATTAAACATAATTTGCGCACACTACTCAATATCATTTAAAAATCTTAATTCATTAATAAGAAATCCTTGTTGTGGTTAGAATTCCGCAGCATTTCATTTTCATTCAAGAAAGATTCATTTGATGAACAAAATGCACACCAAACATACTCTCATTTAACATACATTGTTTCTTTTTAGTTTCTATAATTTTGGAATTCCCCAGACTATTTTTATAAAGACGGTCGATGACGCGCGCTGTTGTTTTTTTTTTTAACTCCGCAAAGGTGTGACGTAGAATTGAGACATTTTTTTAGCGATGTAAGCTTTCAACCCGTACGGTGCCCTGTATTTTTAACGTACAGATATGCGGCTTTTATCGCCATGAGCATACTTTACACCGCACGGTGTGTAGGTCTGTCGAACCACCGTCTATGTTAGCCGATTATGTATATAGATATTAAATACGTCATGTTAAACATGATAAATTATAAACAAAAAGAACTGTTGGAATGGGGGGTGTAGGGTTGGGGAAGGAGCGTTTAACGGGGGGGGGGGGTAACCATCTAAGACAACTAAGAGCTGGTAAAGAGATACCCAGGCAAAACATGAAAGCTGTCTTGGGCAGATCTAGGCATAGTTGTGTCGTTCAACACGCGAATGTCTGTAAATGTGTGCAGTTGAAGAAGATAAAGTAAATATTCACGACAAAGAAGAAATATTAAATACTCACTACCAATAATAAGAAATATGTTAATGTGTGCAGTTGAAGAAGAAATAGTAAATACTAAAGACGAAGAAGAAATATTAAATAATCACGACAAATAATTGATAAACAAAATGCGCACCAAATATACTCGCATTTAGTAATTTTGGAATTCCCTCGACTATTTTTATACTGGCGCGCTGTTTTTTTTTAACTCCGCAAAGGTGTGACGTAGAATTCAGACTTTTTTTTTTAGCAATGTACTCTATCAACTCGGGCGGTGCCGTGTATTTGTAACGTGCAGACATGTGGCTTTTATTGCCATGAACATCTGATACACTGCACGGTGTGAAGGCCTGTCAAACGGTCGAACCACCGTCTATGTTAGCCGATTATGTATATAGATTTGTTTATTGTCTGTTTTTTTTTCCAACCATAGGCTGTTACCTCCATACTCTGAGAATCCTTGCTAGTGGACAAACATTATGTGTTCATAGAACTCGATATCACGTGATTAGATCAAGGGTCGGTCTGTAGTCATACCAAACTGTGGTTTATGTTGACATTTAAATTCAAAGTTGAGTCATGTTGTGCTAGAATTGACTATCAAGTCATGTAGTCATTGACTTGACTATCAAGTCAAGTAGTCATAGACTGGACTATCAAGTCATGTGTCATAGACTTGACTATCTAGTCATGTAGTCATAGACTTGACCATCTAGTCATAGTCATAGACTTGACCATCTAGTCATGTAGTCATAGACTTGACTATCTATACCAACCATGCGAAAACTGCGGCCCGCCAGGCTGTTTATCCGGCCTGCGGACTGCCAATCATTTCAGAAGGAAGCACAGAGTTAGTCTTGTATCTACATTAGTTCATGTCAACACTTCATCTATCTTTTGACCCGCCGGTCAAAGTTACGTACCCAATAAACTTGACCTGACCCTGATATATACTTTGTAACTGGCGAATGACGTTACACTTAGATGAGCTAAGAATACATATGTTAATGATGAAGAAAGACATGTATACACAGATTAGTGAATTCTTTCCACTTGAATGAAAAGTCTAGCTGGCGGCCTGACCTGTATTTATTCAGTTATTTTGACCAACTTTCACAAGGGCCCTTGTTATGGAAGATAGACTGGGTGGCTACCCAGGGCCCACAAAATCCCCGGAGATCTTTGTCTAGGGCCCCTAAACATCCCTGGAGGCTTTTGCCTTGGGCCCCCAGATTACCTAAATACTGCCCCGCCCTCGATCTATTTATTCAGGACTTTTGAAACTTCTCGCATGACATTTCATTCTGTCGTCCGTGAAATATTTCATATAAGGTCAAATCTTCAATCCTTATTATACGACTTCATATTATGCACGCAATTTTGTATACATACCTATAATCTCTCGCTCGGTTATTGCTGATAGAAACATCTTTAAACAAATGTCTATAGATTTTTCTGGTAAAATTTCACCAGTTTACAACAGCTTCATATCGAAATTCTCATTGCTTAAAAAAAATGCGGGCATATTAAAATATGAATTGAGGTTATGACGTTGTAAGAAATCGTGTGAATTGAGTCTTTAAGTTTGAAGAGGTCAATATTTCTGTATGAACTAAAAGAAGAAATCGGATTTTCCAGTTGAACGAATGTTGCACCTACATTTTCTTTCTTCACTATTTTATTAAATATCACAGATTATATATTATACAGACAGCGCATCGCTACATAAATAGTCCTCGGTTATGTGTTAAAAATACTAGCGCCATTGTTGTTATTCGCTTTTGTTTCCAGTGACGCTTTCATTTCATAAAAACACACAGACCTATTTACACCTCTTTGTTTTGTTTTTTTCAAGATATGAAATACGAATGAAAAAAGCTTTCAATTTGCTTGGTAAATAAAAAAAAAGCGATAATATATTATTTAATTCATGTGTTCGTGGGTTTTTAGGAGCTTTATATAAATAAATAAATAAATAAATAAATATATATATATATATATATATATATATATATATATATATATATATATATATATATAATAAACATTTCTGTTCAATGAATGGACTGATGAGAGTAAATATCATTAATGGCGGCGATGAAAACATTGTTTCAAAACGAGGCTTGCGCAATCTGTATAATACCTAATCTGTGTTAAATATCGTATTTCTTAAAGTGAGAATATTATTGTGATATACTAATTTACTAATGTAATCTACGTGTTTGATCTCATAAAGAAAAAATAATTTAGATTTATAAAGGATTGTGCTGTTAGCTTTGATATTCCTGCTGTTTATCTTTACACGCGTTCTTATTAGAAAAATAAATGAAAATAATTATTTAGGCAGGAAGTGGGAATGTCTGATTGGTAGTACATGTAATGATGTAGTAATATCTAATGAGACTTTGCAAGGGTGATGATCATGCGGCGTGGTGGTAATAGTAGAAGTCTAATGAAAGAAACAGAGACTTTGAAAAAATAGAGATATAGAGCATGACATTAAATACAAGGTGAACAAATATAGAACTACTATTTATATAGTCAGAAAAGGTGTAAGATAGCATTACATAGGAAGATTGAAAGGGTTCAGATTCATTTTTAGCAATACACGTCTCGGGGCCATTTAAAGTGAGGCCCTAGGCAGAGACTTCAATAGATATTTGTGTTGGGTTCTAGACAGAGACTTCAATAGATATTTGTGTTGGTCCCTAGACAGAGACTTCAATAGATATTTGTTGTTGGTCCCTAGACAGAGACTTCAATAGATATTTGTGTTGGGTCCTAGACAGAGACTTCAATAGATATTTGTGTTGGGTCCTAGACAGAGACTTCAATAGATATTTGTGTTGGTCCCTAGACAGAGACTTCAGTAGATATTTGTGTTGGCCCCTAGACAGAGACTTCAATAGATATTTGTGTTGGGTTCTAGACAGAGACTTCAATAGATATTTGTGTTGGTCCCTAGACAGAGACTTCAACAGATATTTGTTGTTGGGTTCTAGACAGAGACTTCAATAGATATTTGTGTTGGTCCCTAGACAGAGACTTCAATAGATATTTGTGTTGGTCCCTAGACAGAGACTTCAATAGATATTTGTTGTTGGTCCCTAGACAGAGACTTCAATAGATATTTGTGTTGGGTTCTAGACATAGACTTCAATAGATATTTGTTGTTGGTCCCTAGACAGAGACTTCAATAGATATTTGTGTTGGGTTCTAGACAGAGACTTCAATAGATATTTGTGTTGGGCCCTATACAAAAGGGCTTGCGTGGGACGCCTGATACCATACAATATAGAAGGAATTAATATAAGAAGGCACACTTGACTCTAGGCATCTTTAGCAACTGTCCTATACACGGCACAGGACTATAAGAAAAGACTTTCTATCGTATTAAACATTATTCTATTTAGTGGGCCCCAGTGGGCCATGAGGCCCATTGCAGTTGGTCTGCAGATAACCCAGCCATGGGCTAACTACTTCCCGCAGGGCAAAGCCGGCACGCCGTACTGTTTAATGTTTCCCGCCACTCTTTTAAAAGTAAACCACACCACTCGCCTTTTACATTGTATTCATATTAGATCATGTTGAATCTACATGTCCTAATCCATGGGCCATCTGCACTTGGTCCGGTACGCTGGCGAGCTCACGTGGCCCGCGACTCACAAAGTTTGCCCACCCCTAAGCTAACAATTACCGGTTTATTTCTAGAGTGAACTCGAACCGAAACCAACAGTGGAGCATTAGCCAGCGTTCGCTCTCATGGTTTTAATATCATTGACACTCACCACACATCATTGATAGAATTGGTGGTTGGACTAAATACATTCAATCACCACACATCATTGATAGAATTGGTGGTTGGACTAAATACATTCAATCACCACACATCATTGATAGAATTGGTGGTTGGACTAAATACATTCAATCAACACACATCATTGATAGAATTGGTGGTTGGACTAAATACATTCAATCAACACACATCATTGATAGGATTGGTGGTTGGACTAAATACATTGATAGAATTGGTGGTTGGACTAAATACATTGATAGAATTGGTGGTTGGACTAAATACATTCAATCACCATACATCATTGATAGAATTGGTGGTTGGACTAAATACATTGATAGAATTGGTGGGTTGGACTAAATACATTCAATTACCACACATCATTGAGAGAATTGGTGGTTGGACTAAATACATTGATAGAATTGGTGGTTGGACTAAATACATTGATAGAATTGGTGGGTTGGACTAAATACATTCAATAATTTGTGGTTTTTTTTAAAATCCATATTTAATTTATTATAAGAAGTAAATGTATAATTACAGAGATTTGCATACAGAGAGGTCCGAAAGAAAAAAAAAATCAAAATTGAGACGCAGAAAAATTTCAGCGAGACATGAAAGAACAAGACACAGTGTACAGACTCGAGTAATGTCAGACATTCAGTTTACAGCTCACTTGACGGCAGACACACGCGCACACACACGCGCACACAGACATAGAGAAGGAACCTAAGTTTAGTTGGACGATGAATACCAGCAAAGATAATATTGATTTTGGCAGACGTGAATCTATTCACTGGCAAACATTGAGACGTGCTAAGTAGCAGACGAAATCATTCTAAACGAGGCTCAGTCTGGCCCATTGAGGAAATACCATGGACCACTGCATCTGACCAATCATGAGTGGCTAGAAGTAGATAGATGAATTGTGGGATATATTTTTAGATGACGAAATGGTTCTTGGTTTGGATAAAAGTTTCAGCTTAGTGAAAAAAAAACAACATTTGATATAAGTTATTGATTGTTGTTTCGATTATTAGTTGATGACGTAACAATCTACGTCATTGGTTCTCAAACGTGGATGCTTCGCGAGCCACAATGAGTAACGCTTAGTTTTCGCGAGCCACAATGTGTAACGCTTAGTTTTCGCGAGCCACAATGAGTAACGCTTAGTTTTCGCGAGCCACAATGAGTAATGCTCAGTTTTCGCGAGCCACAATAAGTAATGCTTAGTTTTCGCGAGCCACAATAAGTAATTCTTAGTTTTCGCGAGCCACAATAAGTAACGCTTAGTTTTCGCGAGCCACAATGAGTAATACTTAGTTTTCGCGACCGATCCGAAAATAAAGGAAAGATAGGGGAAAACAACAGTGAAATGTTGTTATTTTGATTCAATACATTACTCCCTTTTACACATGTTTGCACACAAACACGCCATTAGACTTGTAGCATGTAAACAAATAGAACTATAATTATTTAGATTGTAAATTTATATTTTGTATCGATCCACTTGATATTCCCCAGCGATCCACTAGGGGGTGTAAATAACAACTGGACTAAGTCTTTAGGGCAATATTGAATTCTTCCATATGTTAACATAGATTATTGGTACATTGTTATATTGGTTATTGATAGATTTTTAAAATGTGTCATATCTATCTATCTATCATCTATCTATCTATCTATCTATCTATCTATCTATCTATCTATCTATCTATCTATCTATCAATCCATCTGTATTTTTGTATGTCCATTCATCTCTATGTCTGTCTATTTCTCTGCCGTCCGTAAATCTATTTCTCTGTCTGTATGTCTGTCCTTCCGTCCGTCTAACTGTCTGTTTGTATGTCCATTAGTCTGTCTATATATAGTTTAGTGTTATTCACTTATACATACATTATAGCCATTATTCACAGCACTGTACAGTCAAGACCGTGTTATTTAGTTGTATAACAAATAGTCATGTCGACCCACTGTAGGACCCTGACCATGATATTAAATCTGAATTGAATCTAATGGACTCTGGAATGTTTAGCGTTGGACAACTCTTGTCATGATGATTACCGTCACTTCAGTGTGTGTGACTCAATCTAATCACGTGACATTTTATTGAAGATGTGCTCTGTTGGTTGAAATATGTCATCTATTCCACTTGCCCTCATTGTACAATTACACGTTATACTCTGGGCCGTATTAATGCTATAGTGGGCCCAAATTTTACTCCAAAGATTGCCTAATTTTGTAAACAAAAATGTCTAAACATTTCGACTGTGTTATGACAATCCGTATTTGACTTAACAAACCTGTTTCCGAAAGACGCAAAGAAATGTTCATATTTCTTATCGTTTATCATGTATGAAGTTAGCGGTGAAAAATCACAAAGAGTCTTCCGGAAAATAAGGGCCGATTTAAAACTGTGTCCAATGTTATATCCGGCCTTGTAAACATTTTTAACTAAATAAGGGCGTATTGGAGACTACATAGTGACATCAACGATACAGAAGCCAGTATCAGAGACTACATAGTGACATCAGCGATACAGAAGCCAGTATCGGAGACCACATAGTGACATCAACCATACAGAAGCCAGTATCGGAGACTACATAGTGAAATCAACCATACAGAAGCTAGTATTTAAATCTAGAATGTCCAAGTACCAAACTGTCTCAGTGAAGCCGTTAAAAACGACAAAGGATTTTTTATCGCTGACAAACTTCTTTTTTAAGGGAATCTTTTTGTCCCCGTCTGGGCTGGAATTTTATTTTTATGTATAAATAGTAATGGTTTATGTAATGTTATAAAACTTCTGCACTTTTAGGATGGAATAAGTTACTTTGTTTGAAAATGAGCAACACTCCATTGTAGGTGTTAAAATGGTTTCATCGTAGTACAACAGATAATTTGAAACTTGACACCCGTATGTTTATATTTACAGCTCATGGATGGACATGTTTCTATCTATCTATCTATCTATCTATCTATCTATCTATCTATCTATCTATCTATCTATCTATCTATCTATCTATCTATCTATCTATCTATCTATCTATCTATCTATCTATCTATCTATCTATCTATCTATCTATCTAACTATCTAATCTATCTATCTATCTTTTTATCTATTTATCTATCTATCTATCTATCTATCTATCTATCTATCTTTTTATCTATTTATCTATCTATCTATTTATATATCTATATGTCTTTCTACTTCTGTCTAATTTTAGCAGCGAAGCTTCCGTACGCCTAATTCGGTGTATCATACAGAGAACTCCATTAAGGTAAGTCTTTTATCTCCAGCATTATTACACGTCACACACACACACACACACACACACAATACCAATGAAAGGGGATAAAGTTATACAGAAGACAACCTTTGACCCTCAACTCCAATAAACCATCACAGAGTTCACAATCTCTTCAGTGATCGATTACTTCTGCATGCGATATATGCAAATATCCATGCACCACCCAAACACTTTCCACTCTTAGGGGGGGGGGAGGGGGGGAGAGAGAAAGACTTAAAAATTTTGTCCACAGTCACTTTAAAGTGTCTGGTTCACACAAGTAGGGGAGTGGGGTGGTAGGAGAGCTTCAGAGACTATTGATTCAAAGATAAAGATCTGGGAGTTACCATGCCCGTTGTTCGGTGGGAGGCGTGGTGTGGGTGTGTGTGTGGTGGGGGTGGGGACTACATCCTCTCTGGTCACTGATGGATGTGTCTCACCGGTTAGACCTGGACATCTCAATCAACATACAGACAGCCGAGGTCGATTATGTCTTGTGGCCCTGGTAGCCCAGAGTTATTGTTATTTACACATAGCGGGAATGGGTATCAGCAGAGGAAGTCTCAACCATGTCAGATACCAATCACTGACACGTCAGATACCAACAACTAACACCAAGAGTTCAGTTGTATCACAGAAGCTCAAAAAAATAATGTAAAGATTCAAACCGCTGATATCATATAAAGAACTTTTTGCCAGACTTTTTCAAGTAGTTAAATCTGTCATTGATATTGAGAGAATAGACAAAGCTCATATCTTAATAACATAATAAACCACATAACAAACCACATAATAAACCACATAGTAAACCACAGAATAAACCACAGAATAAACCACAGAATAAACCACATAATAAAGCACATAATAAACCACAAAATAAACCTCAGAATAAACCACAGAATAAACCACATAATAAACCACAGAATAAACCACAGAATAAACCACATAGTAAACCACAGAATAAACCACAAAATAAACCACAAAACAAACCTCAGAATAAACCTCAGAATAAACCTCAGAATAAACCACAGAATATAAATTATCCAGAAAGCCCATCGTTGTTTAAATACTTCTCTAATAATGACTTTTAAAGAATTCCGCTATTAGTAATAAATACTTTTTAATTGTGTAGCATCTAAATATTGATACACAATAGAATAATACACACACACATGTATGGCGGCTTTCGGAAAAATCTAATTTGAATCCCCCACTCTGTATATGTTATATTCTATGATCTAAACTTTGCAATATGTATGACTATATGTTATATTCTATGATCTAAACTTTGCAATATGTATGACTATATGTTATATTCTATGATCTAAACTTTGCAATATGTATGACTATATGTTATATTCTATGATCTAAACTTTGCAATATGTATGACTTAAGCATTAATTTATTACTGTAAAAGATTAAAGTCTAGATTTAGATGTGAATAATAGCTATCCACTTTAAAACAAAACTACAAACAAAATGTGGATAGTCGAACCCGCAGTGTTACAACCTACAGTGTTACAACCTACAGTGTTACAACCTACAGTGTTACAACCTACAGTTTTACAACCTACAATGTTACAACCCGCAGTGTTAAAACCCACAGTGGTACCAATGTACCAAAAAGGCAACTAAAATAAAAAGCTTTATCATAACAATGGCTAATATATATATATATATAGATATTAGGGTGTCCCAGAATTTCAAATTTTAAAAAATTCATTAAATCTCAAATAGCACACCTTCTAAAAAGTTTCCTTATAATTAGCTGCAATAGTCCCAAAAATGGTACCTCATTCAGAACGAATTTAGGGGTCCCTCAAGGGTCCAGAAGATTAGTTCAACTTCCTCATGTTAGCAATATATGACAAATATTTTTATGCTTTATTAATTTTACTTTTGAAATAATGGCCTGCCATACCAATGTCACATCACTGGTCATGTGACTTGGAAGCCATCTTGGATTTGTAAAGCAGTGGAGTTATTAATGAAGTCTAGTTGTTAGTTGTGTGTTTTAAGTAAATTTGTGAAGCATTTAACTAATTATTATTCAAAACTGTGAGATTAATTGAACTGTACTGATTGATTCACTCTTGAGGAAATAGACAGGGTCTTAGAATGTCAACTAAGATGTTACAAACTAGGAGTTCTAGAAGTGGTAGTAAAGTATGGTTGATTGGCTACCCTCTGGAGATGATATCTGGTGCCCGTCTTCCATCGGGTCGAGAAGTTTTGCGTAACTTTGTTTATTACCAACGGTCGAAACAGCTCTCAATTAGCGAAAGTGCACATCAGGTACATGACCAACTGATACCATTCTGGATGAAGTCAAGGCTGCCCACACGACACAAGAATCACATTGTCAAAAAGATCAAGGATCTGTACGCCGAACATGTTCGATTGTCGAAAAATCGTTCCAGATGCAACAATAGTGACCGTTTGAACCGGAGGAAGTTTACGGAGAAACTAGACAAGCTGTTTGATATCAGCCATGCCAACTCAAAGACAATGATAAGGAATGAGGAGGATTTGAACTTTCTGAAATTGCAGCAAGAGTCAAGATCGGGATCTATTGGTTCTTTGGATAGAAAGCTAGCAGCACGAGAAAAACGTTCTGCCAAACGTAAGGAGCAAGTCCATAGACGGGAAGTTGCAGCTGCTGCTGCTACAGCGGAAGTGCCAGAAGTAGGTGGATGTGATTCTCACCAAACAACGCCATTGGCATCGGCATCCAGCTCTGAAGAAGACGGAGGAGATATGACAGAATCCGACAATGAATTCGACGTCAAACCAAAGAATGCACCGTCGAGTCAGGGTTCCAAAATACACAAACGACAACATGTCATATCGTCCACTGTTGCAGCTGCGTTAGATCGAACCAACACCAGCATACGAAAGTCGACTATGATCATAGCTAGTGTGCTCAATGAAGCAGGCTGTTCCACTTCATCTTCTGTACTTTCAAAAAGTACTGTCCATCGTCACCGTAAGCGTTGTCGTGCAGAAGCATCAGAGAGAATCAGGGCAGAATATTGCAGCTCAAAGGCAGTAGTTCACTGGGATGGGAAACTTCTTCCAGATATTACAGGTGGTGCAGCTGGTGCTGAATGTGAGCAAGTTGATCGACTGCCTGTTCTCCTAACCTCACTTGATGATGGCAGTCAGAAGCTTTTGGGGGTTCCAAAGTTAGCTTCTGGGACGGGAGAAGCAGCTGCAAACGCTGTTGTGGAACAACTGAAGTCGTGGAACACTGACTCCACCATCGTGGGAATGTGCTTTGATACGACAGCATCAAATACTGGTAGAGTGAAAGGTGCATGCACTCTACTGGAGAACCACATTGGACGAAACTTGTTGTGGCTTGCATGTAGACACCACATGCTTGAAGTTCTGCTATCGGACACATTCAATGTGTGCTTAGGACCATCAACTGGACCAGAGATCCTTATCTTTAAGCGATTCCGAGCAAACTGGTCCAAACTTAACAGCCACCAACCACAAAAACGGGAATCTCCAATGATGTCAGCATCAGCTTCCTTAAAGGCATTTTTAACTGAGCAGTTGGTTCAAACTCAACCCAGAGATGACTACAAGGAATTTCTTTGCCTTGCTGCATTCATGGTTGGGCTGGATGTTAAGTTGATCATCAGAAAACCTGGTGCTCTTCACAGGGCCCGCTGGATGGCGAAGGCTATCTACTCCTTAAAGATTGAACTCTTGTTTGATGGCAACGAAACCATTATTAATCTGACGTCTCGTGAACTGCAAGGTATTCAGCGTTTTAATCGGTTTGTTGTTTCGGTGTATGTCCAGTCATGGTTTACAACAAGGTCTGCTGCAGATGCACCAATTAATGACGTTTACTTGATTCAACGTCTCCGAGACTATCAAGATGACAAGCTGCGTAATGTTGGCCTGAAGATGATGGAACGTCACTCCTGGTATCTAAGCCAAGAGCTTGCAACTCTAGCGCTGTTCTCGAATTTGCTTAATGCTGATGAGAAAAAGCAAATGGTGCTGAACATCAAAGATGATAGAGGCCCACACTTAATCACATCCCTTCCACAGAGTGCTGCAGAGCTATGTTGTTCGCGCAACTTCTTTCAAACTGCTGGAATTGATGACAGCTTTCTTGCTGAGCCCATCGAGCTGTGGCCAGAATCACAGTCATTTAAAGCTGCAGCGCACTTTGTCAGCAACTTGCCCTGCACCAATGACTGTGCTGAACGTGGTGTCGCCCTAATTCAGAACTTTAATACAACAACAAAGGATGAAGTACAACTGCAATATTTGCTTCAAGTGGTGGAGAAGCATCGAAAAGACTATAAAAAATGCCGCCGTGACGAACTTAGGCGAATGTAACAACTAACTAAACGCGCAAACGGTTGCGAAACTGCTGTTGAAATTACTGACATCTTCGAACATCTTCAGCTAATTTGTTAAATAATTTCATTTACAATATGAAAACTATATGTATATGTCATATATTATTATTTTATAATATTATTGATTGTTAGTCTTTAACTCTTTGTCAAGTTAAATAAAATAATAAAGCTGTATCAAATCAATGTCGCGATTTTCAGCTCAAGCACATAATTTTGAAGCGGTTGAGGGACCCCTAAACTTTACCCAAATGGACTGAATTTTTTCCTTTGCTAATTGTGGCCCATAAAGAAACTTTTTAGAGGGTGTGCATTGAACAGTTCAAAACTTGGATTTTTTGGGACACCCTAATAGATATATATATTATATGTCCATGGAAGGATGAGATGCTTAGATAAACCACACTTAGCTAAAAGTGCAATAGTCATGGAGGCACCACGAGTGACATGAAAATAACTTTCACCATGACCCTAAAAATTCTATTTATTCTCGCAGATCAACCTCGGGACTCTCTCAAGTCAACAGTCCGGCGCTTTACCGCACGACCATCCGAAAGCGATAAAGATATTTTTTTTCCATTCAAATTTAGACACTATCTAATATCTGCATGATAATTCTAGGCTCAAATTTTAAAAAAATCGAACCGAAATAAATTGAAAGGTTTATAACATAAAGTTCAATTAAATAATGTATCAACACTGAGACTGTTTCATGGGACAATTTCTTTTTAAGCAGTATATATTGCCTCGTTGTAATCTGTCCCCTGGGGACTCAATCCTCCCCCCCCCACCCGGTCAAGTGATGCTCCTGCCAGAGGCAATAATATATTGATCAATTTAACCTTGTTCATTGGGGAAAAAGAAAACAAAAAGTTTCTTAGAATTGTTACCGAGTTGAGGTTTAATAGAAATGTTTCGATATTTAGACAACACGTTTCTCAGGGATTCGCCAGAAGTCTTAAAGTTGGTAAAAATATTAGGATAACTAAGACTTATCTGTTGTATCTTTTGTTTAAATTGATGAAACTTATTCATGTATTTTCTTATTATCTTATTAATTAATTCATAGTTTATTTTGAGCAGCTGATGGACATAATTGAATTGTCGCGAGACGAAGATTTTATTATCTTAATTTATTTCTTGTAATTTTTTGTTACATTTTTTTTAATTTGGGTAAACTTTGCAGCTTTAATTAATTGACGAAACTTTTACGATTGTAATATTATGTAATCTCTAATAATTGATGTCAGCTATCGACTTTTGACAACATTATACCAAACAGTAGGCCTATATTACCACAAGTGCAACTTTCAATGAAACAAAAGGCCTACATTATTACATGTACAACATTTTATCACACAGTAGTCCTACATTACTACATGCTAAAATTATATCAAACAGTAGGCCTAGCTACTACCTGTACAACATTCAATCAAACAGTAGGTCTAAATTACTACCTGTACAACATTCAATCAAACAGTGGGTCTATATTACTAAGTGTACAACATTCAATCAAACAGTGGGTCTATATTACTACCTGTACAACATTCAATCAAACAGTAGGTCTATATTACTACCTGTACAACATTCAATCAAACAGTAGGTCTATATTACTACCTGTACAACATTCAATCAAACAGTGGGTCTATATTACTACCTGTACAACATTCAGTCAAACAGTAGGTCTATATTACTACCTGTACAACATTCAATCAAACAGTAGGTCTACATTACTACATGTACAACATTTTATCAAACAGTGGGTCTATATTACTACCTGTACAACATTCAATCAAACAGTAAGTCTATATTACTACCTGTACAACATTCAATCAAACAGTAGGTCTATATTACTACCTGTACAACATTCAATCAAACAGTAGGTCTATATTACTACCTGTACAACATTCAATCAAACAGTGGGTCTATATTACTACCTGTAAAACATTCAATCAAACAGTGGGTCTATATTACTAAGTGTACAACATTCAATCAAACAGTGGGTCTATATTACTAAGTGTACAACATTCAATCAAACAGTAGGTCTATATTACTACCTGTACAACATTCAATCAAACAGTAGGTCTATATTACTACCTGTACAACATTCAATCAAACAGTAGGTCTATATTACTACCTGTACAACATTCAATCAAACAGTGGGTCTATATTACTACCTGTACAACATTCAATCAAACAGTAGGTCTATATTACTACCTGTACAACATTCAATCAAACAGTGGGTCTATATTACTACGTGTACAACATTCAATCAAACAGTGGGTCTATATTACTACCTGTACAACATTCAATCAAACAGTGGGTCTATATTACTACCTGTACAACATTCAATCAAACAGTAGGTCTTTATTACTACCTGTACAACATTCAATCAAACAGTAGGTCTATATTACTACCTGTACAACATTCAATCAAACAGTAGGTCTACATTACTACATGTACAACATTTTATCAAACAGTAGGGCTACCTGGTTGCGTCAGGAACTGTCATTGTGGAGAGACGAAATAGAAGACCATTTATGTACTCATTCCAATTAAATAGCGTTCGATCAGGGGCATACATTGCTACTATTGTCTAGAGACTTTAGATATGTCTGTAAATGTGTCTAGAGCCTTTAGATATGTCTGTAAATGTGTCTAGAGCCTTTAGATATGTCTGTAAATGTGTCTAGAGCCTTTAGATATGTCTGTAAATGTGTCTAGAGCCTTCAGATTTGGCTGTAAATGTGTCTAGAGCCTTTATATATGGCTGTAAATGTGTCTAAAGCCTTTAAATATATCTGTAAATGTGTCTAGAGCCTTTAGATATGTCTGTAAATGTGTCTAGAGCCTTTAGATTTGGCTGTAAATGTGTCTAGAGCCTTTATGTATGTCTGTAAATGTGTCTAGAGCCTTTAGATATGTCTGTAAATGTGTGTAGAGCCTTTAAATTTGTCAGTAAATGTGTCTAGAGCCCTTAGATATTTTGTAAATGTGTCTAGAGCCTTTAGATATGTCTGTAAATGTGTCTAGAGCCTTTAGATATTTTGTAAATGTGTCTAAAGCCTTAAGATATGTCTGTAAATGTGTCTAGAGCCTTTAGATATTTTGTAAATGTGTCTAGAGCCTTTAGATTTGTCTGTAAATGTGTCTAGAGCATTTAGATATTTTGTAAATGTGTCTAGAGCCTTTAGATTTGTCTGTAAATGTGTCTAGAGCCTTTAGATTTGTCTATAAATGTGTCTAGAGCCTTTATATATGTTTGTAAATGTGTCTAGAGCCTTTAGATTTGTCTGTAAATGTGTCTAGAGCCTTTAGATTTGTCTGTAAATGTGTCTAGAGCCTTTAGATATGTTTGTAAATGTGTCTAGTTATGTTGCCTGCTCATTTATCTCAAGTATGGTATAGCTTCAGAGTCTATTCTTCTGTCCTAACCCTTTCACCAGTTATTCCTCCAAAAGAATCGACTCTGCCCTCTATAACCTCGTCTAAACAATATTCACGTCAGCTCAAGATGACTAATTAAAGGTTAGCAGCCGGAGTTATTTTTTTCGGTCACAAGTTTGCTTTTGGCATTTCAGTCTTGAATAAACAGAATGATTTCAGTAGCTAATTACTAGACATCTTTCTGTTCCACAGAAGATAAAAGTTAAAAAATAAAAACAACATCTGTAACATCTCTCTACCCACTAAGGTTTTAAAACAAATTTTCAAAATGTTTGTTCCCAGTGTCGTAACTGGGCGAGATGATACACATGAGTGACACTTACTTCACCATCAAGGGACGGCATTTTTTTCTTCACGGCACGCGAATAGGGCAGCATTTTTAGATTATGCCCGTGGGCGACTAATGCTAGTTAAAACTCTCAAAGTCCATCAGAAAATTCAGCGTCGGTATCGTGCAGACTTTGAGTTTTGCTTTATTCCATGACACTGTCGAGTTTTTTTTAATTAATGTTAACTTTACGTTTAATTAAACCCAGAATAAGGCGCACATAATTATAATAAAGAAATTTATTAGTTTGGTATAAAAACAAAAGAACAAAGAATAATATAAAAAAACTAAGAAAAGATTAAGATTAAATATTTTTGTCAAAAGTTTAAGATAAAATATTAATATAAAGATTTATGATAAAATATTACTATCAAAGATTTAAGATAAAATATTACTATCAAAGATTTAAGATAAGCAAAACACCAAACTAGATGGCAGAGTCTTTCAAAACAAGAAATCAATTTTATGATTCATGGCTTTAGTTTTATGTATGTTTTTATATATAGATTAATATACTCCATGTTTACTTAATATGTTTAGTCTCATGAGGGATATTCAGTAAATTTATTGTCTATTATCCTGGGGCATTTGTCAACCATTGTGTTTACAACTCTCTTGGTTTATTTACAAATAATGAAATAAAACCCACGCGACTGTTGTAAGTTTGTATAATTGGAAATAAATAAATAATATTTATTGTATGGAATTAAAGGATTTATAGAATTGTACAATGAGGTTAGGCTCATGGGATTGGTCGTTCATTTCGTTAAGTCTTGCGGGAAGGGTGGGGGTAGTTAAACCTATTGACTGGTTGTACTATTGACTGGTTCTACTATTGACTGGTTGTACTATTGACTGGTTGTACTATTGATTGTTTGTACTATTGACTGGTTGTACTATTGACTGGTTGTACTATTGACTGTTTGTACTATTGACTGGTTGTACTATTGACTGGTTGTACTATGATTGGTTGTACTATTGACTGGTTGTACTATTGATTGGTTCTACTATTGATTGGTTTTACTATTGACTGTTTGTACTATTGATTGGTTATACTATTGACTGGTTGTACTATTGATTGGTTCTACTATTGACTGGTTGTACTATTGATTGGTTGTACTATTGACTGTTTGTACTATTGATTGGTTCTACTATTTACTGGTTGTACTATTGATTGGTTCAACTATTGATTGGTTCTACTATTGATTGGTTGTACTATTGACTGGTTCTACTATTGACTGGTTGTACAATTGACTGGTTGTACTATTGATTGGTTCTACTATTGACTGTTTGTACTATTGATTGGTTCTACTATTGACTGTTTGTACTATTGATTGTTTCTACAATTGACTAGTTGTACTATTGATTTGTTCTACTATTGGCTGTTTGTACTATTGATTGGTTCTACTATTGACTGGTTGTACTATTGATTGGTTGTACTATTGACTGTTTGTACTATTGATTGGTTGTACTATTGACTGGTTATACTATTGACTGGTTCTACTATTGACTGGTTCTACTATTGACTGTTTGTACTATTGATTGGTTCTACTATTGACTGGTTGTACTATTGACTGGTTGTACTATGATTGGTTGTACTATTGACTGGTTGTACTATTGACTGGTTGTACTATTGACTGGTTGTACTATTGACTGGTTCTACTATTGACTGTTTGTACTATTGATTGGTTATACTATTGACTGGTTGTACTATTGATTGGTTCTACTATTGACTGGTTGTACTATTGATTGGTTGTACTATTGACTGTTTGTAGTATTGATTGGTTCTACTATTGACTGGTTGTACTATTGATTGGTTCAACTATTGATTGGTTCTACTATTGATTGGTTGTACTATTGACTGGTTCTACTATTAACTGGTTGTACAATTTACTGGTTGTATTATTGATTGGTTCTACTATTGACTGTTTGTACTATTGATTGGTTCTACTATTGACTGGTTCTACTATTGACTGGTTGTACTATTGACTGGTTGTACTATTGACTGGTTCTAATATTGACTGTTTGTACTATTGATTGGTTATACTATTGACTGGTTGTACTATTGATTGGTTGTACTATTGACTGTTTGTACTATTGATTGGTTGTACTATTGACTGGTTATACTATTGACTGGTTCTACTATTGACTGGTTCTACTATTGACTGTTTGTACTATTGATTGGTTCTACTATTGACTGGTTGTACTATTGACTGGTTGTACTATGATTGGTTGTACTATTGACTGGTTGTACTATTGACTGGTTGTACTATTGACTGGTTGTACTATTGACTGGTTCTACTATTGACTGTTTGTACTATTGATTGGTTATACTATTGACTGGTTGTACTATTGATTGGTTCTACTATTGACTGGTTGTACTATTGATTGGTTGTACTATTGACTGTTTGTAGTATTGATTGGTTCTACTATTGACTGGTTGTACTATTGATTGGTTCAACTATTGATTGGTTCTACTATTGATTGGTTGTACTATTGACTGGTTCTACTATTAACTGGTTGTACAATTTACTGGTTGTATTATTGATTGGTTCTACTATTGACTGTTTGTACTATTGATTGGTTCTACTATTGACTGGTTCTACTATTGACTGGTTGTACTATTGACTGGTTGTACTATTGACTGGTTCTAATATTGACTGTTTGTACTATTGATTGGTTATACTATTGACTGGTTGTACTATTGATTGGTTCTACTATTGACTGGTTGTACTATTGATTGGTTCAACTATTGATTGGTTCTACTATTGACTGGTTGTACAATTGACTGGTTGTACTATTGATTGGTTCTACTATTGACTGTTTGTACTATTGATTGGTTCTACTATTGACTGTTTGTACTATTGATTGTTTCTACAATTGACTAGTTGTACTATTGATTTGTTCTACTATTGGCTGTTTGTACTATTGATTGGTTCTACTATTGACTGGTTGTACTATTGATTGGTTGTACTATTGATTGTTTGTACTATTGATTGGTTCTACTATTGACTGGTTGTACTATTGATTGGTTCAACTATTGATTGGTTCTACTATTGATTGGTTGTACTATTGACTGGTTCTACTATTGACTGGTTGTACAATTGACTGGTTGTACTATTGACTGGTTGTACTATTGACTGGTTGTACTATTGACTGTTTGTACTATTGACTGGTTGTACTATTGACTGGTTGTACTATGATTGGTTGTACTATTGACTGGTTGTACTATTGACTGGTTGTACTATTGATTGGTTTTACTATTGACTGTTTGTATTATTGACTGGTTGTACTATTTACTGTTTGTACTATTGACTGGTTGTACTATTGACTGGTTGTACTATGATTGGTTGTACTATTGACTGGTTGTACTATGATTGGTTGTACTATTGACTGGTTGTACTATTGACTGGTTCTACTATTAACTGGTTGTACAATTGACTGGTTGTACTATTGATTGGTTCTACTATTAACTGTTTGTACTATTGATTGGTTCTACTATTGACTGTTTGTACTATTGATTGTTTCTACAATTGACTAGTTGTACTATTGATTTGTTCTACTATTGGCTGTTTGTACTATTGATTGGTTCTACTATTGACTGGTTGTACTATTGACTGGTTGTACTATTGACTGGTTCTACTATTGACTGGTTCTACTATTGACTGTTTGTACTATTGATTGGTTCTACTATTGACTGGTTGTACTATTGACTGGTTGTACTATTGATTGGTTGTACTATTGACTGGTTCTACTATTGACTGTACTATTGATTGGTTCTACTTTTGACTGTTTGTACTATTGACTGGCTCTACTATTGACTTTTTGTACTATTGACTGGTTCTACTTTTGACTGTTTGTACTATTGATTGGTTTTACTATTGACTGTTTGTACTATTGATTGGTTCTAATATTGACTGGTTGTACTATTGACTGGTTGTACTATTGATTGGTTGTACTATTGACTGGTTCTACTTTTGACTGTACTATTGATTGGTTGTACTATTGACTGTTTGTACTATTGATTTGTTCTATTATTGATTGGTTGTACTATTGACTGGCTCTACTATTGACTGTTTGTACTATTGACTGGTTGTACTATTGATTGGTTCTACTATTGACTGGTTCTACTATTGACTGGTTGTACTATTGACTGGTTGTACTATTGATTGGTTGTACTATTGACTGGTTCTACTATTGACGGTTTGTACTATTGACTGGTTCTACTATTGATTGGTTCTACTATTGACTGGTTGTACTATTAATTGGTTGTACGATTGACGGTTTGTACTATTGATTGGTTCTACTATTGACTGGTTGTACTATTGACTGGTTGTACGATTGACGGTTTGTACTATTGATTGGTTCTACTATTGACTGGTTGTACTATTGACTGGTTCTACTATTGACTGGTTCTATTATTGACTGGTTCTACTATTGACTGGTAGATCTGTTGTTGTTTTTGTCATTCATTTCAATTCAGTCATTTAAGCCTCTAGTTAACTACAGTCTGTAAAAGATGATAACCAAGACATCAAGTACATGCACTTCATTTACGTTTTTCAATCTTTTAGAATTTTTATTATTTAAATTAGGATTTTTAATGTTAGTGTATTGAAGGTAAACAGAAAACCTTATTTTAAACCCGGGCAATGCCGGGTTCTTGCAACTAGTATATATATATATATTTATATATAATAAAACTGTAGATTTTGAAAGTTAAATGGATACAAGTTTTACCGTTCAAACTATACTCATTTTATAATTGAATTTAATTCCCCATATGAGTTATTAAATTTCAACGTAAGATTTTGTATATCATAATTTGTAAAAAAATTCAACTCTAAAATTAATTCGTTTTAATATTTTATATTAATATTGGACTGTACAGTTTTTTTAAATCTTAATTTTAATCGGCCGATTTTAAAGTAAAGAAATTTCATGTCGGATGACCTCTTCTCGTCGTTAAAGTCAATTGAAATGACAAAAAGATTTTAATAATTAAATATATAAGGGTATTTATGTAGAAAAGTAAATGTTTATAACTTTAACAATTTAAAAGTTACACAGTTTTTTCATGGTAAAAATAATTTTGATCGATTATTTTATGTTTTAATTCCTTACATAAAAATTACCCCAATTAAGACATAACATTTTTTTTCTTAAATTTAAATGTATTGTCCTTGGATAATAACTAGACAGCTCTATCAAAATAAATATGTTAAGTCGTTTTAAATGTTCTATATGGATATTCGGATGGAACTAAATTCCTACAGTGGGATTCACTCTGTTTGCATTATATTGTTTTCTTAGACAATGAACTTTTACTGTATACTTCCGTATTAATAAAGAATATTTGTAGATGTATGACTTCAAATTTATCACACCATCTCACACACGAGCAATTACACACTAACACAGGGTTATATATACACACACTTACAAGCTTGACACACGCACTGACACATGTTCAACACACACATACATTGACAAGTTCAACACACAAACTGACACAAGTAACACACACACACACTGACACAAGTTTAACATAAGCCTTGGCAAGTTCTACAAACAAACTGATACAAGTAACAAACACATACACACTGGCACAAGTTTAACACACACATACACTAGAATAGCCCAATCTCAATATGGGACACTTCAGTTCTTCCGTCCAGTTTGACTCTGATGACCACAGGATAAGCCGAGGCTGGGGACATTAATTAAAATGTAATGCTATTCTACCGTTAGTGTGACAAACATTCCTTGGTCAGTTCGAGCTGGTAATTTTATTGGAAACCACTCAGGACAAACAGAACTGACCATTAGGCGGTTGACCAAGTGTCAACGTGACTTTACTTCTAATACATTTACAGCTGGTAAAACTATGGTCAGTAATTTAGGTTTTCTAGTAGCTGGTCATCTTTAAACTGTTACTAAAGTAAACAGGTCTCTTGCAGAGTGTGATTCTTTGTTGAATGAAATAGTATGGTCGTGTGAATAGATGACTAGGTTAAATAGTCGTGTGAATAGATACATTAGTCATTAGACAACCTCTATAAATAGTAGTGTGAATAGATACATTAGTGATTAGATGACTAGGTAAAATGGTTGTGTGAATAGATACGTTATTCACTTGATAAGTAGGTTAAATGAATGGGTGAATTACTGATTAGATAACTAGGTTAAATTGTTGGGTTAAACGATACAGTGGTTTGAGTTCTTTATTGATTTGAGTCTAAAGGAACACATTTTTCCATACAATATTTTTATACATTTTTTTTGTGTGATCAAGCATACCGAATTGCAATTAAATTTTTACTGTAATTAAAAAAAAATATTTCTTTAACCATACGTTGATCAAACATTGATAGAAATATGTTATTGTTTGGAGAATCGATTATATTTTATTGATTTCATATTTTTTTTCTGAACTGCACTTTTTATAATGGTTATTGTTGTAAGTTACCCTGTCTGTAACAGGTGTTGTATCTAGTTGTTGTAAGTGATACTGACTGTAACAGTTGCTGTAAGTTACAATAATCTAAGACAGTAAGTACATCGTTATCCCACCGTATCAGTCAAATGTCCACACCAATAGTTAATATATATACTGCCACATACAACGTCCTGTAAGCTGATATAAATTTGACCGTCCATATGAAAATACTAGTTGCAAGTACCCGGCTTTGCCCGGGTTTAAAATAAGGTTTTCTGTTTACCTTCTGTTTTCTCCCTACCCCCTCTCTCCCTTCCTCTCTCTCTCCCTCCCTCCCTCCCTCTCTATCTCCCTTTCCCTCCCTCCCTCTCCCTCCCTCTCTCTCCCATCTCTCCCTCACTCCCTTTCTCCCCTCTCCTCCTCCTTCTCTCCCCCCTGTCCATCCCTCCTCCCTCCCTCTCTCCCCCTTCTACCTTCCCTCTCTCTTCCTCCCTGCCCCCCTCTCTCTCTCTCTCTTTATCTCTTCCTCCCATTTCTCCCATCCTCTCTGTTCCTCTGTCCTTCCCTACCCCCTCTCTCCCTCCCTACCCCCTCTCTCCCTCCCTTCCTTTCTCTTTCCTTCCCCCCCTTTCTCTCTCCCTCTCTCCCTCCCTCTCCCATCTCCCTCTCTCTCTCTCTTTATCTCCCTCCCTCCCTCCCTCCCTCCCTCCCTCCCTCCCTCCTTCTCTCTCTCTCTCTGTATATATATATATATATATATATATACTTATTATTATGGCTTCACTATTCTTCTAAAATCCTTCTTCATTCCTTTACCTTCCTCAAACTGTACAAATCGGGGAGCATGAAAAAACAACAAGAATTCTTTGCAGCACAAAGACACCATACAGTACCAGCGCGCAAGTTGTATTCGGGAAATGACGTCACAGAGGAATTTTATTTATGGCGCCGTCGAGATTACTTTTAATATAGTAAAATACTAAAATAAAAATAATTAATTACAATTAAACTACCCATCGAGATGAACTGAAACCTGTCCTATAACCTTCCCCATGTAATTATGTGTATGTGTAACAAATTTCACGTTATTTGGTTGTCTGGATCTTGAATTATAAGGGAACAGACAGACAGACAGACAGCAAATGCCTCTTATAAGTATAGAGATGCCATAAATAGGAAACTACTTTTTGAGTTATAAGCGAAAATGCGTCATTCGGTAATGTTTTTCGATATTGAAATCTTGACATTTAAAAATTCATAACTTAGTCAATTGTTGACCAAATTGAATGCAGTTGGCTTTATTTTGTTTGTTCTTTATTACTGTTCAAGCCAGTGCTAATAGTTCATTTCCGACATATGGCATATTGTCATATGGACGGTCACAAATGTTCAACTTTGAGTTCAAATAGAAATACTTCCCGACATTCAGTCGCCTAAAATAATGGAACTTAGCTCAACATGTGGTTTTTTTAGATAGACATGAAAACATCAACACACGGACCTAATACAGTAATAGAATAGAATCTAATACATGACATTGTTCTACTATAGTAATGGAATAGAATCTAATACATGACATTGTTCTACTGTAGTAATGGAATAGAATCTAATACATGACGTTGTTCTACTATAGTAATGGAATAAAAGCTAATACATTACATAGTTCTAATATAGTAATGGAAGAGAATCTAATACATGACATTGTTCTACTATAGTAATG
The DNA here is from genome assembly GCA_021962125.1 of Bulinus truncatus. Taxonomy (NCBI): domain Eukaryota; kingdom Metazoa; phylum Mollusca; class Gastropoda; family Planorbidae; genus Bulinus; species Bulinus truncatus. The sequence continues at coordinate 2,544,483 of JAGDYQ010000043.1, read as the reverse complement.
GAATAGAAGCTAATACATTACATAGTTCTAATATAGTAATGGAAGAGAAGCTAATACATTACATAGTTCTAATATAGTAATGGAAGAGAATCTAATACATGACATTGTTCTACTATAGTAATGGAATAGAATCTAATACATGACATTGTTCTACTATAGTAATGGAATATAATCTAATACATGACATTGTTCTACTATAGTAATGGAATAGAATCTAATACATGACGTTGTTCTACTATAGTAATGGAATATAATCTAATACATGACATTGTTCTACTGTAGTAATGGAATAGAATCTAATACATGACATTGTTCTACTATAGTAATGGAATAGAATCTAATACATGACATTGTTCTACTATAGTAATGGAATAGAAGCTAATACATTACATAGTTCTAATATAGTAATGGAAGAGAATCTAATACATGACATTGTTCTACTATAGTAATGGAATAGAAGCTAATACATTACATAGTTCTAATATAGTAATGGAAGAGAAGCTAATACATTACATAGTTCTAATATAGTAATGGAAGAGAATCTAATACATGACATTGTTCTACTATAGTAATGGAATAGAATCTAATACATGACATTGTTCTACTATATTAATGGAATATAATCTAATACATGACATTGTTCTACTATAGTAATGGAATAGAATCTAATACATGACGTTGTTCTACTATAGTAATGGAATATAATCTAATACATGACATTGTTCTACTGTAGTAATGGAATAGAATCTAATACATGACATTGTTCTACTATAGTAATGGAATATAATCTAATACATGACATTGTTCTACTGTAGTAATGGAATAGAATCTAATACATTACATAGTTCTAATATAGTAAAGAATCTCAAGTCTTTAATCTATTTTTCGGTCCGTCGAAAAAGAAGGATTAACTATAAGACTTTGGTTTTAGCTCAAAGTCAACAATTCACTCAGAATGTTTGTGTACCTACAAACTATATAATTGGCACATACAATATTTGTGTACCTAGCAACCATATAGTTGGCACATACAATATTTATGACTACACACACGACTACACACATGACTACACACGCGACTACACACATGACTACACACGCGACTACACACACGACTACACACATGACTACACACACGACTACACACATGACTACACACACGACTACAGTTATAGTTTCCAATCTCGGAGTGGCAGTGTTATCGTCAGCTGTGTACTAGATGTGGGTCTGGTATGAACGTCCGCCATCTTTATAGCATGCTTTTATATAACACTGAACATGACATATAGTATGCTATTCATACGTAGAGTATACTACTTAGTTTTCCCCATTACAAATAACCTACTACACATCATTGCAGTATTGCATAGATAGTACTATTGTACTACACCAAGCCCCCCTTCTGATATTCCCTACCCAACCAACTTATCCTAGATCCGTGTCTCCAAGAGACTTATCACGGAATAGGCCCCCCTCCCCCATACTGACGAGGGCTACATCTCTTCATTGATTTTATAGGAGCACCCAAACCACTTCACAATCGTTCATTCGCTATACTGGAAAACTCGTTGTAACGAAGGGAAAAGGGGGGGGGGGAATTCAACCATTTTCTTCTTGTTTTTTTCCCCCTTCTCCGGGCTTACGTCCCCTGACATGACAATGTGCGTCGAAAAAACACGTCTGTACTCTCGAACTAAAGAGAAAGAAAACTCACCTTCTGCTCCTGGATCTATTTCACAACCTGACGGGGGTGGGGGTGGAGGTAAAGGGGGGGGAGGGGAAGTTTTTCAGCAGTTGCAATGTTTTTAATTCTCTCTGGCATGGCGTGCACCAGTAACGAGGCTAATTCCCCAGAGAGCCCCACCCACCAACTTTAACTCGGCTTTAAACACAATCAAGTTCACTTATTTTATTTACTTTTACTCTATCCCCCTACCCTTTCCCCTTTCTTTTTCTCTCACTCTTTTTTTTTTACTCACCAATCTAAGTCATTCACAGCCGCTCTCTCTCTCCCCCTCCTCCCTGTTCTGCCTGACTTTAAAATGACCATGTCAACAACACTACTGGCGTTATTCTGTCACTCCTCACCGACTGTACACATTCAATGCAAATGACTTGAACTGATTCGTTAAGAAATACTTTGTTGTGTATTTAAGACAATCGTATATAGTGTTCAATGCACGGAATATCTATAATACAGAAGGCACATCTCTCTTTAAGAAAGTCATTTAACAATTTCTAAAATCATTCCGCCTTTTTTTACCTTTTAATAGTTTAGCGCCTAAATATTGATACACAATAGAATAATAAACAAATATGGCGACGTTCAGAAAAATCAATTTAAATTGAGGATGAATGGCATTCTTTATAATTCAATCTAAGTCTGTATTTCTATTGATGCATGTACTACATGTGTTTCCATCGATGCATGTACTACATGTATTTCTATTGATGCATGTACTACATGTATTTCTATCGATGCATGTACTACATGTGTTTCTATCGATGCATGTACTACATGTATTTCTATTGATACATGTACTACATGTATTTCTATTGATGCAAGTACTACATGTATTTCTATTGATGCATGTACTACATGTATTTCTATTGATGCATGTACTACATGTGTTTCTATCGATGCATGTACTACATGTATTTCTATTGATGCATGTACTACATGTATTTATATTGATGCATGCAACACATACTGAGTTAGGCATACGATCTACTACCTACTGGACTTCGTTAAAGACTTAAAACTTTTACTTTAAACATTTATGATACCTGTGAAACAGAGAAAAGGAACAAAAAATCCAGACCACATTTTTATTTAATATTAAGAATAATTATATTAAGCGAGCTGTGACATTTAAATAGATTAGTTTTGTTATAAGTTAGATTACTTAAGGTATTAAACCAGATTAGTTATGTCATTAACTTATGATTAACTAAATTAGCTCTGTTATAAACTAGATTATTTGTAATTGGCTAAACTAGCAGTGCTGTTTAAAAGATCAGCGAATGTCACTCATTATGTTAGCTGTGTCACTTAACACATACAGGGGTGCCAAATCAGTGGGCGCATGTGGCACTGCAAAGGCATTCACCAGTGCATATTCGCTGGTTGGAGGGGATTTATTAGTTGAATGGTTTGTTAGTTGAATGGTTTGTTAGTTGAATGGTTTATAAAGTGGAGAACGTAGATAAGACAAAACGAAAACCATACAGACATGATCAACGAAGAACTAGAATGTATCATATAAATTTAAAGTACATGTAGTAGAGATTCTTTATATTGTTTTGTAAGCCCCCTCCCACCCCCCACATATATTACATCTAACAGTAATGTGAACCAGTGATTGTGTAAAGGAAGACAAGTAATTGTACAAAAATTTTGTTTAAAAGTAGATCAAAATAGTATGTACCGCAGCGACACAAGTAGATCATTCTAGTATGGGCCACAGCGACACAAGTAGGTCATTATAGTATGGGCCACAGTGACACAAGTAGGTCATTATAGTATGGGCCACAGCGACACAAGTAGGTCATTATAGTATGGGCCACAGTGACACAAGTAGGTCATTATAGTATGGGCCACAGTGACACAAGTAGGTCATTATAGTATGGGCCACAGCGACACAAGTAGGTCATTATAGTATGGGCCACAGCGACACAAGTAGGTCATTATAGTATGGGCCACAGCGACACAAGTAGGTCATTATAGTATGGGCCACAGCGACACAAGTAGGTCATTATAGTATGGGCCACAGCGACACAAGTAGGTCATTATAGTATGGGCCACAGCGACACAAGTAGGTCATTATAGTATGGGCCACAGTGACACAAGTAGGTCATTATAATATGGGCCACAGCGACACAAGTAGATCATTATAATATGGGCCACAGTGACACAAGTAGGCCAAAATAGACACAGAGATCCACCAAATTCTTTACTTTAATATATCTTTATTACAAAATGACATTCACTTATAATTAGGTGTCAAATTTCTTAGATTAATTAGTTCTTAGCAATGAAACAGACCAACCACAAAAAGATTGTAACATCAGTCTGAAAAATGGGTTTAAAGTTTAAAGTGTACCTAATCATAACCATAAAAACAATACAATATTGCGTTTCTTAAGCTATATAGACCTATAAGTTCAAACCATTTTATGTGATGTAACATCTAATTCAAAATACTCTATGTGACGTAAATCTAATCACTAAGTGACTAACATCTAATTCAAACACGGTCTATTATGTAATTTCGAACTTAAAAAATGTTGTGTGATGTAACATCAAATTCCAAACGTGAATGCTGTGACCTCTAATTCAAAACACGCCATATATGCTCATCGATTAATTCTACCTCGGTACATGATACCCTAATGAAATTACGTTCTTCTCACTTTATTTATCATCTGAAATGCTTTTTTTCGATTATTTACTTGATTTGTTACCCACAGTGTCACATTTTATCCCAAAATTCTGTTGAGAGGTCAATTTGGTTAACAAAGTGACGTATTGGAATCTTGAGGGCTTCTCCTGCTACCTGCTGCTACTCGGCTTCTCTCTGCTACCTGCTGTTAGAGGAAACTCTCAGTTGAGTACAGACCGACATCTGAATAACAATTCTATGTACAAGTGAGTACAGTCAGCCAGTGAGAGACACCCAGAGTTATACTTTCTGAACTCCCAAGCCTTGATTGAAATAATAACTGATGAAAGAACACAAGAACTGCTTGATAGAGACACAAAGAGCTCCCACTGATCCTATATACAGCATTTGATGAATTCAAAGAGAATTGTTCATTTAGATCTGATGTGATCAGGAAAACAAATAAGACGTGGTACAAATACTTTGTGCTCATACTCTGTACAACATTGTACGGCTGACTTTATTAAGATATTTTGTACAAAGATTTGTATGCTAATGTGTACACAGATTTGTACACAGTGTTTAGAAATACATCTCCATACATGTTATGTACACTTATTCGTACCTCGACTCTGTACACAGGTGGTTTTATTCAACACGAAGAAGTAAATGGGAAAAATTGATTCACAATTAAATTAGGTATAAAAAAAACTTAATTTTTATCTGTGTATATATTTATTACTAAACGAACTAAGCTTATAAACATCTTTTAAGTTAAAATCAAATCTTCGGAATACTTGATATTATCTTTTGTTTCAAATCAAGTTACTTGGCTAAATGAAAATTGTTATGGTAAAAATGTGACGGAAACAAATACCATAGCTTGTATTACAACACGCCTTATATTTGTGATGACCTATCAGTGCATGTATTCATGTATTACAACACACCTTATATTTGTGAAGCCCTATCAGTACATTTATTCATGTATTACAACACACCTTATATTTGTGAAGACCTATCAGTGCATGTACTCATGAATTACAACACGCCTTATATTTGTGAAGACATATCAGTGCATGCATTCATGTATTACAACACACCTTATATTTGTGAAGCCCTATCAGTGCATGCATTCATGTATTACAACACACCTTATATTTGTGATGACCTATCATAACTAAACCACCTAAACTTGGTAACATCTTCAAAGTTAAAATTGTGTCGGTCTATATACAATTATATCTGCTATTTCACTTATTCTAATTACTTGGAGATTGAAGTTGTGACAATGATTCAAAATTGTTTAGCATTTTTTTTCTTGTACCTAAAGTTTAAGACTGATTGTTTTATAAAGGCAGCTTTCTACAGATCTTTTATGTTCCTTAATGACTTTTTTTAAAATTTTAAATTGATAAATCCTATTCAAAAGGATTGCGATGCTTCAAGACATTGTTCTGGCATTTATCAGAAAAACTAAATGTTTCGTTAGGGTACAAACTGTTCTGCTTGCACCATCTATACCACCTGCTTCATTGCATACCTTGAAATGAAATAAATAAAGACAATAGCTTGATACCTACAGACTCAATACACCATTGTATTGAACGGCAAGTCATGTGACCTTCATTGTGTAACTTCCACTTGTTGATAAACTTTCACCAAAAGCTGGGAAATAAATATTGTCCCGGTGAAAAGAGCCCCAAAATATTCGTTTGTTTTGCCAGGCATATCTTCGCTTCCTGGCTGGAGTCTTTTCAAGCTTATGTTTGTCTGGCAATACCAGCTGATTAGTGCGTGCTTGTGATCTTCTGAGGCAAGACCTTCCAATAACTGAATAGTTCCACTGGAAGTGTTATGTGACATTTAGACTTCTGGGATCACACTCAGTGCACAGCAACACTATATCACCCCGCCCCGCCAAACAAACACACACCAAATCTTTTGTAAAATAGTATCAAATATACACAAAGTAGTAATTAGATTTTTAAGTTATCTGTGACCATCAAGTTGATTCGAGTCTCGCCAACACTAACAATGCGCAAGGTGCTTAGAATATTTTCTCGGAGCTTAATGCAATTATCGGCGTGCTAATAATAACATTTTTCTTAGCAAAAAAAAAAAGTGTTCCCAGAATAAAGAGACTAAGAATTTATTTGTACTGCAGTTTAATGTGATCGTTTACTGTCACAGCGTCAGTCCAGGACTAGAAAGGTTCACACCATCTCTTCGCTAATTCAGAAGATTGTTCTAGTGACTTAGTCAAATAAATTCTCCAACAAACAGATTTTCCTCTCGGAGAATATTTCTTCTTTTTATAAAACTCCGCGAGGATGTGAAGGTTAAAAAATAAATAATAGTATTATGATTGGTCCATGGCTCCACGCGATGGTGAAGGATGTAAGTTAAGAATTGAAGTCAGGGAATTTAGTGTTGTAACAACCGAACTATTATCGTATTGTAACAACCGAATTATTCTCGTATTGTAACGACCGAATTATTCTCGTGTTGTAACAACCGAATTACTCACGTGTTGTAACAACCGAATTACTCACGTGTTGTAACAACCGAATTATTCTCGTGTTGTAACAACCGAATTACTCACGTGTTGTAACAACCGAATTACTCACGTGTTGTAACAACCGAATTATTCTCGTATTGTAACAACCGAATTACTCACGTGTTGTAACAACCGAATTACTCTCATGTTGTAACAACCGAATTACTCACGTGTTGTAACAACCGAATTATTCTCGTATTGTAACAACCGAATTACTCACGTGTTGTAACAACCGAATTACTCTCATGTTGTAACAACCGAATTACTCTCGTGTTGAGCTCACTTTGAGACTGAGTACTGGAGTGACTCTGAGTGTGGGTGCGTGTGTGTGTGTGGGAGGTATTCGGTATTGTGTGTATGTGGTTGATCGTGTGTATGATTGTCTGAGCTAATGGTGACCGTATGGTGGTACAGTGAGACTTGATAGGACAATAACATTATTCTTGACTCCGCTCTGCCTCAACGGGTATTGTTATAAACAACATTGAAACAGAGAACGTTGAAACAGAGAACGTTGAAACCGAAGTGAGGAACAATTGAAACAGTTTCTTTTTTTTTCTGTCAGTAATAAATAGAGTGAGCGAGATACAGGGTAAATAAAACGATGTCAGAGTATTTCACTGTCATCAGCAATTAAAGGTTCTCAGCATATGCAATTATCACGGGTACAGTTACCGGTGAGCAACCTGGGGTACAATCTGGGGTAAAAATGAGTGGTTGCCAGTGTGTGGCACATTCAGAAGAATGTTTAGCGGATTCAAAACCTAAGGTACATTCAGGGGCACAGATAGCAGTAACCAACATGTGGTACTATTAGAGTTACAGTTATGGCATGGTATGATTTAGAACAGGTGAACATGTTTCACTAGGTCGTAACTGTTGTTACAGTTTTCATTACCTAATATGTTGAATAAACATGACATGGCATGTTATGGCATGACATGAGATGACATAAGATTAGACGGTATGACATAACATAAAACATGACATAAGATGACATGCCATGACACGGCATGACATGGTATGACATAAATTGACAGAGCATGACATAACATGACAGGACATGACATAACATAAAACATGACATAAGATGACATAATAAGACATAACCTAAATTTATATATTAAAACAAACAAACTTTACAGGATCCTAAAATATCACGACTTGTGACTGGCAACGTTGCCGATGGCGGGATTTTATTTATGGCTGACGTGTAAGTTTCCGGCAGTCCTAACATCTAGAGCTATTTTTGGAATTTGGCGTCTGCCGTTCAAATCACGTGGTTATGTATCTAATGACAGTGACATCGACAGAATCAGCCTCTGGACATGGTACTGGTCCAGAAATGGCAACCACAAAAGTTGTGCCTACTATAGCCATGGGTTTAATGGTAGGATCAAGAGAAATAACTCATCCAACAGAGGACCAAATATCAAGAGAAAGTAACCCTTCCTTAAATGGACCAAATATCAAGAGAAAGTAACCCTTCCTTAAATGGACCAAATATCAAGAGAAAGTAACCCTTCCTTAAATGGACCAAATATCAAGAGAAAGTAACCCTTCCTTAAATGGACCAAATATCAAGAGAAAGTAACCCTTCCTTAAATGGACCAAATATCAAGAGAAAGTAACCCTTCCTTAAATGGACCAAATATCAAGAGAAAGTAACCCTTCCTTAAATGGACCAAATATCAAGAGAAAGTAACCCATCCTTAAGGGGACCAAATATCAAGAGAAAGTAACCCATCCTAAAGGGGACCAAATATCAAGAGAAAGTAACCCTTCCTTAAATGGACCAAATATCAAGAGAAAGTAACCCTTCCTTAAATGGACCAAATATGGTAAGATTAAAGTATTTACCTGATAATTCAAAGGAAAACTGACCTCAAAGTGATCATGTTTTGTAGAAAAAAATATAGCAAAACTCATATTCGTAAGATTGATATCAAGCTAAATATATTTGATTGAAATATCACAAAAGTTAAGATAACAAGCAAACTCTAATATGTCGGCAAAAAACACAGGTTTATAAGAAGCAGTTTATATTCTTACCATTAATAAGATAAATATATACATTTGATAAGTGTCATATTTGTTTTACGTGTATATTAGTAGTATGTAAAGTGTATCCATCACACCGCTGCCACCATTTATGTCATATTTGGTTTACGTGTATAGTAGTAGTATGTAAAGTTTATGTATATATATATTTATGGTACTTCTGTTCCTTGGTAGCTGTAAATATATTTCAGTCTCTTCAGAGCGTATGTTTTAACCAACTTGACTTGAGCGTGTATATAAATATATTATATTATTTAATGTCCACATGTATGAGACGAATCACAGTTATAAAGCACTGGGTAAACTTGGTTGTATAAATATATATATATGTTTATTTATTAATTCTTATTCACAAAAATACATACATGGTATAAATTGATGTGAGATGAGTAATCAAGTCCGTCTGCTTGTCTCTACCAAATCTATCGTCTGCATAAAACTAATATAATTTCACTTCCGCTAAGGTAAGTGGCCAGATAATTCCAACCATCTCTGTGCCAACTGTAAATTCTCCAGCCTAAACTGATTATTATTACAATAAGTAATAACAAAAGAAAATATAAAGTAAATCAAACCTAAAATGACAATATTTCAATCAATCCATTACCTAGTCAAATCAATACATCTATCATTTCTACATCCAGTTGTTCATTGATAAATCGACATCATTATCTTTCCCTTCCATTAAAGCGTACATACATATATACAAGATTATTTAAAGATGAGTGAAATTGCAATGTTTGTGTGGCCAAAGTTCATTGTATCTCGTTCTACTAGATAAAAGTGGTGCTAAAAATTCATAACAATTGTGTTAAAAACATTCATAACATTTGTGTTAAAACTTTCCTAACATTTATACTAGAACATTAATAACAATGGTGCTAAAACATTAATAACATTGGTGCTAAAACATTCAAAACGTTGACGCTAAAAAATTTATAACATTGGTGCTAACCATTCAAAACATTAGTGCTAAGACATTCATAACATTGGTGCTAAAACATAAATTTCATTGCCGCTATTTAGTCTCTCTCTGTGTGGCCTTCATGTTGGCCAAACATATATTCTTCACTGAACATCTTCCTTAAACACAGAGCAGAGTCCGGGTGGCGCTTGTCCCGACCCTGATCTTCATGCTGCATTTCATCTATAGGTCCTAACACCTAGCTACGTATCCCGTGGTGCCTCCATGGCCATTGCACGATCGTCTGAAGTGGGGGATGATGGAAAGGCACAACAAAAACCGTCTCATTAGAAGTTTATAGAATATTTAGATCTAACATCGCACCCTTACAGAAATGTCAAAAAAAAAGGAGAGTCCAGAAAGGTCAAATGTCATTTTAAAGTTTAAAATTATTATTTTAATAATCATGTTAAATAATTTTTGTAACAGTTTGTAGTATTATACGTTATTTATTCGCTATAAAATGTGTTTTTAAGTGTTATTTGGCTGTGTGATATAGTCTGGTTTATCTTGATTATCATGTAAATGATCGATATGATTCCTAAATTTTTCCTGATGTCGGAAGGCGATGCATATTTGTATCAGTGTTATTTTATTTTGTTAATATGACTAAATGTAACATTAATTGGTTCAACAACAGCAGACAAATAATCAATATTTTCAAACTGATCCTAAAAATTGATTTTTTAAATTCCCTCTTAAAGTGCGGAAAGGAGTAAAGTCTAAAAAATAAAAATCTTCTGTCTCTCTTTCCTTTTAAAGTTTTGTTGCTGGCTACCTTGTGGGTGAAGAAATCTTATTAAGAAGCCATGTGCTGTCTTTATGTTGCCGCCATTAACATTATCCACGTCTTGTGTAAGCCATGTCCGGTCTATGGGAGATAACCCACCGTCTCGCTACACAAGGTTTCCATTTTCTCTCTACTTTCTTTCTTCTATTTCATTTATTTAAAGACTGGGGGAAAATGAATGAGTCGATGATCAGATTGTTACGGGGGAATGTATTCTTCCTTTTGACTATGGACACCGGTGTTTGTTGACTGACTGCTGGAACATCCACTGACAGGTGGAACGCCTGCAGATGTTGTTGTTCTAGAAATGAGAGCAGGAAATAAGAGACTGCAGTGATGATGAGAGGGGACCTCCGTGTGTCCTCCCTCTCACTCCCTCCCCTTCCCCCCTTTCCCGCCCACAGCCGGTGGGATGTTTGCCATCAGGTGCTGACGATGCCCCACCACAAGGGAATGGTATAGCCTGTGCTACATTTCATCACCAATGATTCGGTTCGATGTAGCAGTGGGATCAGAGATTATTGTCTTCAATTTCGGTCGTGTGTGGTAAATGTCTGGTGTCTGTACACATAGAAATAAACAACCGAAGGTAAACAATTAATCAGTCATTTGATATATGTTACAATGGCTAAATGCAAATAGTACGTTTGGCACGGCAAATTTAATTGCCAACTTTAGCACATTCACATACTAGCTGAAAGACAGGACGATGTTGAGTGTTGATAGTGCAACAACATGATTGTTGATGGACCAACCACATGATTGTTGATGGACGAACCACATGATTGTTGATGGACCAACCACATGATTGTTGATGGAGTAGCCACATGATTGTTGATGGACCAACCACATGATTGCATATGGAATAAACACGTGATTGTTAATGGACCAACTACATGATTGCGTATGGAGTAGCCACATTATTGTTTATGGACCGATGGAGCAATCAAAGAATTATTGATGAAGCAACCATGTGATGGTTGATGGAGCAATCATGTGATTGTTGATGGAGCAATCATGTGATTGTTGATGGACCGAAGTAGCAACCACATGATTATTGATGAAACAACCATGTGATGGTTGATGGAGCAACCACATGATTATTGATGAAACAACCAAGTGATGGTTGATGAAACAACCATGTGATGGTTGATGAAACAACCATGTGATGGTTGATGGAGCAACCACATGATTATTGATGAAACAACCAAGTGATGGTTGATGAAGCAACCATGTGATGGTTGATGGAGCAACCATGTGATTGTTGATGGAACAACCACATCATTTTTGATTGAGCAACTACATGATTGATTATTGTAAAGCCACATCATTTTTGAAAGTGTTGATGCCACAACCATATGATTGTTGAAGGGACAACCAAATGATTGTTGATGGTACAGCTATGTGATTTTTTGAAAGGGGAACCACTAGATTTTTAATGGGATATCCACATGATTGTTGAAAGGACAACCATTAGTATTGTTAATGACACAATCATACGACTGTCGATGAGATAACTACATGACTGTTGATGGTATAACTATGTGACTGTTGATGGTATAACTATATGACTGTTGATGGTATAACTATATGACTGTTGATGGTATAACTATTTGACTGTTGATGGTATAACTATATGACTGTTGATGAAATAACTATAATTCTGTTGATGAGATATCTATATGACTGTTGATGAGATAACTATATGAATGTTTATGGGATAACTATATGACTGTTGATGAGATAACTATATGCCTGTTTATGGGATAACTATATGACTGTTGATGATATAACTATATGCCTGTTTATGGGATAACTACATAATTGTAGATGGAGCAGATACATGACAAAAGCAGCCTTATAATTATGTACAGATTGAAGTGAAGACACCTAGTAAAAAAGTCATTCATATGTTTATTTTCATAGTTATAGTTCATACTTGTTTAAATTTCAAATAGTGGGTCTTCTTTCTGTGAACTCCATCATGAAGTCAGTTTTCTTTTATTTGATAAATGTCTCTAGAGAGAATGTCGATGCACTATGTTCTGAGACTGTTTAGACTGGCAGAGGATTACATTGTCTGAAGCAGACTCCACTGGCAGACATTATGTGTCAACAGGGAATAGGAAACTTATCACAGCATGTTTCTATTCTGTCTTACACAAACACACTCACACACACACACACACACATATATATATATATACACACATATATATATATATATATATATATATATGTGTGTGTGTGAGTGTGTAAGTCGGTATGTTTCAAGATGACCTCATGTCTCAAGAAGATTGGCATTGCCCTACACTATTATTCCAATGCGTGGAGGCAAGAACAATCAACAAGTAAATAAATTAAAACTGACTAAATGGTAATAGTCTAAACATCTCAATACTAATAAAAAAAATAACTGTTAAAATAAGTCAAAACGGAACCAATGATAATTAAATTATGACTGTTTCAATTGACTAGTTACTTTGCATGATATTTGTTTCTCAAAATGTTTTATTCACCTATTTCCATTACAACGTATCAAACCCTCAATTTATGTTTTACAATGTAATTTTTTTTTTAAAAGGAAAGAAATAGCAAAGTTCTTGTTCTTATCTGAGGATTCAATTGTTCAGTCACTTTAATGCCAGAAATGCACAAGCTGACAAATGTATAAATTATCTTTTTAGTTTTATCTGTCATTAGTAACCAAGTCTGGCTCAGTACTCAACACACTTTAAGTAGATTTGGGTGATTTATTCATGCAATCATGTGACAAAGACACAGAAAAAAAATGAAATGATGAGAGATACATTAAGAGAGATACAGGGTGATAAATATGGAGTTATTGAAAGTAAATAATTACGCTGAGCTCTCCACAGACTTACACTTGAGAGAATCAGACGAAGTGTTCACGTTGTAATGTTCTACAGTTTAAATTCCTCAGCATTATATTCTATACTTAATGTTCTAAGGTGTAGTGTTCAACAGCACAATGTTCCATAATGTTATTTTCTTTAGCTTTATATTCTATAATGCTTAATGATCCATAGTTTAATGATGAATAGTTTTATGTTCTAAATTTTTATGATCTGTAGGGTAATTTTCTTTAGTTTTATGTTCCATATTTTAATGTTCTATATTATTATGTTTTAACTGATGATGTGGGAACGAATAGATTGTCTTAAATTATGGAACGAATAGATTGTTCTAAATTATGGAACGAATAGATTGTGCTAAATTATGGAACGAATAGATTGTCCTAAATTATGGAACGAATAGATTGTCCTAAATTATGGAACGAATAGATTTTAATAATTATTTTTTCAATTATCCCTCTTGAGTTACGTCTCTAAACAACATTTCATGCAATAAATATTAACACAAACATATTAACACAAACATATTAACACAAACATATTAACACAAACATATTAACACAAACATATTAACACAAACATATTAACACAAACATATCAACACAAACATATTAACACAAACATATTAACACAAACAAACAGACTTTCTCTAATGACATCATTTATACAAATTAATGGTTATAGACTTTGATTTAAAAAAAAATATTCAATAAACCAACAGGATATTTTTAAAAAACCAACAGGATATATTCAATAAACCAACAGGATATATTCAATAAACCAACAGGATATATTCAATAAACCAACAGGATATATTCAATAAACCAACAGGATATTTTCAATAAACCAACATGATATTTTCAATAAACCAACAGGATATGTTCAATAAACCAACATGATATATTCAATAAACCAACAGAATATATTCAATAAACCAAGATGATATATTCAATAAACCAACAGGATATATTCAATAAACCAACAGGATATATTCAATAAACCAACATGATATATTCAATAAACTAACAGGATATTTTCAATAAACCAACAGGATATATTCAATAAACTAACAGGATATATTCAATAAACCAACAGGATATATTCAATAAACCAACAGGATATATTCAATAAACCAACAGGTTATATTCAATCAACCAAGATGGAATATTCAATTTGTATTACCGGTAGTTCATATTAAAACTCCGCCCATCTGCTCCTTTTCGGCCTTTCTACAAATTTAAGAACCCATTGTAGCACGCGGTAAATAAAGTTTATCCACCACTGAATTACAATCTAGTTCAATAATACAACACGATGTGAAAGTTGTGAGTACAGAGAGAAAGAACAGACTGGATGTTACATGTAACAAAAACAATAGATTGGATGTTACATGTAACAAAAACTGCAAGAAACACACAATCTCAGAGTGCCAGGAATATGTCGTGGTGTCTGCATAGTTTCCATTGGATGGGAGTCTCAGAAAGTCTCAACTTGAATGTTATCAATCTAAAATCTGTGTGTTTGTTTGTCTGTCGTTAAGTCTGTGTAACTCGTTGTCTGTTGGGTAAACACTGATAATAAATAAAACCAACAAGGCTTAGAGATAGTTGGCAGTAAGTTTTTCTGTATGGTTGATCATGGCAGATACAGTCATCTAGTTGCCTGCTAAATGTTGTATAGGTCTGTGATAAATGTTGTACAATACATGTACACATTTGGACTAATGGCATCAAGTATACTTTTAATTGAAATTAATAAAATGCATTTACTTGATGGTTGATGAAACAAAATATGGTATAAAATGAGCCTTCACATTTTCTTCAATTAATTCATTACATTAATTTTCGGAAAATAAAATATAAAACATTACTTTTTAGCTCAGTGGTTCTAAAACTGTTTTCAAGTCTTGGAGAATTAAAAGGATGTATTTTATTTATTTAGTCCCTGGAGTGGTGCGTGGGACTCTTGGATTCATGGGGCTCTTGTCGATGGGGGGGGGGGTCTTGTCGATGGGTGGAGATGTATAGTTTAAGGGGGTATTCTCAGACATTTTGAGGGAAGAGTCCCACATTGTTAAATGACGACACTGTATGCAAGTAAACAATGGTCGGAACGCAAAAGATTTAAAACTTTACTCTTTCTTATAATAAATGCATCTAGGGCCGCTTTTTTAAAATATTAGACCCACATTATGGTATACCCATTTGTCTCAACCACTATCTGCAAAAAAGCCCATAAAACTGGAATTGAACAGGAGACCTCTACCTTGGTGGATGTTCACTAAATACTTCTTGAGCTCGTTGTGTACGCACCACATAAAAGACAAAACATGTGTTTCTATCACTGGCATAATAAATGAAATACATCAATTGTAAAATAGACCATCGAAAGAAAGACAATTTCTCAAGAGCTTCAAATAAATATAAAAAAAATAATATAACAAATAAATATAAAAAAATGAATATAACAGAATAAATATAACATAATTAATAAAACAGAATAAATATAAAAAATAAATATAAATCGTATAATGGTTAAACGCTCTATTTATTTAATTTATCATTAATTCAAATTTCATTATTTATTTTTTTTTGTTAAATTTGTATTCATTTTTTTTCAAATGTATTGTATTCACATTATAACTATGAGATGAAATACCTACATAGCCAATGGTGCAATGGTATGACGGGAGGAATGATGGGTAATTTTCCACATGACCTGAAATATTTACTGGTCCTCACCGGAGATCGAACCATGGACCTTCAGTTCGACAGTCGAGATCTCAGACACATGACCATTGCTAGATCTTGGTGCTTATCTGGAGTAGCAGATAGAGTTTATCCAGTAGAACATGTGACAATATCATCATTATCAATACACATTATTATCTTTAGTTCTATGTTATGTCCCCAGGAAATGTTAGATCATTTAAGCCAAAGTACCCAAACACAATGGCTGCCACTAGAATGGGGGAAGTTAATTACGGCCCCCTCGTCGCCATAGGCAACCACCAACAACTAAACTAAATATTGTCCTTCACCCCATTTATCGTTCAATCAGTCGAGAATTGACCCAGATGATTGTAAGTTCTACCTTATAAATAAATGTTTTGTATTTGAGAAACTGAAACTGATCAAAATAAATGGTCGGGTTCCTCGTAAAGTTGTATTATGGACACACACATTAATAGTATCAATCACACTAGTTTGAGAACCAGTAACTACACACTGTTCAGTCCCTGGTTCTTCTTAATTACAAGATGCCACAAAAACTCATCTTCGCGACAATCATTTTGAACGTTTAATTTTATTCTGTTTAAATGTATCTATTACGTTTCAAATTTTGTCTTTAGTTCGTTAACTTAAAACAAAAGTCAAGTCTGATGACAGCCTGATAGAATAGACCAATCAAAACACTTTTGCAAATAATATAATAAAAACACAAAAATAAACTTGTAACTTTTCAGTTGCTAAATGAATGAAAAAACATTTGTCTAGGCAGTTGTTACAAACATTTGTCTAGATAGTTGTTACAAACATTTGTCAAGATCAGTGATGCTAAATCTTTTTTTTTTTTCTGTGGGCCATTATTGTCTGCCAAAAAACATTTGGAGGGCCGAAAATAAAATTTTTATATATGTATGTATATAATGAGATGTATTTTTTAAACTTGTGGGGGCCAAAAATTATCACAAAGGGCCAAATTTGGCCCGCGGGCCAGTATTTAGCATAACAGGTCTAGATAGTTGTTACAAATATTTGTCTAGGCAGTTGTTACAAACATTTGTCTAGACAGTTGTTACAAACATTTTGTCTAGACAGTTGTTACAAATATTTGTCTAGACAGTTGTTACAAACATTTGTCTAGACAGTTGTTACAAACATTTTGTCTAGACAGTTGTTACAAACATTTGTCTAGACAGTTGTTACAAACATTTGTCTAGACAGTTGTTACAAACATTTGTCTAGACAGTTGTTACAAATTGACTTTATTTACAGATTCAACAGAACAGCATCAAGCATGATCAGAAGAAAATCAAATCATACGTTTAGAAATGAATTACCACAACTGATATTATTGTATGTGATCTTAATTGTTATAATTCTATAGAATTTGATTTACAATGATTATTGTAGTTTATTGCAACATATAGTAATGATTATTGTAGTTTATTGCAAATTATGACAATGATTATTCTAGTTTATTGCAACATATGCCAATGATTATTGTAGTTTATTGTAACTTAAGACAACACCTTGTATAAATTATAAATCAATGTAGAAAATGAATATTTTTAGTTTTCATCTCAATATTAGTAAATGGTCAATTGGATTGTGCTGAAACATTTATTGTAGATTAATAATGCGCTAGAGAATACACAAGGCACACAAATAAACAAAACACTGGAAATAGATCAATGACAGACACATACAATCATATGTTAACGTGACTTAATTGTTATAATTCTATAGAATTTGATTTACAATGATTATTGTAGTTTATTGCAACATATAGTAATGATTATTGTAGTTTATTGCAAATTATGACAATGATTATTCTAGTTTATTGCAACATATGCCAATGATTATTGTAGTTTATTGTAACTTAAGACAACACCTTGTATAAATTATAAATCAATGTAGAAAATGAATATTTTTAGTTTTCATCTCAATATTAGTAAATGGTCAATTGGATTGTGCTGAAACATTTATTGTAGATTAATAATGCGCTAGAGAATACACAAGGCACACAAATAAACAAAACACTGGAAATAGATCAATGACAGACACATACAATCATATGTTAACGTGACATAAATCAATGGCATACACACAAAATCATATGTTAACGTGACAGCAGTCACATCGAACCTGATTTGAAACAAGCCCAGAGAAAAGTCTAAGATAAATCTTAGACTTTGGAAATTGTCACGTTAGTTGTGAAGGAATTGTAACAAAGAGTGATTCATATTCAAAAGAAATGTTCATAAACAAAATACTAAGAATTATTCACATCTGTAGGAAATATTGATAAACGTAATTCAAATTAAAACATCCTGACTTTAAATAACAATATATTATGTTTAACTATTATCAGGTCAAAGATGTAAGCCAATAAGCCCAGTGATGTTTCATTCACATAGTAGACTTTATTTTAGATAGACAACTTTATATACTCTCAAAAAAAAAACATCACTGCAATGAACAACACAAATAAACGTGGAGATCAGTTGAGTAATATATAAAGTTACATTTTGTAATGTTTCCATCTTATGGATTGTAAAATTGAGTAAGATAAACAAGTTAGTTTTAATCTTTTAATGTATTCAACATCTAGTTCATACAAGCAGGCATGATCAATGACATAACAATCATAAAAAATGCCTCCATGTTGCCATTACCAATATCACCGAAATTTACCAATTTGCCAAAACCCAAAACATCAAGCTCCTCAAAGCCAGGTCTATCAATATAATCGGCATCACCATCAACATTCACCCTATGGCCAGATCTATCAACATTATCAGCACCATCAACATCCACCCTATGGCCAGGTCTATCAACATTATCAGCACCATCAACATCCACCCTATGGCCAGGTCTATCAACATTATCAGCACAATCAACATCCACCCTATGGCCAGGTCTATGAACATTATCAGCACCATCAACATCCACCCTATGGCCAGGTCTATCAACATTATCAGCACAATCAACATCCACCCTATGGCCAGGTCTATGAACATTATCAGCACCATCAACATCCACCCTATGGCCAGGTCTATCAACATTATCAGCACCATCAACATCCACCCTATGGCCAGGTCTATGAACATTATCAGCACCATCAACATCCACCCTATGGCCAGGTCTATCAAGATTATCAGCACCATCAACATCCACCCTATGGCCAGGTCTATCAACATTATCAGCACCATCAACATCCACCCTATGGCCAGGTCTATGAACATTATCAGCACAATCAACATCCACCCTATGACCAGGTCTATCAACATTATCAGCACCATCAACATCCACCCTATGGCCAGGTCTATCAACATTATCAGCACAATCAACATCCACCCTATGGCCAGGTCTATGAACATTATCAGCACCATCAACATCCACCCTATGGCCAGGTCTATCAACATTATCAGCACAATCAACATCCACCCTATGGCCAGGTCTATGAACATTATCAGCACCATCAACATCCACCCTATGGCCAGGTCTATCAACATTATCAGCACCATCAACATCCACCCTATGGCCAGGTCTATGAACATTATCAGCACCATCAACATCCACCCTATGGCCAGGTCTATCAAGATTATCAGCACCATCAACATCCACCCTATGGCCAGGTCTATCAACATTATCAGCACCATCAACATCCACCCTATGGCCAGGTCTATGAACATTATCAGCACAATCAACATCCACCCTATGACCAGGTCTATCAACATTATCAGCACCATCAACATCCACCCTATGGCCAGGTCTATCAACATTATCAGCACCATCAACAGCCACCCACGTTAAACTTCTAAGAGAATGTTTGCTGTTCTCATGTTGGCCCATTGGAAATCAACAACAGACATGATATCAAAAGACTTGACTGTAAACAGGAAGCTCCAGGTAGCTATGGATTAAGAATAGGGGATTCTTGCAAGACAATAAAGAAAGATTTACTTAAGTGATGGTGTTAGTGGAACATATTAACAGGTGACTTTAATATCAGAAGAGATCACAAGTGCATCCATGTTTGTCTTTACGTGGTCATGGTGCCCCTTCCCATCTCGACTTAAGTTTTACCTGGAAGTGATAATCAGAAATTATTTCCGCCTGGTTCTGATTCTCAATTTTCCTTTACCTAACATAATAAATCTGAGTAATGGGCGTGATAAATTAATTAGTATTGGAAAATCGTGGCTTACATTTTATCTCTGTGTGAAATATTGCAGCAATGTCTCGAGTAACAATTAATTCATCCAATGAGATATATTATACCTTGTATACACCCCCCCACACACACCCACACCCACACACACCCACACACACACACACCCACACCCACACCCACACACTAAGAAATACAAAATATACAATGGTAAAAAAGTGGTTTCAACAAGTCCTAGAAGTAAGTTATCTTCTTTTTTTTTCTTTTTGGCAACACAACAATTCAAACTTGTGCATCTATTCCAGATCTCTAGACAAAACACCAACCGGTGAAATATCAAAACGATCTAAGACTTTTCAGTGTTTTACTTCACGGTGGTATAACAGGAGGGAATAAATAGTAGCAAACAAAATCAAATAAATGTTACCATGACTCATATTAACACAAAGAGTGATTAATTTCACAGACTTCACAAATAAATAAGTGAACAAACAATGCCCCTGAAACTAATTGTCTCCCCTCTGAGAAAGAGTTTCTGCCCTTAGCCACAATTTGACAGTTTCTCTCTCACATTTCCTACCTGGTCTGTCAAAACTAGTTACATATTAGTGTTAGACCTGGGGAGAAAGTTGCCAACAAATCTCCACGTGTATCTCTAGATGTTCCATTTTTGTGTTTTCATCTACTTTGTGCACATGTCGTAGAGAAGTAAAGAAATGTGTTCCTCCTGAATAGTTGACGTATTATTGGCTCATTTGTAGAATTTGTCGATTTAGGGAAAACATTACGTCATGAGGTCAGAGAAAGTGGAATCGAAGAAGAATGTCTTGTACACACTTGGAACATGGGGTTGAAATTTAGAGCATCTGTCAAAATGAATTTCAGTATTTTAAATTTAAAGGTTTACTGAACTTAAGAATGCATACTAAAGGTCAGTTTATTTGTCAGTAGAAAGTCAAAGATATTGGAAGCATTAGATTTTAGAAGTATTAGATACCAGACGGATAAAAATATGGTTTGAAATTCATCAATAGTAAAATTATTTTAAAATTCTACATCTATTTGTAATAATTGTTTTATTTTTTTATATTACTTTCTGAACGTCATGGAGTATTACAATATTTTAAAGAAGTTAGAAATTATTACGAAGAAATTAGGAATTGAATCCTTATTTCATTAAGTAACTTTTTAAATTTCTCTTGTCAAGTATAATTCAAGATCAATACATTGAGATGTGCTTTTTCGCCTTTCTTCAGAATGAATAATTAATTGGAAATTCAATATTTGTTAAAATGATGGAGGTTATTAAAATATTTCGCTTTGCTTTTAAAGTTTCACCTTTCAAAAATAAGATAACAAAAGGCGCGTGTAATTAATTAGTGCCAAATGTAAACTTCATCTCATTGAAGAAGTCCACGAGCAGGTTGCTCTCTGTCTCAGACGCCCAGGAAAGAAAAACATTCCAATGATTGCATCACCTGGCCCTATGGGTGAAACAAAATAATTGCCTATGCAATGGATGTTTGTTTAAAATATTTTCAAGACTTTAAGAACTGACTGGGGGGAAGGAATGAATGGGTAGAGGGAAGGGATGGGGTGATAATTCACCTACCACATATTTATGTTGAAAATAGTTTGTTTTGCTAAATAGTGAGTGAAAACAATAACAGTGCACATGACAGTTGAAAGTTAAACTAAAAACTTTGAAACCAGAATTTAAGGAGTTTGAAAACATTTTACATTTCAGCTACCCTCCGTTTGTTTTTTAGTTTGATATGAAGTTAATTCAACCGTCAGTAAGTAATGTTTTCAAAACACATTTAAGTTTATACAATGATTGTGTCAATAGCCAGTGAATGCCTCAACAAACAGTGCTCAATAGCCAGTGAATGCCTCAACAAACAGTGCTCAATGTTGTAATGGATGGCTCAATGTTGAGAATCAGTTTCTATGAAAGGTCGCCCCATAAGTTCCCTGTGCTATTGGGGCAGATGAAATGTAGAATTCATCTGTTTCTATAACCTCGGCACAACGCCCAACCTTTTTGCTTCCCCAACTAAAAGTCAGGTACCTATTTAAAGCTGGGTGGACTTCTGGGACGAATATATATATATATTTGAAACAAATTTCACCTGAAAAAATTCCCATGGTTCTCACCAAGGATCGAACCCAGGACTCTCAGGTCGACAGTCCAGTATCTGCACCACTCGGCTATCCGTCCAACCTCATGTATTATAATGTTATAATATTTAATAGTGGTAGTTTTTATTTCGGCCCTGGAATAATTGTGGAATTACTGTTGTGCGTATTTGAAGCCTTAAGAGAACAGTTTGAGAAGTCGTGCATAGAACAGTATAAGGAGCCGTGCATAGAACAGTATGAGGAGCCGTGTGGAAAAGGTTTAAGGAGCCATTGTTTTACTTCATCCAGAGCCGTCCTTTTTTAACAGACACATTAGGCGATCGCCTACGTTCTTTTCTGCTAAAAGGACCCCTTTATGTATCGATTCCTTTATGTATTGATTCATTTAAATATTGATTCCTTTATGTATCGAATCCCTAAAATATCGAGTCATTAGAAGTACCATAAGTCACTAGATGAACCATAAGGAAAATAAAAGTACCACAAGTCAGTAGAGGTACCATAGGTGTTAGGATCTCAAGGCTTGTGTTTTAAAAAAATATGTCAAAAACAAAATAAAGAAAATAAAGCAAACAATATCGTATTTCTACTATGTACTTTAGTCATCTGGACAAATCTTTAAGAGATGGAGCCAGCACCTTCCAAGGTGTTGGGGTTTTTGTAAAGAGTCACACAATATTCAATGAATATATATATATATATATATATATATATATATATATATATATATATAATGGATCAAGAAAGGGATAATATTACTGGTCGATAGCAGTGAAGTCAATTACGTACAGTTCTATGAAAGGTCAAGAAAAACAGGTCAGGACAGCTGGGCACCACATAAGTCAGGACACGAAAAGAAATTAAATATTATGATCATAAAAAGACATTTCCTTTTGTCCCAGTCTATGCAGTCCAGCGATGATTATGTCTTCAAATTAGTTGATAGTGATACAAATAGTTCAATTAGTTGATAGTGATACAAATAGTTCAATTAGTTGATAGTGATACAAATAGTTCAATTAGTTGATAGTGATACAAATAGTTCATACTTTTTTGTTTATTATTTTTTGCAAATGGACTAAATAAAAAAACAACAAATGGTTTTGGTTTAGTCGATTGTGAATGACTGAAGATCGATTGTGAATGATTGAAGATCGATTGTGAATGATAGAACCAATAATCATTGTCTCCGTGGGTACAGTTGACTAAGTCACAGTGGGGTTGGGGACGGGAAACTTAGTAAACTGTAACGGTTGTGTTTATATGCTAGAAATAGTATCAAGAGACATATATTTCGAACTACTGAGTTTATAAGTTGGAGGATATCAGCAGTATTGTATTAGTAGAGCATAGCGCTTAGGTTGTTTACTGTTTATGCACACATGTTTAACAAATTGTATGCACTAACAGACAGTACATTTTCCAGGAAGTAGAACACTGCTATTTCCTGGCAGACAACATTTCTAAAGCTAAAACTTTGTTTTAGATACACACTATTTCAAAAAAGTCTACTTAGACATTTTGTAGTTGTAAATCTCGTGAACGGTAAATGTCTACATGGGCGTGAATTAAAGGAAAAATGTCTACTAGGGTATCCACTAACAGTAAATGTCTACTAGGGTATCCACTAACAGTAAATGTCTACTAAGGTATCCACTAACAGTAAATGTCTACTAGGGTATCCACTAACAGTAAATGTCTACTAGGGTATCCACTAACAGTAAATGTCCACTAAGGTATCCACTAACAGTAAATGTCTACTAGGGTATCCACTAACAGTAAATCTTACACTTGAAGTAGCTCATGTCAAGGTTTACTTGCCTGGGTTCAATTATGTGAGACGAACCTATTTCATTCAGGTAAATAAACTAATAGCATACATTTTGTTTTCAACACTTTGGCGCTGGCTTTTTTTTTTTTGTTTTTATGTTAAAGTGATGACGTAATAGTAAACTAACAGACGCAGTAACTCATTTCCCACAACCATTCGTTATTACACGACAAATAATTATTGCCTGCTTTGTAAAACAATAATTACATAATGTAAATACAAAAAGTAAAAGTGTAATACATCACTTAAGTGAGAAATAATCAGTTTTATTTAATACAAGTAGTTTATCTGCAGGTCAGTGAGCATTTAATGTAGAACTTTGTCTTTAGTGTCACTTCAGTTCTCACCTGTTGTTTTCTTTATTTCGATGTCAACAACGTGATATTTTACATTTGTATCCACTTGGAAATTTAAAAATTGATCAAACACATTATTTCTAACTTAATCTATCACATTGTTCAACACTTAATCCGCATTATTGTTCAGGACTTAATTCACATTATTGTTCGAGACGTAATGCACATTTTTGAACTTTGCTCACAATTCGATCCAATTCTTCTATTGAAGATTTAATCCGCTTCTATGCCCATGATTCTATCCATTTCTTTGTTCTTGCTTCATGCCACTTCATTGTTTAAAATCAATCCACTTCTTTTGTTCAAGATGTAGTCCACTTTATTGTTCAAGAATTAATCCACGTCTTTTGTTCAAGATTTAGGCCACTTCATTGTTCAAGATTTAAACCACTTCTTTGTTCAAGATTTAGTCCACTTCTTTTGTCCACTTCTTTGGTTCAACCCTTCCCCCGTCATTCATCAATTGTTACGTCACTTAAGATCATAACATTATAAAGCAACAGGGCTGAGTGACTTCCTGGAGCGAGTGTCTAGAACAATAACTTGCGGTGTTCTGGTTGAGCAGTGAACAAAAATCAATGTTCCAGACACCATACCTTGCTGGCAGTCAATCATGGTCCAAGACGTCACCGAGATCACGTGACCGTTGCTTACATCACCAGGGAAACCATTTTTTGTTGGTCTCGTTTATTAAAAGTGACTTTTGTGTTGGACTGAACGAGAATGGGGGAAAAAAAAGAAAACATTATTTATTTGGAGCTCAATTTATGGCACACATTGAACATTTTCATGTGGCGTTATTCAATAAAGTCAATGTAGTGAACATCTGAGATAAACACCATTTTATCTTAAAGACAACAATTAATTCAAACATTCATTTGAACAAACTTGTGTAACGTTTGAGTATAATAGAAGCAACTAACAAAGAGAAGCTTGGATCATTTTTCATGTAATTGATGACTGACAACACATTTATTTGATGACTGACAACTAGGGGTGTGCCGGAATCCGGTCCGGAATCCGGTTCCGCCGGATATTGCACTAACCGGTAAAATCCGGTTCTGCCGGATTTACATGTATCCGGAATAACCGGATTCCGGAATCCGGAAAATACCGGATTTCTGAATTTGCCAGATTTTGTGACTCACGAAACCATAATCTGAAATAAAAGTAATTCTCTTTCCCGAATTCTACACGATCACGATACATTAATCGATTGTTTCGAGCGTTGAGCTTGTTTGATGTTTTGAACATAGAGTCAGCACCGCTAATATTGGCCAATCGGCCCAATTCCATACATGATAGTGCAGGGATGAGTAATTATTATTAGTGACGTCATCTTAACCGCAATCACCAATGACGTTGTAACAGATATAATAAGCAACTATACTGCCCAAGCGCCTGGCCGCCAGCCCGCCACAAAATAAATAACAGAAATGAATGGTTTTTGATAAATTCAACATTTCAGTTATTTAGATTTCTCTGAGAGACGGAAAAGATGTCTTCTTTGTTATTAGATTAAAATGCATCACCCACGAGATTTCCTGTTGAAAAATAGTTCAAATATGAATATTAAATATTGTAAAATGAAAAATAGAATATTTTTCCACTCTGAAATTTCCGTGAAGAAACACTAATTCTCTAACACTAATTAATATAACAAATCACTGAGTTGGTAATCTAACCCTAACCCTAATGTTACGTCTTCCATTAAAAGCAATTCCTTCCCAATTTTTTTCATTTTATAATAAAGGTTATAATTCTATTTAAATTATCGTTCACTCAATTGTTAAAAATGCGTATCATTTTTGAGTAAAAATTAACATTAGGTTAGCGATCTAGTATTAATTTAAAGGTCTTTGGTGATCTCTATGTCACCAAGCCATCTTCGGCGATTCTCGCTTGCGCTATGATCTGTGCTCTTTGGTTTAAACCAGGCTTGCAAAGCCGGAGCCGGGGCCGAGGAGCAGGGAGCCGCTACATTTTGCTGGGGCCGGAGCCGGAGCCGAAAAAATCTGGCGGCTCCACGGCTCAAAAATGCTTTTTTTTTAAAGCAAATTTTTTTTTTTAGCTTTGAAATTCCAAATTTGTTTGATTGTTTGCCTCCTACAATTTGAAATGTTGTTATTTTTACGAACGCCCCAACAGTAACAGCGTTAAAATGATAGCGTGCACGCACATCACCACAAGAAATCTTTAATGGGGAATCGTTTTGTGTTCGTTTTAAATCTTGTTTACCCTCCAAATTTTTTTTAAC
Organism: Bulinus truncatus; assembly: GCA_021962125.1. NCBI lineage: Eukaryota > Metazoa > Mollusca > Gastropoda > Planorbidae > Bulinus > Bulinus truncatus. The sequence continues at coordinate 2,517,364 of JAGDYQ010000043.1, read as the reverse complement.
GGCTTGTTATTTTGTTATATATAAAGTTAAAAAAGTTTTATTTCATAGAATAATTGTATCAATCATTTAAAATAATTTTTTACTAAGACGGCAAATAGAACGCGTCATTTTGTATTATTATTTGACCGCGAATCAGGCCCGTAGCGTGTGTGGGGGCCGGGGGGGGGCTTAGCCCCCCCTGCGTTTTGTCTGTCCCCCTCTGCTTATTTGCTCTACTTAGTAAAATGTATTACCTGCCCCCCCTGCTATTGCCTGGCCCCTGTTGTAGAATACCTGGCCCCTGCTGTAGAATTTTCACGCTACGGGGCTGCCGCGAATTTGTAATAGACTAAAAACAAAATGATCGCTTTCTGTATTTAACAATTTTATTATAAACAGAATATCTGAAATAGAGTAAATAAATTTATAAGGCTGTGGCTATACGGACCCGGGTCCCAATAAAATCCGATTGTTATTCGGACCCGTGGCAAATATGCACTAAGCTTAGCTATATTTAAACTTTATTTGACGGAACCCGAAAAAATAATAATACAGAGTCGGCTTAGTGAAACCCTAGACACTGAGTAACGATTAAATCATACAATTCAAACAATTATATAAAAAAAAACAATAATGAAGTTTATGTATAGCTAAGCTAAGTGCATATTTGCCCCGGGCCTGAATAACAATTAGACTTTATTGGGACGGGGTCCGAATAAAAATCAGAGTTTATTGGTACCCGGGGTTAAATAATCACTTCGAATTTATAAATAATAAATATAAATACTAGGTACCACAAACTGGCTCAAAATCGTGGTTTTGCGTCACTGTAGTCAATATTTGGATAGTTTTAACTTAATGATTTCTCTACTTAAAACTGATCAAATCTCATAAACAATTATATCATTTTAAAGTATTTTGTAAGCCCTACAATAATATGTAAATTTTAATTACGTAGATTTAGAACAAAAGGTTACATTTTTAAAATGAAAACCATCACCGAAGTCACTTTTTACCGGCCGACGTGCGATCTAATTTGACTATCCTATTTTCAATCTCCGTGCGATTCTGGGCCATTCGTCCTACAGTAATGTCAAATATATCAATGTGTGCGAAAATGAATGCCCTTTACAACCATACTAAACATTTAATTAAATTATATTTAACGATATTTTTAATATAAAAAAATCATAATAAAAAGTAAATTATTTTGCGATTTTTTAATTTTGTAGGTTTTTCTTTAGTATCATTAGAAAGCCCGTCCATTTTGCTTTTAAAATGTTATAATGAAACTTAATTTGTAAGCATGGCCCAGAATCGCAGAGCGCTAAGCAATAGCATATAACACGCATTTTTCACCCTTCTTGCACGACCGTAAAAAATGGCCGACAATCATGTTGGCAACGCTACACCAGTCACAATGTATAGAACTTTATTGGGACTTAAACACCTAGTTGGTAAGTAAAAACGATAAAAACATGTAGATAAATAGTTACTTTATTTGTTCCTTTCTCTTTTAGCTTTATATCTCTTTGGAAATGTTTATTGTTGTAGTTATAATAACTTTAATATGATAAACCTCGAGGCCATTTTGATGCTTTTGTACATTGAACGATACCCCTCATGTTTGCGGACACTTCTATTTTTTTCTGGCTATTTTTTTAGAAAGATAATATTATATTCTAAGAGATTATATATTCAAAATTGACTAGTATATATTTTTTACAGTTGTTAGATAGTTTTATTATCTCAAATTAAAACAAATATAACAGGTCACTTGGTCGGTAATTGGTTGTCAATGTAAACATATAGTAGATTGTAGACTGACCGAATTAACATAACTATTATTGAATGGATATTTTTTCAATTATTGTTGTAATATAACTGTTATTTTTAGTCTATGCATAAATTCACTATTATCTAAGTAAGAACCATTTTTTAAATATCATAATTGTCTCTATCAGAGGGTGTACAGCTCAATACTTTATAGAAGGTTTCTGTGCTAGTTGGAGGGATACCTTTATTGCCTTGGCTACTAGACTAGTAATACATTACTTCTTCAACTCTGGTTTTGAAAGAGGAAAATGGCAAGTCATGGACTCATGTAACTGTTACGCCTGTATTTTTTTTAAATTAAAATATCTCTTAGCCACTCATGCGTTTGTATTATTATTAAGTATTTAATTATTAATATTAGTTCAGTTTTAGTATTATAAATATATTGAAGTATGAACATGTTCTACCTTTAATTAAATATGGTTCTCACAAATCCAAAAACAAAAAAAGAAGAACTGGTATAAGTGTAATCAAGTTAAGTAACACATAGAAAAGACTTTTATGTGTTTAAATACCATATGAGCAGTTTATTATGTAACCTATTTGGACCAATTTTGAATGTGGGTTATATATTGCAGCTTTTGGAGTGAATAAGAATAATATACACAGTCCCCTTAAGGAGTCTTTTCTTTCAAAACTACAGAGATTAACTAATGAACTTTTCATTCATTTTTTATGTATTATAATTATATGAAGTAAACAACAGACATTCAAACTCTTGATAAACAAATAATAACAGAGAAATAGATGAAAACATAATAAAACATTTAAAACAAATAAAACTTTTAATGGTAGGGTCAATAAATGGAAAAATTGTCCTTGATGAAATAGTAGTACTATATCAAGAAGAAATTAGAGTTAAAATCACTAAATGATCAAGAAAACAGTACATTATTTCTAAGTAAGCATGAATTGAAACAAAACAGATGTGTTTTGAAAAGCTCCAGAAATAAACCTTTATTACTATGAGAGGTATTGAAAGATAAAATTTAAAAAGAAGGGAATGATGCTAATCAACAGTGCAGGATTTATATATAACCTACAAAAGCTATAGCTTAGCAGGCCCGTGGCCAGGTCAAAGTAAGCAGGGGGGCACCTTTACTTTTTCTTTATTTTTTCTTCTTTTTTTCTTTTTTAAGCGGGGGGCACTCCATACCTAGCGGGGGGCACGGCACCCCCAGTGCCCCCCCCCTTGGCTACGGGGCTGTAGCTTAGGGCCCCCACTTTTTTAGGAGGCCCCCAAAAAATTGTTAGAGTGAGCGATTGTTATACATGTTTAGATATTTGGCACTGCCATTTAATTTCTGGAATTATAAAGGGCCCCATATCACAAATGACGGATGGCCGAGTGGTGTAGATACTCGACTGTCGACATGTTATCTGGTGCAAAGTCGTCCCACAAGTCCACCCGGCTTTAAATGTGTACCTGAATTAACTTGGGGAAGTAAAGGCGGCTGGGCGTTGTGCTAACACATAATCCCTTCATATGTCGTGGTTATAGAAAGAGAAGAATACTACACTTCATCTGCCCCGATGGCCCAGTAGGGCTAAGGGAACATTTCTATATCCCAAATAGCTTAGGGCCTTATGACGTCTAAATCCGGTCCTACTGATCAATTAAATGGTACATTAATAACTCATTTAAATGGTATATGCTTATAAAATATAACTTAAAATTAAAATTATTTAAATTTCGAAAGTTGCACTTATTTAGGTGAGCTCATGTAGTGGTAAAATGCGTAAATTATTTGTTAGCTTTCCATGACTTATGAAATAATTAGAATATAACTGAAATGTATGCATCTAATGTTACTGTTACTATTGTTACTAATATAACGTTTCAAATAATACTTAATAGTGGATTTTTCCCTAATGAAAAGTATTTTTTATTGATTTTTTACATGCATGGATTTAACCATCCCGGTACTGTATACATAAAAGTAATTGGTCTAAAGACTATTTTATAGTTAAGAGCTATGTATACCCTACATTTTCATATGTAAATGTTGAATATATACGTAATTGTTCTTTTTTTGTTAATTTTTTAAAATGACCAATTTTTTAGTTTTTTTTACCCCACCTATTTCTAACCTTTATTATATTAAACATAAATAATCTTAAGATATTATGACTATTTGAATGTATAGAGCTTAAGTTACCCTACAGATTGATGTAATTAGTTCTTATGTGTGTTGATTACAATATTTATTATGATTTTTTGAAATGTCACGAATTTTGAAAATTTATCTCCCTTTTTATTTTTTCTAAAAAATGATGAAAACCCATTTTCAATGCTATAAATTTTAATGATATTATAATTTTACACCATTGAAAAAAATTGAGTTTATTCTATGTATATTTGTGTTTGTATTGAATGTAAATGATTTGGTGTACAGGGAATACTTTTGCAGATAACACTTGGCAAAAATGGCCTTTTTGAAGGTGTTGTGAAAAAATGAAAAAGTCACATTTTCAAAAATTTATATCTCTTAAACTATTTGAGCTATAGTAATAAATTTGATGTCCACCATCTTAGATTCTCGAGTTCTTGCAATATTCATGTTGAAAAAAGCTGTAAAACCATTTTAAAAAATCAGTTTGTGGTACCTATAAATACTGAAGTCTTTAAAATATTTTAAATAATGTATCATTTTACTATTTGCTAATTTGATCATTGAAATAATTTTTTATTACTTATGAAAATGGCGACTAGTGAAACCTCGGTCGAAAATGATGATATGATTCTGGATGCACTGAAACGGTTTGTTTTTAGTAAAACCGACATGCGTATATTTTTCACGTTCCTGACTATGGGGCAGCCCCGTAGCGTGAAAATTCAACAGCAGGGGACAGGCATTCTACAGCAGGGGCCAGGCAATAGCAATGGGGGCCGGTAATACATTTTACTAAGTAGAACAAATAAGCAGAGGGGGGGCCAGACAAAACGCATGGGGCCCTGGCCCCCCCTGCCCCCCCCCCCGCAAGCTAAGGCCTGCTATGGGGGTGAACGCGACAAAATTTGCATATTTTTTTATCAGTGGCATGGTTGCGTGGCGCAATTACAAAAATTTTTGTCTCGTGTGATACTATCTTAATAGGGAGCCGGAACCGTGCCGCAGCCGTTAAATTTGTGGGAGCCGGAGCCGGAAAAAAAATTGGCGGCTCCGCAAGCCTGATTTAAACTACGGTGTGACGTAGCCGCGGCCCGCAGCTGTGATTTTGTGGCATCACTGGAATGTGTGCATTATTTGACTGTGGACTTGGAGTAACTTAACACTGTTAACAAACTAATAGTCATAAGTTAGTTATCAACATCTTATTCTTACTTCTTTAGGCATGAATAATGGCTTTGTCAAATGCCTATTGAATTCATTAAAATTTGTATTTCAATTTTCAAACTTGTAAAGTTCAGAAATACAGAATTATTGTTCTCAAATCTCAATTACATTCAATCTTGTTATTTGTTTTTTTTTTTCAATTAATTATCCATTTCAATACACATCATAAACTATGAACATTTGAACTATAACAATAAGCAATAAGTATCCATCATCCAATGAGCAAATGACAAGACGAGATGAACTCAGATGATGAGTCTGACTTTCTCCTCAGATTCAAAACAATTAGTGCACTACAATAGTTCTTCACTTCCAACTTCTAATCAGCCAATGTCATTTAACCATTTAGGCCAACTGTTCAGAAGGCATCCAACCCCTCAGATTTACCGGTATCTGCAAAGTACCAAAATCCGGAATCATAATCCGGATCCGGTACCGGATCCGGCGGATTTCACATAAGAAAATCCGGATCCGGATCCGGTTGGAAAAAACGGATCCGGCACACCCCTACTGACAACACATGTAATTGATGACTGACAACACATGTAATTGATGACTGACAACACATGTAATTGATGACTGACAACACATGTAATTGATGACTGACAACACATGTAATTGATGACTGACAACACATGTAATTGATGACTGACAACACATGTAATTGATGACTGACAACACATGTAATTGATGACTGACAACACATGTAATTGATGACTGACAACACATGTAATTGATGACTGACAACACATGTAATTGATGGCTGACAACACATGTAATTGATGACTGACAACACATGTAATTGATGACTGACAACACATGTAATTGATGACTGACAACACATGTAATTGATGACTGACAACACATGTAATTGATGACTGACAACACATGTAATTGATTAAAAGAAAAATGAAGACGATCCCCCCCACACACCAATTATATTATGACGAAATCAATTATTTTGATAAAACATACATACACATTATGTTATTTTCCTACCCTTAAAACACTAGTTTTAGCCATTAAAATAATTCAGAACCTTTTAACTTAAATACTGAAACCTTCACTAACTATCAGCCTGTGTGTTGGCAAATTATGCAATGAAATAGGGCCGTCACTTGACCCAGGCTGGGGCTTAATTTTTGTCCGTCACAAGAAGAGGCCCTGGAAGGATTTGTCAGGAGTCCTCAGATCACTTAGTAGTTTCATTTGGGAGTGGGGGGCAGCTTTTATAGACTAATAGAGATCGCAATATTTGCAGGCCGTAACCATGACTGTGCTGTGACCATGACTGTGCTGTGACCATGAATATGCTGTAACCATGACTGTGCTGTGACCATGACTGTGCTGTGACCATGACTGTGATGTAACCATGACTGTGATGTAACCATGACTGTGCTGTAACCATGACTGTGCTGTAACCATGACTGTGCTGTAACCATGACTGTGCTGTAACCATGACTGTGATGTAACCATGACTGTGATGTAACCATGACTGTGCTGTGACAATGACTGTGCTGTGACCATGACTGTGCTGTAACCATGAATATGCTGTAACCATGACTTTGCTGTGACCATGACTGTGATGTGACCATGACTGTGCTGTAACCATGACTGTGCTGTGACCATGAATATGCTGTAACCATGACTGTGCTGTGACCATGACTGTGATGTAACCATGACTGTGCTGTAACCATGACTGTGCTGTAACCATGACTGTGATGTAACCATGACTGTGATGTAACCATGACTGTGATGTAACCATGACTGTGCTGTGACAATGACTGTGCTGTGACCATGACTGTGCTGTAATCATGAATATGCTGTAACCATGACTTTGCTGTGACCATGACTGTGATGTGACCATGATTGTGCTGTAACCATGACTGTGCTGTGACCATGAATATGCTGTAACCATGACTGTGCCGTGACCATGACTGTGCTGTAACCATGACTGTGCTTTAACCATGACTGTGCTGTGACCATGACTGTGCTGTGACCTTGACCGTGTATTTTCCGACGGTCAATGTACTTGACCCCATGGCTCCCAAATATGCCAGAAAGGTTATGTTAAATATTGTCCAGCCTGACGTTCAGCTATCAAACAAATTACGTCACTTCTACGTGAGCCAGAAATTGTGTTATGCATATACTCTTAAATGAGGCCATCTTAGAAGTATTAAAATCTACGACATTAAAAGTTATTACACCCAACAGAAAATTGCGATAACTCTTTAACTTGAGTTAGCACAACTAAACAAAAGAACAGCTGATGAGGGTAAACACAAAAAAGATCAATCAAATGTTGGGATACATACACAATACATCTTTCACAACATGCATCCTAGAAGTTTGAGTCGGCAAGGAATGTTTAAAGTTAAGACTATGTCTACACTTTTCTTATTGAATGACTTACTATTTTTATTGCCTTTAATAAACTGTTTACTTCATGAGTTTTGAACATACATTTTTAATTAGCCTATTAATAAAAATGTTGTTTCTTTACTAGAGAATAACTTTAGACATAATAAAGTAAGTAATTAAAAGATTTTGTTTACAATTAGTATTAAACTAAAATACATTCATGAATTAAATTTTATGTGTGAGTAGTATTTAACGATATGCTATCACTACAACTACAAATAGAAAATAATTTATGTGAAGTTTCTACTTGAAACAAAAACCCTTAAAACATAAAAAAAATGTACATACTAATAAAAGTGTTGTAAGTGATCATGTAATTGTTAGCAACTCTGCAGTTCTATCTCACAACTATATCTAACTACTGAAAACAGTTACACTCAGTGCCATCTTTCTTTCTGTTTCCTCACTGTGTCTAAAAAGCAAACTTAATGTCGACTGTGCACAATATAAAAATAAATAATTCAGTATTATAATAAGATGTTGCACCCCCCCCCCCCACCCCTTTACATTTCACAAGTTTATCCTCATATGTAGATCTCTATGTGTACAGCTGTCTTGTTGCCGACGTTATAATGTGACCAAAGATGTGTATGTATACAGCTGTCTAGTTGCAGACGTTATATTGGGACCATAGATGTGTATGTGTACAGCTGTCTAGTTGCCGACGTTATAATGGGACCATAGATATGTATGTGTACAGCTGTCTAGTTGCAGACATTATAATGGGACCGTAGATGTGTATGTGTACAGCTGTCTAGTTGCAGACGTTATAATGGGACCATAGATGTGTATGTGTACAGCTGTCTAGTTGCACACGTTATAATGGGACCATAGATGTGTTTGTGTACAGCTGTCTAGTTGCCGACGTTATAATGGGGCCATAGATGTGTATGTGTACAGCTGTCTAGTTGCACACGTTATAATGGGACCATAGATGTATATGTGTACAGCTGTCTAGTAGCCGACGTTATAATGGGACCATAGATGTGTATGTGTACAGCTGTCTAGTTGCCGACGTTATAATGTGACCATAGATGTGTATTTGTACAGCTGTCTAGTTTCCGACGTTATAATGGGAACATAGATGTGTATGTGTACAGCTGTCTAGTTGCAGACGTTATAATGGGACCATAGATGTGTTTGTGTACAGCTGTCTAGCTGCCGACGTTATAATGGGGCCATAGATGTGTATGTGTACAGCTGTCTAGTTGCACACGTTATAATGGGACCATAGATGTATATGTGTACAGCTGTCTAGTAGCCGACGTTATAATGGGACCATAGATGTGTATGTGTACAGCTGTCTAGTTGCCGACGTTATAATGTGACCATAGATGTGTATTTGTACAGCTGTCTAGTTTCCGACGTTATAATGGGACCATAGATGTGTATGTGTACAGCTGTCTAGTTGCAGACGTTATAATGGGACCATAGATGTGTATGTTTACAGCTGTCTAGTTGCCGACGTTATAATGGGACCATAGATATGTATGTGTACAGCTGTCTAGTTGCAGACATTATAATGGGACCGTAGATGTGTATGTGTACAGCTGTCTAGTTGCACACGTTATAATGGGACCATAGATGTGTATGTGTAGAGCTGTCTAGTTGCACACGTTATAATGGGACCATAGATGTGTTTGTGTACAGCTGTCTAGTTGCCGACATTATAATGGGACCATAGATGTGTATGTGTACAGCTGTCTAGTTGCAGACGTTATAATGGGACCAAAAATGTGTATGTGTACAGCTGTCTAGTTGCACACGTTATAATGGGACCATAGATGTGTATGTGTATAGCTTTCTAGTTGCCGACGTTATAATGGGGCCATAGATGTGTATGTGTACAGCTTTCTAGTTGCTGACGTTATAATGGGACCATAGATAAGTATGTATACAGCTGTCTAGTTGCCAACGTTATAATGGGACCATAGATGTGTATGTGTACGGCTGTCTAGTTGCACACGTTATAATGGGACCATAGATGTGTATGTGTACAGCTGTCTAGTTGCAGACGTTATAATGGGACCAAAAATGTGTATGTGTACAGCTGTCTAGTTGCAAACGTTAAAATGGGACCATAGATGTGTATGTGTACAGCTTTCTAGTTGCCGACGTCATAATGGGACCATAGATGTGTATGTGTACAGCTTTCTAGTTGCCGACGTTATAATGGGACCATAGATGTGTATGTGTACAGCTGTCTAGTTGCCGACGATATAATGGGACCATAGATATGTATGTGTACAGCTGTCTAGTTGCAGACATTATAATGGGACCGTAGATGTGTATGTGTACAGCTGTCTAGTTGCCGACGTTATAATGGGACCATAGATGTGTATGTGTACAGCTGTCTACTTGCAGACGTTATAATGGGACCATAGATGTGTATGTGTACAGCTGTTTAGTTGCCGACGTTATAATGGGACCATAGATGTGTATGTGTACAGCTGTCTAGTTGCCGACGTTATAATGGGTCCATAGATGTGTATGTGTACAGCTGTCTAGTTGCATACGTTATAATGGGACCATAGATGTGTATGTGTACAGCTGTCTAGTTGCACACGTTATAATGGGACTATAGATGTGTATGTGTACAGCTGTCTAGTTGCAGACGTTTTAATGGGACCATAGATGTTTATGTGTACAGCTGTCTAGTTGCACACGATATAATGGGACCATAGATGTGTATGTGTACAGCTGTCTAGTTGCACACGTTATAATGGGACCATAGATGTGTTTGTGTATAGCTGTCTAGTTGCCGACGTTATAATGGGACGATAGATGTGTATTTGTACAGCTGTCTAGTTTCCGACGTTATAATGGGACCATAGATGTGTATGTGTACAGCTGTCTAGTTGCAGACGTTATAATGGGACCATAGATGTGTATGTGTACAGCTGTCTAGTTGCCGACGTTATAATGGGACCATAGATATGTATGTGTACAGCTGTCTAGTTGCCGACGTTATAATGGGACCATAGATGTGTATGTGTACAGCTGTCTAGGTGCCGACGTTATAATGGGACCATAGATGTGTATGTGTACAGCTGTCTAGTTGCCAACGTTATAATGGGACTATAGATGTGTATGTGTACAGCTGTTTAGTTGCAGACGTTATAATGGGACCATAGATGTGTATGTGTACAGCTGTCTAGTTGCAGACGTTATAATGGGACCATTGATGTGTATGTCTACAGCTGTCTAGTTGCCGACGTTATAATGAGACCATAGATGTGTATGTGTACAGCTGTTTAGTTGCCGACGTTATAATGGGACCATAGATATGTATTTGTACAGCTGTCTTGTTGCCGACGTTATAATGTGACCAAAGATGTGTATTTGTACAGCGTTCTAGTTTCCGACGTTATAATGGGACCATAGATGTGTATGTTTACAGCTGTCTAGTTGCAGACGTTATATTGGGACCATAGATGTGTATGTGTACAGCTGTCTAGTTGCCGACGTTATAATGGGACCATAGATATGTATGTGTACAGCTGTCTAGTTGCAGACGTTATAATGGGACCATTGATGTGTATGTGTACAGCTGTCTAGTTGCAGACGTTATAATGGGACCATAGATGTGTATGTGTACAGCTGTCTAGTTGCACACGTTATAATGGGACCATAGATGTGTTTGTGTACAGCTGTCTAGTTGCACACGTTATAATGGGACCATAGATGTGTTTGTGTACAGCTGTCTAGTTGCCGACAATATAATGGGACCATAGATGTGTATGTGTACAGCTGTCTAGTTGCAGACGTTATAATGGGACCAAAAATGTGTATGTGTACAGCTGTCTAGTTGCACACGTTATAATGGGACCATAGATGTGTATGTGTATAGCTTTCTAGTTGCCGACGTTATAATGGGGCCATAGATGTGTATGTGTACAGCTTTCTAGTTGCTGACGTTATAATGGGACCATAGATAAGTATGTATACAGCTGTCTAGTTGCCAACGTTATAATGGGACCATAGATGTGTATGTGTACGGCTGTCTAGTTGCACACGTTATAATGGGACCATAGATGTGTATGTGTACAACTGTCTAGTTGCAGACGTTATAATGGGACCAAAAATGTGTATGTGTACAGCTGTCTAGTTGCAAACGTTAAAATGGGACCATAGATGTGTATGTGTACAGCTTTCTAGTTGCCGACGTCATAATGGGACCATAGATGTGTATGTGTACAGCTTTCTAGTTGCCGACGTTATAATGGGACCATAGATGTGTATGTGTACAGCTGTCTAGTTGCCGACGTTATAATGGGACCATAGATATGTATGTGTACAGCTGTCTAGTTGCAGACATTATAATGGGACCGTAGATGTGTATGTGTACAGCTGTCTAGTTGCCGACGTTATAATGGGACCATAGATGTGTATGTGTACAGCTGTCTACTTGCCGACGTTATAATGGGACCATAGATGTGTATGTGTACAGCTGTTTAGTTGCCGACGTTATAATGGGACCATAGATGTGTATGTGTACAGCTGTCTAGTTGCCGACGTTATAATGGGACCATAGATGTGTATGTGTACAGCTGTCTAGTTGCATACGTTATAATGGGACCATAGATGTGTATGTGTACAGCTGTCTAGTTGCACACGTTATAATGGGACTATAGATGTGTATGTGTACAGCTGTCTAGTTGCAGACGTTTTAATGGGACCATAGATGTTTATGTGTACAGCTGTCTAGTTGCACACGATATAATGGGACCATAGATGTGTATGTGTACAGCTGTCTAGTTGCACACGTTATAATGGGACCATAGATGTGTTTGTGTATAGCTGTCTAGTTGCCGACGTTATAATGGGACCATAGATGTGTATTTGTACAGCTGTCTAGTTTCCGACGTTATAATGGGACCATAGATGTGTATGTGTACAGCTGTCTAGTTGCAGACGTTATAATGGGACCATAGATGTGTATGTGTACAGCTGTCTAGTTGCCGACGTTATAATGGGACCATAGATATGTATGTGTACAGCTGTCTAGTTGCCGACGTTATAATGGGACCATAGATGTGTATGTGTACAGCTGTCTAGGTGCCGACGTTATAATGGGACCATAGATGTGTATGTGTACAGCTGTCTAGTTGCCAACGTTATAATGGGACTATAGATGTGTATGTGTACAGCTGTTTAGTTGCAGACGTTATAATGGGACCATAGATGTGTATGTGTACAGCTGTCTAGTTGCAGACGTTATAATGGGACCATTGATGTGTATGTCTACAGCTGTCTAGTTGCCGACGTTATAATGAGACCATAGATGTGTATGTGTACAGCTGTTTAGTTGCCGACGTTATAATGGGACCATAGATATGTATTTGTACAGCTGTCTTGTTGCCGACGTTATAATGTGACCAAAGATGTGTATTTGTACAGCGTTCTAGTTTCCGACGTTATAATGGGACCATAGATGTGTATGTTTACAGCTGTCTAGTTGCAGACGTTATATTGGGACCATAGATGTGTATGTGTACAGCTGTCTAGTTGCCAACGTTATAATGGGACCATAGATATGTATGTGTACAGCTGTCTAGTTGCAGACGTTATAATGGGACCATTGATGTGTATGTGTACAGCTGTCTAGTTGCAGACGTTATAATGGGACCATAGATGTGTATGTGTACAGCTGTCTAGTTGCACACGTTATAATGGGACCATAGATGTGTTTGTGTACAGCTGTCTAGTTGCCGACGTTATAATGGGGCCATAGATGTGTATGTGTACAGCTGTCTAGTTGCACACGTTATAATGGGACCATAGATGTATATGTGTACAGCTGTCTAGTAGCCGACGTTATAATGGGACCATAGATGTGTATGTGTACAGCTGTCTAGTTGCCGACGTTATAATGTGACCATAGATGTGTATTTGTACAGCTGTCTAGTTTCCGACGTTATAATGGGACCATAGATGTGTATGTGTACAGCTGTCTAGTTGCAGACGTTATAATGGGACCATAGATGTGTTTCTGTACAGCTGTCTAGTTGCCGACGTTATAATGGGGCCATAGATGTGTATGTGTACAGCTGTCTAGTTGCACACGTTATAATGGGACCATAGATGTATATGTGTACAGCTGTCTAGTAGCCGACGTTATAATGGGACCATAGATGTGTATGTGTACAGCTGTCTAGTTGCCGACGTTATAATGTGACCATAGATGTGTATTTGTACAGCTGTCTAGTTTCCGACGTTATAATGGGACCATAGATGTGTATGTGTACAGCTGTCTAGTTGCAGACGTTATAATTGGACCATAGATGTGTATGTGTACAGCTGTCTAGTTGCAGACGTTATAATGGGACCAAAAATGTGTATGTGTACAGCTGTCTAGTTGCACACGTTATAATGGGACCATAGATGTGTATGTGTATAGCTTTCTAGTTGCCGACGTTATAATGGGGCCATAGATGTGTATGTGTACAGCTGTCTAGTTGCTGACGTTATAATGGGACCATAGATGTGTATGTGTACAGCTGTCTAGTTGCCAACGTTATAATGGGACCATAGATGTGTATGTGTACAGCTGTCTAGTTGCAGACGTTATAATGGGACCATAGATGTGTATGTGTACAGCTGTCTAGTTGCAGACGTTATAATGGGACCAAAAATGTGTATGTGTACAGCTGTCTAGTTGCAAACGTTATAATGGGACCATAGATGTGTATGTGTACAGCTTTCTAGTTGCCGACGTCATAATGGGACCATAGATGTGTATGTGTACAGCTTTCTAGTTGCCGACGTTATAATGGGACCATAGATGTGTATGTGTACAGCTGTCTAGTTGCCGACGTTATAATGGGACCATAGATATGTATGTGTACAGCTGTCTAGTTGCAGACATTATAATGGGACCGTAGATGTGTATGTGTACAGCTGTCTAGTTGCCAACGTTATAATGGGACCATAGATGTGTATGTGTACAGCTGTCTACTTGCCGACGTTATAATGGGACCATAGATGTGTATGTGTACAGCTGTTTAGTTGCCGACGTTATAATGGGACCATAGATATGTATGTGTACAGCTGTCTAGTTGCCGACGTTATAATGGGACCATAGATGTGTATGTGTACAGCTGTCTAGTTGCCGACGTTATAATGGGACCATAGATGTGTATGTGTACAGCTGTCTAGTTGCACACGTTATAATGGGACCATAGATGTGTATGTGTACAGCTGTCTAGTTGCACACGTTATAATGGGACTATAGATGTGTTTGTGTACAGCTGTCTAGTTGCAGACGTTATAATGGGACCATAGATGTTTATGTGTACAGCTGTCTAGTTGCACACGATATAATGGGACCATAGATGTGTATGTGTACAGCTGTCTAGTTGCACACGTTATAATGGGACCATAGATGTGTTTGTGTATAGCTGTCTAGTTGCCGACGTTATAATGGGACCATAGATGTGTATGTGTACAGCTGTCTAGTTGCCGATGTTATAATGGGACCATAGATGTGTATGTGTACAGCTGTCTAGTTGCCGACGTTATAATGGGACCATAGATGTGTATGTGTACAGCTGTCTAGTTGCAGACGTTATAATGGGACCATAGATGTATTTGTGTACAGCTGTCTAGTTGCAGACATTATAAAGGGACCATAGATGTGGAATCGACAATGTAAATCTCATATATTCTAGTTCTTAATGTCAACTTGTAAACGTCACATCTTTAGGTCCCTATTGTCATTATATAAATTGCCTGTCTTTTAGTTCTTTATGTCAACTTGTAAATGACACATCTTTATGTCCCTAATGTCATTATATAAATCGCATGTCTTCTAGATCTTCATGTTTATTGGCCTTGTCTGTCTTCCCCCTCGGTTGATACAAGTGTGTATCACGTGACCCATGGACGTGCCTACACCCACCAGTCCAGACACGATGCTTAAACTCTGCGATCACGTAAAGATGTTGTAGTTAAGTTTCATAGCGCCCTATGTGTGTGGATGAACGTGAGTGGACTGTATGTATAAACACCACCGCAGGTGATTGTGATGGTTTACTACACAGACACAGATGATGTTACGTAATTCTCTCACAACAATTGTCTTGTGTATTCATCTCCCAGGGTGACATCCCTGACCAATAGACTTATGTGGACGTATCACGAACTGACCAAAATGGTCACTTTAGTTCCACTATAAGATGACCTAACTAAGTGTTAATTTTTGTTTCAAAATTCATCCCATACTAAACCCAAAGATTTAACTGTATTTTTGTTTCCTTCAGTGAAAGATACGTCACAAATGTAAACGAACTGTCGACTTCATAGTGAGGCCGGGGTATCAAGGGGGTAAGAGTAAAGGTTACTAGTAAAGTTTATATTATTCCAATGTAGGAACTATGTGAATTTATACAGATAGTTGAGATTCTCTGATCTATATGCAGCTAAACATTTAGAAACTATCTGCTAGATAAAATATTTTGTATTAAATAGGCAGTACATGTTAAAAGTAACTAATAATTATCTGAACTTTTTTTCACCAGTAGCAGACGATAAAGGGGGGGGGGGGTAGGATATTTTCTGTAACAGAAATCTAACTATATGAAAATGTTTTCTTTTATGTTATAATTGCAAGCTATATGCAACCACATATCATATACTTAATACTATACAGCAGTCGCAACTACACACGTTGTACTTAATAGTTCAGCAGTCGCAGTAGTGGATAAGATGATGTTGCTGTGGATAAGATGTTGTAGTGGATAAGATGATGTTGTTGTAGATAAGATGTTGTAGTGGAGAAGATGTTGTAGTGGAGAAGATGTTGTAGTGGAGAAGATGCTGTTGTGGAGAAGATGCTGTTGTGGAGATGATGTTGTAGTGGAGACGATGTTGCAGTGGAAAAGATGTTGTAGTGGAGAAGATGTTGTAGTGGAGAAGACGTTGTAGTGAAGAAGTTGTTGTAGTGCAGAAGATGTTGTAGTGGAGAAGATGTTGTAGTGGAGAAGTTGTTGTAGTGGAGAAGATGTGTTAGTGGAGAAGATGCTGTAGTGGAGAAGATGTTGTAGTGGAGAAGATGTTGTAGTGGAGAAGTTGTTGTAGTGAAGAAGATGTTGTAGTGGAGAAGTTGTTGTAGTGAAGAAGATGTTGTAGTGGAGAAGATGTTGCAGTGAAGACGTTGTTGTAGTGGAGAAGATGTTGTAATGGAGAAGACGTTGTAGTGAAGAAGTTGTTGTAGTGCAGAAGATGTTGTAGTGGAGAAGATGTTGAAGTGGAGAAGTTGTTGTACTGGAGAAGATGTTGTAGTGGAGAAGTTGTTGTAGTGGAGAAGATGTTGTAGTGGAGAAGATGTTGTAGTGTAGAATGTGTTGTAGTGGAGAAGATGTTGTAGTGGAGAAGTTGTTATAGTGGAGAAGATGTTGTAGTGGAGAAGATGTTGTAGTGAAGAAGATGTTGTAGTGAAGAAGATGTTGTAGTGTAGAAGATGTTGTAGTGAAGAAGATGTTGTAGTGAAGAAGATGTTGTAGTTGTAGAAGATGTTGTAGTGAAGAAGATGTTGTAGTGTAGAAGATGTTGTAGTGAAGAAGATGTTGTAGTGGAGAAGATGTTGTAGTGTAGAAGATGTTGAAGTGTAGAAGATGTTGTAGTGAAGAAGATGTTGTATTGGGAGGGCGTGTGTCAGGGTTTCCAACCACTATTATAGCACAATTGTATTATATGTAATGTAGCCATTATAGCACAATTGTATTATATGTAATGTAGCCATTACAACACAATTGTATTATATGTAATGTAGCCATTACAACACAATTGTATTATATGTAATGTAGCCATTACAACACAATTGTATTATATGTAATGTAGCCATTATAGCACAAATGTATTATATGTAATGTAGCCATTATAGCACAATGAAATTATGTTTAATGTAGCCATTACAACACAATTGTATTATGTTTAATGCATTCTCTATAGCTGTGCATCTATTAAACTATATCAACCAATCCCGTCAACAATCGTCTCAAATCTTCATGAAATACATTTAATTATAACTTTTAAATATATTTCAAAACAGCATCCCGTTATACTATTTCTTAGATATTGGAAATTATTTTTTTATTTTTTTTTTACAAAAATAAATGTATACAAGACTGAATAAATAAATAAAATACCAAAATTAGACCAAGTTCAAAGATCTAAGCACCAGGGATTAAATCTTGACCCTCGGCAACTTGTACGATAATTTTAATATCTGAACAGTCCTCTTTCTAGAAGATGTAAGTTACAGTATAACATCACGTAGGGCTCATGAACATGGCAGTTGTCACAGCTTGAGTACCAGTCAAACCGACCAAATTCATTCTTTCATAGAATTGTTAAAAAAAAAACAACAAAACCAAACCAAATTTAACAATATTACAACATCAAAGAATAAATAAATCAGACATTTAAGTAGGAATAAAAATGAGACCAAATAGGCTAAGCTTTGAAAGTTCATTTTAATGAGAAGTTTCTGGTGGATTATTTCTAAAATTTAGTTATTTCAAAAAAGCGTACTTTTTCTCCAAAATTTCCGTTATCAATTTTCTTTTTTTTTCCAACGGATTGTGCCATGGGTTAAAATGTTTTGAAATTTGAGTTTTAATGAGCTACAGGACATAAACAGATTTCATCATGACCTACATTTTAAAAGAAAATCGTTGTATTTTGTTTTTCATGTGATAATTTATTTTAAAAATATTTGTGTCACAACAATATCATTATTTAATACATATATTTCTTCTACAAAACTAATTGAACATAGTTGTAATAGATTCTTAGTTGAATAGACAGTTGTAGGGAACTGCAAGGTATGGTGAAGATTAGTCAAACACACATACACCACTGAAACTGTTATACCACACACACAACAATGATAAAACATTGTTATAACACACATACAGCAATGATACAACACTTATAACACACATACAGCAATGATAAAACATTGTTATAACACACATACAGCAATGATACAACACTGTTATAACACACATACATCAATGATACAACACTGTTATAACACACATACAGCAATGATAGTTCAATGATGCTAATTGCAAACACAAAAATGATTTATCACTGGTATGACATCTCTCTTATAACATTAACACATCTGTATTACAACATTTTATAGATCACTCCTCCCACCTTTTTACTTTTTGATAAATAATATTGTGGGGGCGGTCAGAGACAAAATGTCTTCAGTGACCATCATCACATTGTTGGCCGGATCCAAGTCTCAAGAAATCAAAGTGATTGGGAATTTATATCACAGACCAGAACGAACACGATCATCTATCTAATTTTAATATATGGACTGAAATAAATAGCATGTTTATGCTGAGACACGGACTTGGGGAAATAAACTGTAATGACGTATTTCTATATTTAGATTGTTTACACACAGACATATTGGTCGTAGTTTAGATTGTACACGCAGATATATAGACTGGAGTTCTTTATTAGACTGTCTACACACAAACATATAGACTGGAGTTCTTTATTAGACTGTCTACACACAAACATATAGACTGGAGTTCTTTATTAGACTGTCTACACACAAACATATAGACTGGAGTTCTTTATTAGACTGTCTACACACAAACATATAGACTGCAGTTCTTTATTAGACTGTCTACACATAAACATATAGACTGCAGTTCTTTATTAGACTGTCTACACACAAACATATAGACTGCAGTTCTTTATTAGACTGTCTACACATAAACATATAGACTGCAGTTCTTTATTAGACTGTCTACACACAAACATATAGACTGCAGTTCTTTATTAGACTGTCTACACACATACATATAGACTGCAGTTCTTTATTAGACTGTCTACACACATACATATAGACTGCAGTTCTTTATTAGACTGTCTACACACTTACATATAGACTGCAGTTCTTTATTAGATTGTTTACTCAGACAAAAAAATGTAGTTTCTTTTATTTATTTCATTGTTTATAAATAAACATACATACAGCAGTTGTTTGTTTGATATATATACAAACATATGCTAGTAATTCTATGTCAAATATTTTTTTTAATCGATTCAACCTTTGTTATATTTTTAGAACAATGAAAATAAAACAAAGAGAAAAAAACTAAGACAGACTCACATCCGATTAAGCAGACAAAAAAAATGCAGAAAAAGTCAATAGTTCATGTGTAAATATTTCCTAGTGTATGTACAACAGCAGACAATCTTTTATCCGTAGTTTATGTACATGTGTACAGATAACGAGAGAGTCCCCTCGATGGGTTGATGGGTGTAAGGAAGGGGGAAGACTGGATAAAAATGCTGGAATTAAAAAAAGAAAAAATTCTCCGAATGGAAACCTATTTATGGGCATGAGAGCAAAAAATGGGGGCCACATATTGGATAATGAGAAAAGAGAAAGAAAGTGAGAGATAAAGAGATAAAAAAAAGTTAGAAAATGAAAGAATAAAACAAGAGTGTAATAAGTGTAAGAATTTGGAAGAAAGAATGAAAGAAGAAAATGTTGTGAAGAGATTAGAATTTAAATGTAAGGAGAAAATTGTTGGCGAGAGATGAAATGTGCAGAGAATATTGATTCCAAACAATGGGATTATGTAAGGAGAAGTAAAAAAATGTCTCTATTTACTGAGTGGATAATTTCACAGTTTGTGTGTATAATACAGAAGGGCTTATGACATTCTATAAAACCACGTTGACAAAATGTCCAGACAGTTTAGTATTGAAATTAAACATTTTTCTTGTGTTTTTTTTCTTTGAGATTGCATTGAACTATTAGTTTATTTACAAGTACAAAGAAAGTAATAATAGTTAGCCGAATAGAATATTGTGAACACCAATATATATTGACAGGGTTCAAGTTTTGAAAAGACAAAAACATTTCTTGCACACTCAGGCACACTGTGACGGTATAACTGTCTACTAAACAAAACTTTTAGGACTTGGAAGGTTTAGAGATAGATGGAGTACTAGCTGTACTCTGCAAAACCTTTGCATAGAGTTATATCCCCTTAGACTTGATCAGTAGTCTAGGTTATTTTTGGTTTCGGGCAGATCCGATTTTTTCATGATTGTATTTTAAACTGGAATACTGTTGTATTAATTTTTTTTACTTTCGATTTAACGCAGAACCCAAAATTGCTATTATTTTATTAGATGGCTTGAGAACATTTTGTTTGATTTCGTCGAGTTGTGATTGTTGTGAATTGCAACTACTTAGTAGTGCACATTAATATTTAGCCATATGTAGAGCTGACCTATACAATCACAAATACAGAGTTGTAACTATCATCAATTAAGATGTGCGTGTGTGTGAGTGTGAAGTCCATGTAACGATGACATGAACTCTCTAAGAGACTATAAACCACTAATAGGACTGTTGTTTTATTGTGCCCTGTTTTCATCCCCGCCTTAGCCGATGGTGCTATTGTCATGGAGGCACAGTGCAAGAGATAGCGGGGCATTAGCCACGACCTGAAATATCCATTGGTCCTCACTGGTGATCGAACCATAGACCCTCATGTCGACAGTCGATCGCTTTACCACACGACCATCCGCCCACTATTAAGATTTGCTACAATCATCATTTATGATACTAAGTACTCAACGATAGGACTATGTGCAATGAGAAACTGGGCCATTAGTGCCTGCTCGACTCCCCGATGCCCCTCTCAGCCCTGTCGGCTGCTCCATTTGACTCCAGACATTTCTGCCTCTTACCCCATTGTCCCAACATGAGATACGCTGATTTTGTAAAAACTCAAAGTTCTTGGCACATGGACCATTCAGTGAGCAACTTTCAGAACCCACGAGAAGCGTCTGGACATTGATCGATCTCTCTAGGAAGTCAGCCTGGTCATTCCCATGCACGTCCATATGCCCAGGAATCCACTAAATAGTTATCAAACAATGCCAAAAGACTAGATCATGCATAACCTCTTCCAGAGACCAGAGCCACTCCCCTCTTATAGCCCGGAGAATTGAGAGTGAGTCAAGGCAAACTGACGGACTCAGACTCACCCCATACTGCACTAGACCAGTTGGGTTTACAACCTCACCATCTCATCAGTTGGGTGTACAACCTCACCATCTCACCAGTTGGGTCTACAACCTCACAATCTCACCAGTTGGGTTTACAACTCACCATCTCACCAGTTGGGTTTACAGCCTCACCATCTCACCAGTTGGGTTTACAACCTCACCATCTCACCAGTTGGGTTTACAACCTCACCATTTCACCAGTTAGGTTTACAACCTCACCATCTCACCAGTTGGGTTTACAACCTCACCATCTCACCATTTAGGTTTACAACCTCACCATCTCACCAGTTGGGTTTACAACCTCACCATCTCACCAGTTGGGTTTACAGCCTCACCATCTCACCAGTTGGGTTTACAACCTCACCATCTCACCAGTTGGGTTTACAACCTCACCATCTCACCAGTTGGGTTTACAGCCTCACCATCTCACCCGTTGGGTTTACAACCTCACCATCTCACCAGTTGGGTTTACAACCTCACCATCTCACCAGTTGGGTTAACAACCTCACCATCTCACCAGTTGGGTTTATAACCTCACCATCTCACCAGTTGGGTTTACAACCTTACCATCTCACCAGTTGGGTTTACAGCCTCACCATCTCACCAGTTAGGTTTACAACCTCACCATCTCACCAGTTGGGTTTACAACCTCACCATCTCACCAGTTGGGTTTACAACCTCACCATCTCACCAGTTGGGTTTACAGCCTCACCATCTCACCCGTTGGGTTTACAACCTCACCATCTCACCAGTTGGGTTTACAACCTCACCATCTCACCAGTTGGGTTTACAACCTCACCATCTCACCAGTTGGGTTTACAACCTTACCATCTCACCAGTTGGGTTTACAACCTCACCATCTCACCAGTTGGGTTTACAGCCTCACCATCTCACCAGTTGGATTTACAACCTCACCATCTCACCAGTTGGGTTTACAACCTCACCATCTCACCAGTTGGGTTTACAACCTCACCATCTCACCAGTTGGGTTTACAACCTCACCATCTCACCAGTTCTGATATATTGAACTGTGACTATCGAAATATTGACATTTATGACCAATTGAATGCAAACAGAAAGAAGATCAACTAATGTTGTTATTTTTATTGATCAATTTACGTCACTATTACTGTCATCAGAAAA
This sequence comes from Bulinus truncatus, assembly GCA_021962125.1. Classification (NCBI taxonomy): domain Eukaryota; kingdom Metazoa; phylum Mollusca; class Gastropoda; family Planorbidae; genus Bulinus; species Bulinus truncatus. The sequence continues at coordinate 2,494,583 of JAGDYQ010000043.1, read as the reverse complement.
TACAAGAGAAATAAACAATTCCTTCAAAAAGTCCTTGGGGTCCTTTAGCGTTGCACTAATTTCCATCTTACAGCTGAGCCATTCCTAAGGTTGTGTGAGCCCTGGCTAGAAGAACTGGAATGAAACCCACATATCTCCTAAATGTCGAATGATAATCTTATCACGTTTTTTTGTCAATTCATTTCATGGCATAAAACAATATGAGAAGTTGTATATGATTTACTAGCTTTCGACCCATGTAAATAATGTTTACGATTTTGTTCAACTTTTGACTTATATAAAAAAAGTGTTGTATATGTTAATTTGTTAATCTATCACTAAATATATAAAAATATTATATGATTTATTAACTTATATGACATTAATTTTGGAAGGAATGTATTTATTATACCTTATCAGGACTATTAAAAATTACTTATGGCAGTGGAGTATCACCGTTGGGGCTCTAATCCCAGTATTATAATTTGTTCTACTATCATCAACACACACACTTGTTTGCTCAATTTAAATCATCTATAATATAATGTCAAGATTCGTCTGCTCAATTGAAATCATCTATAATACGATGTCAAGATTTGTCTGCTCAATTGAAATCATCTATAATATAATGTCAAGATTTGTCTGCTCAATTGAAATCATCTATAATATAATGTCAAGATTTGTCTGCTCAATTGAGATCATCTATAATATAATGTCAAGATTTGTCTGCTCAATTGAGATCATCTATAATACGATGTCAAGATTTGTCTGCTCAATTGAAATCATCTATAATACGATGGCAAGATTTGTCTGCTCAATTGAAATCATTTATAATATAATGTCAAGATTTGTATGCTCAATTGAAATCTTCTATAATAGAATGTCCATATTTGTCTGCTCAATTGAAATCATCTATAATAGAATGTCCAGATTTGTCTGCTCAATTGAAATCATCTATAATAGAATGTCCATATTTGTCTGCTCAATTGAAGATCATCTATAATAGAATGTCCAGCTTTGTCTGCTCAATAGAAATCATCTATAATAGAATGTCCATATTTGTCTGCTCAATAGAAATCATCTATAATAGAATGTCCATATTTGTCTGCTCAATAGAAATCATCTATAATAGAATGTCCATATTTGTCTGCTCAATAGAAATCATCTATAATAGAATGTCCATATTTGTCTGCTCAATTGAAGATCATCTATAATAGAATGTCCAGCTTTGTCTGCTCAATAGAAATCATCTATAATAGAATGTCCAGATTTGTCTGCTCAATTGAAATCATCTATAATAGAATGTCCATATTTGTCTGCTCAATTGAAGATCATCTATAATAGAATGTCCAGCTTTGTCTGCTCAATAGAAATCATCTATAATAGAATGTCCAGCTTTGTCTGCTCAATAGAAATCATCTATAATAGAATGTCCATATTTGTCTGCTCAATTGAAGATCATCTATAATAGAATGTCCAGCTTTGTCTGCTCAATAGAAATCATCTATAATAGAATGTCCAGCTTTGTCTGCTCAATAGAAATCATCTATAATAGAATGTCCAGATTTGTCTGCTCAATTGAAATCATCTATAATAGAATGTCCATATTTGTCTGCTCAATTGAAGATCATCTATAATAGAATGTCCAGCTTTGTCTGCTCAATAGAAATCATCTATAATAGAATGTCCATATTTGTCTGCTCAATAGAAATCATCTATAATAGAATGTCCATATTTGTCTGCTCAATAGAAATCATCTATAATAGAATGTCCATATTTGTCTGCTCAATAGAAATCATCTATAATAGAATGTCCATATTTGTCTGCTCAATTGAAGATCATCTATAATAGAATGTCCAGCTTTGTCTGCTCAATAGAAATCATCTATAATAGAATGTCCAGATTTGTCTGCTCAATTGAAATCATCTATAATAGAATGTCCATATTTGTCTGCTCAATTGAAGATCATCTATAATATAATGTCAAGATTTGTCTGCTCAATTGAGATCATCTATAATACGATGTCAAGATTTGTCTGCTCAATTGAAATCATCTATAATACGATGGCAAGATTTGTCTGCTCAATTGAAATCATTTATAATATAATGTCAAGATTTGTATGCTCAATTGAAATCTTCTATAATAGAATGTCCATATTTGTCTGCTCAATTGAAATCATCTATAATAGAATGTCCAGATTTGTCTGCTCAATTGAAATCATCTATAATAGAATGTCCATATTTGTCTGCTCAATTGAAGATCATCTATAATAGAATGTCCAGCTTTGTCTGCTCAATAGAAATCATCTATAATAGAATGTCCATATTTGTCTGCTCAATAGAAATCATCTATAATAGAATGTCCATATTTGTCTGCTCAATAGAAATCATCTATAATAGAATGTCCATATTTGTCTGCTCAATAGAAATCATCTATAATAGAATGTCCATATTTGTCTGCTCAATTGAAGATCATCTATAATAGAATGTCCAGCTTTGTCTGCTCAATAGAAATCATCTATAATAGAATGTCCAGATTTGTCTGCTCAATTGAAATCATCTATAATAGAATGTCCATATTTGTCTGCTCAATTGAAGATCATCTATAATAGAATGTCCAGCTTTGTCTGCTCAATAGAAATCATCTATAATAGAATGTCCAGCTTTGTCTGCTCAATAGAAATCATCTATAATAGAATGTCCATATTTGTCTGCTCAATTGAAGATCATCTATAATAGAATGTCCAGCTTTGTCTGCTCAATAGAAATCATCTATAATAGAATGTCCAGCTTTGTCTGCTCAATAGAAATCATCTATAATAGAATGTCCAGATTTGTCTGCTCAATTGAAATCATCTATAATAGAATGTCCATATTTGTCTGCTCAATTGAAGATCATCTATAATAGAATGTCCAGCTTTGTCTGCTCAATAGAAATCATCTATAATAGAATGTCAAGACTGTAAAAGCCAACTCATGTTTATAAAAGTAATAAAATAATGAATCTGTTTAATTAACCCTGCATGTAGCTTGAAATTCAATTCACTTTTTTTTTGGGAGGTGGGTGGGGGAGTTTGGTCTGTATCACTGGGAATGTATCACTGGGAATGTATCACTGGGAATGTATCACTGGGAATGTATCACTGGGAATGTATCACTGGGAATGTATCACTGGGAATGTATCACTGGGAATGTATCACTGGGAATGTATCACTGGGAATGTATCACTGGGAATGTATCACTGGGAATGTATCACTGGGAATGTATCACTGGGAATGTATCACTGGGAATGTATCACTGGGAATGTATCACTGGGAATGTATCACTGGGAATGTATCACTGGGAATGTATCACTGGGAATGTATCACTGGGAATGTATCACTGGGAATGTATCACTGGGAATGTATCACTGGGAATGTATCGAGGAGCAGACGTGAAGACATTAATGGGAAACTGTGATTGCCTGGACCGTAGACGCCGTCTGCTGTTATCTCAGTTCATCCATCCATACATCAAATGTCTGGTCAGTGTAGGTGTGTCACGTGATCTAGATCAACACAAACACATCTACCCGTCCATATCAACAAAATCTTCCTATAAATACCATGATCTGATTTAATTACGTCATTAAAGATGTCTTGACGGCTCTCGGTGGAAAAAGAAAAAATGATCAATCATCACCATAAAATATAGGCGAGGGAGGGTGGGATATCATGTTAAATCAAACAGGGCTCAGTTGATACAATTAAATAAAGACAGAAGATACATAGTAGAGTTAAATAAAGACAGAAGATACATAGTAGAGTTAAATAAAGACAGAAGATACATAGTAGAGCTAAATAAAGACAGAAGATACATAGTAGAGCTAAATAAAGACAGAATGTACATAGTAGAGCTAAATAAAGACAGAAGATACATAGTATAGTTAAATAAAGACAGAAGATACATAGTAGAGATAAATAAAGACAGAAGATACATAGTAGAGTTAAATAAAGACAGAAGATGCATTACCCTACCACTGTTCTCTAAAAGATTTGCGTGTGTGTGTGCTTACTCGGCTCACGGATCGCACGCAAACTAATTACTACACAGCACTCGTAAGTCTCTTTCAGAAAGCACATATACCATTTTGGTGCGCAAAAAAATTTTAATTTCTTTCAAAGTTGCCCACAGTCATTTTTTTTAACGCACGATGCCTTTGAAACAAGAGAAAACATTAACCAGTACCTGCATAAAATATATGAGCTGTGTTAGAAATAATGTTGACAATTACTGACCACCAAAGTGAATGAATATACTGGTCAGTGGGAATAGAACGTTTGAAGATAGTGGTCATTTGCCCAATGTCGATTCCCGATTCCCTTTGCCGACACCTCAGAGAGGTTGAGGAATCCGTAGATCATGTGCTGTTGGAGCTGGCGGACCACAGGGTGGACCAGTCGGGTGGCTTGCAGGCACTTGGCGCTTACGGCAGTCTCCAGATGTTGAAAGACACAGCGAGTTTGATCTCACGGGATCTAAGAGACTAAATCTTAGCTCACAGTTATCACTGATAGAGTTTAAAGAGAGAGGGATCAAAGATATATATAAATAAATTGATATATCTTTGACATCATATATTTTTACGTGCATTTCAGCTGAACTAGTTAAATCTCTTCTCACAGTCCATACTAATCGATAAAAATAATTAAGTGACTATAATTCAATAATTTCTATATTTTAATAATACCTTTATTTCAACAATGTCTATATTTCACATGGGTCTATATTTCAATAATGCCTTTATTTCAACAATGTCTATATTTCACATAGGTCTATATTTCAATAATGCCTTTATTTCAACAATGTCTATATTTCACAAGGGTCTATATTTCAATAATGCCTTTGTTTCAACAATGTCTATATTTCAATCGCCTGGTAAAATACACATCTTGGCATTCCTATCATGTTTTGACTTAATCCACAATTCAGTTTTATTTTTTCTGTTTTGTTCATGCATCTCAATCAAGTTTTCTCCCCTCTCACTGAAACAATATTTTCATTCTGGTCAAGAAAGGGGGATAAATCTGTGTCAACAGCGAATGTTTCTGAACACGATTACTCTCAAGATGTGGTCATCTGATGGGGCAGTAAATGGGGGGAGTCCGGTCAGACAACTGATTGGTCATTCCCAGAGAACCTTGAGACGTCCAGAAACATGGCGTCTACGGGAGAGACAGACAAATAAAACTCTAGTCAGGGGAGCAGTAGAGTCCAAATGAAAGCGTGTGTGTGTGAAACATAGATAGAGAGATAGGGAAGAGAGAGATAGAGAGATAGGGACGAGAGAGATAGAGAGATAGGGAAGAGAGAGATAGAGAGATAGGGGAGAGAGATAGGGAATAGAGATTGATCGCAACAATCTGATTGATATTGATAAAAGATTTGGATTCTAACATTGTTCTTGTTTTATCTTGATGTCACGTACGTAGTACTGAATACTAGTCATTTAGTACACGAGCAGTAAAGTCATTCCATTGTATTGCATACATTACACAGAATATTCATACTTTGGTACAGTTATAGGTATTTATAGTATTCTGTTTCAGTAACATTTCCCAGTTATACTAATTGAGATTTTGTAAGATGTATTGTAAAGTAGACATCTCATGACGTAGTGATATATTATAAGATGTATTGGAAAGTAGACATCTCATGACGTAGTGATATATTATAAGATGTATTGGAAAGTAGACATCTCATGACGTAGTGATATATTATAAGATGTATTGGAAAGTAGACATCTCATGAAGTAGTGATATATTATAAGATGTATTGGAAAGTAGACATCTCATGACGGAGTGATATATTTAATGGAACACGGAGTTTAACGGATGTTCAATACAATAACATATTATTACATATTTGTAATTACATTTTATATTTTTCTGTGTGGAATAGAATTTGCATTGAAGATTATTAATTATTTAGCGAATAATGTTTTAAATTGAAAGGGAAGGTGATACTTTCTTGTTGAACATTTCCACGTATCTCTTTTTATGGGGTCAATATTTTTTTTTATTCTAAATTATTTAATTACATTTAGTTTCATATGGTTTCACTTTCACTGTCAATTAGTTATTTGAAATGTTCTCTTCGTGACTGTATGCCACATATAACTTCGTGACCGTTGTGACAGTATTACACATATAACTTCGTGACCGTTGTGACAGTATCACACATATAACTTCGTGACCGTTGTGACAGTATTACACATATAACTTCGTGACCGTTGTGACAGTATCACACATATAACTTCGTGACCGTTGTGGCAGTATTACACATATAACTTCGTGACCGTCGTGACAGTATTACACATATAACTTCGTGACCGCAGTGACAGTATTACACATATAACTTCGTGACAGATAGCATTTAACATGTTTATTTACACTACAAAGGAAATCTTTTTTAAAACCAACATCTTTCAATTATCATTACAATGTACTGCAACATTAAATTATCATTAAAATGTACTGCAACAACAAGAAGAAACAGATTATTTTAATTTAAGTGATGTGAACCATATTTTTAATACGTCCACTCAATAACTGTGAACAATGGCATTTCTACATAATACCCGGAAATGCAGACGGCTATGTTGAATATATATATAAATATGTGAATTTGTCATTTGGTGGACGGACATGAATCATACATTGCTGCAATAAAGGTTAAAACAATATTTCTCCAGGTAATAGCTCCCAGACATAATTAACTAACATAAAACAATGATATTCTCATTAGTTACAATTAATTTGACCTACACATAAGTGTAGAGTGAACTGGAGCTAAATATCAAATCTAGTACAGACATCTGACATGAGTTTTTGACATCTGAATTAATGAAATCTAGATTAATGACATATTTTGTTGATATGTGAACATCTGAAATATTTATTTCTCGCATATGGTTTGTAGCTAACTATCAAATCTATTCTACATATCTAGAATAGTGGCATGTGTGTTTGACATTGTTGAAGTCTAGTGTAATAACATAATTTGTTGATCTGTGTACTGTAGACATCTATTGTACTGGAATCTGAACAATCGACATGTGAAATGTCATCACGTGATTTGCGATGTTGTTTTTTTTTATTATTATCGTGTGACGCTGCCAGGGTTATTGACATCCATATTACAGACAATTATACTGAATACATTTGCAAATGTTTTCATGTTAAATTCTTGATAATCACCGTATAGTTTTTTCACTTTCCGAAGAATATAAGCTTGATTACTATTGTATGTCACAGATGTCAGGTGACGAGATGTCACAGATGTCCAGGTGACGAGATGTTACAGAAAAAGACCTTTGATGATAATAACTTGTTCTGAGATAAACTTCTTTGATAATTTGTGAAGATATAACACTTAAAAATATCACATTTGTAAGATAATGGTGAAATAACTTCTAGCCTTAAACAACACAGAATGAATCTGTCTAATGTCACGTTCTGATTGGGCCAAGGCCACCTAAGAACATTAAGGTCCAGCTGTGGTAACTTGTGCTAGGTCTCCCAATTCTAGTGTCCCATGGTGCTATGTTTAATTACAGTCGCTGGACTTTCATGAGCTGGGTGACAGACCAATCCAATTGTTTGGTCATTTCGTGTTTAAGTTTTTTTTTCGATTAGTTGCTTTGTGCATTAGTTCCAGTCTGGAGATGAATGCTATCTTACATCACTACCTACATTAGCTCTGGTCCAGAGATGAATGCTTTCTTACATCACTACCTACATTAGTTCTAGTCCAGAGATGAATGCTTTCTTACATCACTACCTACATTAGTTCTAGTCCAGAGATGAATGCAATCTTACATCACTACCTACATTAGTTCTAGTCCAGAGATGAATGCTATCTTACATCACTACCTACATTAGTTCTAGTCCAGGAGATGACTGCTATCTTACATCACTACCTACATTAGCTCTAGTCCAGAGATGAATGCAATCTTACATCACTACCTACATTAGTTCTAGTCCAGGAGATGACTGCGATCTTAACACACTATCTACATTAGTTCTAGTCCAGGAGATGACTGCTATCTTAACACACTATCTACATTAGTTCTAGTCCAGGAGATGACTGCTATCTTACATCACAATTTACATTACCAAACAAATGTCACAAGTTTACCAGAAAACATTACATAAGGTATATATTGACTCGGTTGAATTACACTATATAACTTTTAATGTCCTAAAACCATCTTTCTAATAATAACTTAATAAATTTATCTTTTAATAGATTTCCGTTAGATTATTTAAACAAATAGTTCACCCAATAGAGTTCAATTATTCAAATGTCTTGAACCTCTTTTAAGGAAATGGAATTTCAGGACCAAATCATTTAAACTCATGAGATTGTCAGTATAACAGTTCAAGTTGCCAATTTGAATGTAATATGTGCAGTAAGCAAACCTCGACGAAAAAATGCGCACATATATACATACATTTACATTTCCATTAACCCATTGATATTGTAATTATGTTACAGTAACTATACATTCCTGTTCTTCAATCTATATTTATCTGTCAGTAAATTTCAGTCTGTTGGTACTTTAAAATAAAATGTGTACATCTGAATTTCAGTCTGTGTGTTGTCTGTATAGCAGTCTGTATGTACACGATCAATGTGTTGTTTCTCTATCAGTCTATGTGTATCACTATCAATGTGTTGTCTGTATATCAGTCTATGTGTATCACTATCAATGTGTTGTCTGTATATCAGTCTATGTGTATCACTATCAATGTGTTGTCTGTGTATCAGTCTATGTGTATCACTATCAATGTGTTGTCTGTATATCAGTCTATGTGTATCACTATCAATGTGTTGTCTGTATATCAGTCTATGTGTATCACTATCAATGTGTTGTCTGTATATCAGTCTATATGTATCACTATCAATGTGTTGTCTGTATATCAGTCTATGTGTATCACTATCAATGTATTGTCTGTATATCAGTCTATTGTATAGACATTTATTTACTCCCCATATTTTTCTACCTCCAGTCTATACCTAAATATATATTTTTAAAGTTCCCCGAGTGTTTGTTACTATTCACGCCAGTTTAACATTCCAGAGAGAAAGTTGCTCAGTCTTCCAATAAATAGAATCAAAACAATAACATGGAGTGGTAAAAGCTCCGACATAGACAAGCCATTTGGTGCAGTTTCTAGCCCAATTTACTTGGACTGTTCGGTCGGCTGAGTTAAGTATACTGCAACCTAATCCTGTCAGTAGTTTGTTTACAAATATGTACATTACATCCATAGACTCTCTCTATCTCTCTTTATTTCTTTCTTGTCTACTTTATTTTTTTTTCATACTTTCATAATTTGGCGACTGGCGAATGTGTTTACATTCAGACCAAAAAGGGAGATTTATAAAATGATGTGCCATTATAAATAGAGTTAACTAGAAAATGTTTTGATGTCCCAATTTAAATATAGAGATATTAAAATAACAATAACTTAATGTGTAGAATAAATAACGTGATAAAGACAAATATATATTATGGATAGTTAACTCGAGTCACACGCAAAGTGTACAGGGTTCTATACCCAGTGAAGCCAAAAGTATTTGGCGCTGACTTGGAGAGGAGACGGTAGCCATTAAGTCTATGAGCCCAAACTTATGGCTTTTTTGTATTAAGCTATATATATATATATATATATATATATATATTATTATTATTATTATTATTTTTGCAATGCTAGAATTTGAAACAAACTTAGTGATGACTATATTACAATGATAGTGTTCGTTGACAAACTTGGTTTCATTTTTTTTTGTCTTTTTTTTAAATTTGTAATCAGATTGACACAACTTTTGTTGAGCATTTATCAGCCTCATGATATCAGTTGGTGACTTTTGTGGGACAACCAAAGGTTGTTGTTTCCTGATACAAAACATTCTGCTATCCATTAATAATCCCTTCGGACGCTATAAACTCCCCCTCTTCCCCCCCCCCACCACAGAAACATGGAATAATTTGAGATTCCCTGAGGCTGATGAAACAATTCATTAATCAGTCGGTAGTAAAATATTGTTCAGTTTTATTTGGTTCATCTCAGATACCAAGAAGTTTCAATTACATCGAAAGGTTTCCTTCGTTGTCCTTGGCTGACTGTGTCGTCATTGATGGACGTCCATACCAGCAGATTCCTGGGTTACCGGGATACAATCAAACACTGAATAGAATTTATCACTTCGTCGCGTCTCACTCCCTGGATAACAGGGAAAAATAAAAGAAAACTTGGAAGTTCACAAAGTAAACATAGGGAGCAAGACTCTGGGAGATACTGCAGTACAGTCCTGGCTCTCCGGTACAGTCTTGTACACTTCGGCACAGTCGTGGACATTTAGGCACAACCTTGTGTGTTCTGACTCAGTCTTTTGTGCCACAGTACAGTCTTGAGTGTTACAGTACAGTCCTATGTGCTACAACACAGACACACACACTATATATATCAATGTATTTATATATTTACTAAGTTTTTTATTACATTAAAAAATACCCTTGATAACTAAGCTACAAAAATAGTTGCATTACACATTCTTATGAGTGTCATGTAAAGTTATCACGTGATATCAGCAGGGATTGGGTATATAATAAAAAAAACAACACTGAAATAACACGTCACATGTACACATTTCAAAACACGTTCGTAGTCTAAAAGTATTTATATTTCTTTTGTTACGATTTTAGAAAAAGCGGGGCAGTATTTTTGAAATTCACCCACTTCTGGCACACTCAAGCCACTGACCAGTATATATACATACAAGTGTGTGTGTTCTGTAAAACACTGGTATATAAGCCAAGAATTAAGTATATATAATAAAAGATATTCAATATATATAGCTTGCATGTAATTTTCGAAGCATGAAAATAACAATTTCTTCAAAAGTGCAAAGTCGATATCGAGATGCAAGTCAATCTCTACAATTATTACTTGTCGTGGAAATCAATTTCCTAATGTTATACTCCATAGAGAACTGAGTTATCCTCTTCGGAAAAAAAAATGTCATACACTTTCAGTGAAACAGGGTATGATCTTTAAGTTGTACTTTTGAACAAATCAAATATTCAGACAAGTGGCGTCACTAAGTGGGGGAGGGGGGGGATGCGGGCCGCACCGGGTGACACCATTGTAGGGGTGACATCAAAATCAAAAGTTCTAAATTTCATAGCAGAAAAAAACTCGGTACCGTCGGTTTTATAACCAATCATAGTTAAAAACATGAGCAGTAGCACAGGGTGCCACCATGCAGAGCAGTAGCTCAGGTTATCACCATACAGTACAACTGAGTGCCACCATATAGAGCAGTAGCTCAGGTTGTCACCATACAGTAGCACTGAGTGCCACCAAATAGAGCAGTAGCATAGGGTGCCACCATGCAGAGCAGTAGCACAGGGTGCCACCATATAGAGCACTAGCCCATGGTGTCACCATGCAGAGCGTCTGGACCTTAGGTATATGAATACAGTTCAAAGCTGCTCGGATCAATCTGGAGTTATTTACAAAACGCTATTAAATTAAATGGCGCATGTAGTCACGTGGTTTCATGAAATTGAAGACGTAGTTTACAATCTCAGTTCAATGAAAGTAATATACATCTTTCTGAAATTCAGTCAGTAATACTATAGTTTTTATCGCTTAAGTATTTTAAGGTAAATTCTCTCAGGCCTAGTGCGGGGAAATCCAAAATATGTACCAACAGTACCATTGCCATTGGTGGAAGTCTTGAGGGGGGCGGGGGACACCCTGAAATTTCCGCACCGGGCGACACCAACCATAGTGACACCAACCATAGTGACGCCAACCATAGTGGCACCAACCATAGTGACGCCAACCATAGTGATGCCAACCATAGTGACGACAACCATAGTGACGCCAACCATAGTGACGCCAACCATAGTGACACCAACCATAGTGACGCCAACCATAGTGACGCCAACCATAGTGACGCCAACCATAGTGGCAACAACCATAGTGACGCAAACCATAGTGACGCCAACCATTGTGACGCAAACCATAGTGACGCCAACCATTGTGACACAAATCATAGTGACGCCAACCATAGTGACGCCAACCATATTGACGCCATCCATAGTGACGCCAACCATAGTGACGCCAACCATTGTGACACCAACCATTGTGACACCAACCATAGTGACGCCAACCATTGTGACGCCAACCATAGTGACGCCAACCATAGTGACGCCAACCATAGTGACGCCAACCATAGTGACGACAACCATAGTGACACCAACCATAGTGACGCCAACCATAGTGACGCCAACCATAGTGACGTCAACCATAGTGACGCCAACCATAGTGACGCCAACCATAGTGGCAACAACCATAGTGACGCCAACCATTGTGACACAAACCATAGTGACGCCAACCATAGTGACGCCAACCATAGTGACGCCAACCATAGTGACGCCAACCATTGTGACACCAACCATAGTGACGCCAACCATAGTGACGCCAACCATAGTGACGCCACTGGTTTAAACAAACAGTTGGCCCGTTGTCTCAACTAATCAAATGTTCACCATGGACACGATATTTCCTTCCTATATGACGTCACCATGGACATCGATCCTTGGTCTAAGGGTGTAAAGAGGAAACCTCATAAATACAAAATTAGTCCCAGTATTTGCAATAGGCTCGGCAGACAATTTGATTCATATCCAACTGATACATTTATATAAAGTTACAGCTAACACTAATATAGGTAAATAAATAATTCTTTCAATCTTTCAAGGGTATCGGTTATCAAGGGTATCAGTTATCAAGGGTATCAGTTATTAAAGGTATCAGTTATCAAGGTTATCAAAAGTATCAGTTATCAAAGGTATCAGTTATCAAAGGTATCAGTTATCAAAGGTATCAGTTATCAAGGTTATCAAAGGTATCAGTTATCAAAGGTATCAGTTATCAAAGGTATCAGTTATCAAGGTTATCTGTTATCACAGGTATTAGTTATGCTAGATAAATGAAAAGAAAATTTTAAAGCGTTAAAATGAAATTTCATTGATTTCGATTGAGGGACAAAACTTTCCATACTTATTGATTTTCTTTCTATATTTAGTGTCATCGACATTTAATTGATTGCTTTTTGACACATTGATATATCGCCAGCAGTCAGGTACAATTAAACTTTCACTCACCTCTATTTGACCTAGATAGATTTTTTTTTTATTTCTTATAAGAACATTTTTTTAGAATAAGGACTTTGTTTGATGATTTATTAATCTTTTATTCAGTCTAATTTCAATTTTCTGATTAACTTGTCTTTCATTGGCTGCCAATATTTTTACTAAACAAGATTAAGCGTCATTAAATTAAATATTTTACTAAAATGAGAATTCGATATTTCCTTCTGGCCTGCATTTTAAACAGTCCTACTATTGCATCACACAGTACTCACATACTGTCACAGCCACTCATTAAGTCAATGGGAGGTTAAAAAAAAAAAGGTCTTAGATTCCAACAGGTGAAATTGTCTGTATATATGATAGTCGCCCTGTTTGTTTATAGTTCAAAAATGTTTACTGTAAATTAAAATTTATATCCCTTAGATTTATATTCCTTTATTTCTTTGATTGCCTATACGTTCTATTTTGGGTGGTTTAAGTATATTTATAATGTGTTGTGTTACATTAAACAATTGTAAAGTACATTAAAACTAAATAAAACAAGTTGATTTGGTACTAGGACACGGTAAGAGGTTGTTTGGACACAAGTTATAGCCGCCCTTACCTAATATGATGATTGTATATTTATTTATAGAGCCTGTCTTAACTGGTTGTAATTCGTATTCGTGCAGCACCCTATTTTAAGTACCGCATCTAGCCTATCTGCAGCAAACATTCATATTTCGCACCACCCTCGTCCCAAAATTGATATTTTTTTTTTTCTTTTAGTACGATTTCTGTCTTTAAAGGTTTCATTTATGTGTTTAAAGGCTACATTTATGTGTTTAAAGGCTACATTTATGTGTTTAAAGGCTACATTTATGTGTTTAAAGGCTACATTTATGTGTTTAAAGGTTACAATTTGCCTCCCGCGAAAGACTGCCGCTAGGGTGTCTTGCACCCAAGGGAACCGTAGTAGAGTGTGGTCCTGCCAATTATGAATACGTTGATTGACCAGAACACGGTTACACCCAGAAGTGACTAAGTTGGTAAGACAACAATACTGTTATAGCCTGAACTAATTTGGTAAGACCACTACATTGTTTTAGCCTGAAATGACTAAGTTGATAAGACCACTACATTGTTATAACCTGAAGTGACTAAGTTGGTAAGACCACTACATTGTTATAGCCTGAAGTGACTAAGTTGGTAAGACCACTACATTGTTATAGCCTGAAGTAACTAAGCTGGTAATACCATCATACAGTTATAGCCTGTATTGATTGAGTTGATGCTACTATGCCACAGTTATCGCCTGTATTGACAAAGCGTGTCTGGCTCTGGGGTAGTTCTGAGCCGTACAGTCGACAGCTAATATTTCCTACTGTCATGGCCCGATAGCTACATAGCATGTTTGATTTTTTTGAGGGGGGACATTTCATGGATCATTTACTGGCCTATCACTTAATGTTGTTGTTTTTTGTTCTATCATACATAGTTTGGTCTGATGATTGATCTGTTCTAATCAACGAGAGTGTACCACATCAGCTTTAGTCAACAAACATTTCTTGTGTCCAGTAAACATGTCAATACACGGAGCTGTCCGTTGGTTTTTCATTTCTAGACAAGTGACTTTTACCATGTTACTATTGACCTATCGTTGTCGTGTTGACCGACTGTAAAATTTACGACATTAGTGATGGTCTGTCTATAAGTTTGTCTTGTAGTGATGGTCTGTCTGTAAGTCTTGTTTGCTTGGCGTATAAAAATAAATGAAAAAAACCTTCTATCATTACGTCTTCGGCAAAAGGTGTTTTTTTTGTTGTTCATTAGGCAACCATGTAATAGCACTTTGCATAATACTATTTTTTTCTGTTTTTGATTAGGCAACCATGTAATAGCTCTTTGCATAATTTTATTTTTTCTGTTGTTGATTAGGCAACCATGTAATAGCTCTTTGCATAATACTATTTTTTCTGTTGTTGATTAGGCATCCATGTAATAGCACTTTGCATAATACTTTTTTTTCTGTTTTTGATTAGGCAACCATGTAATAGCTCTTTGAATAATAACATTTTTTCTGTCAATTTAGTCATACAGTCTGTATTTCCACTGGTTATATTATCTATTAAATAGTTTATCTGTCAGACCGGAGTTTCCCAAGGTGTGGTAGGCAAAGAGTTTGTCTAGGGTACATCAGAGTAAAAACATGAATTAAACACACACGGCTAAAGAATAAACAAATGAAATGACCGGAAACCATCAACGTACGAAAAATATATTCAGGTTTGTTTTTTTCTAAGGACACTCGGTATTACAAAAATCAAAAAAGGGGGTAAACAAAATGTCGGAAATTTGGGAAACACTTTGGAAGATTGTCGATGAATCAGTTAGACATGTTTCTCCAGCAGATACAAGTAGACATGTTTCTCCAGCAGATACAACTATCTATCTAGTATTCATTTAACTTTTAATGAACAAGTATCTATCTACCTGTTGACTTTTCTCTTTGACATTTAACGCCTGTTAGTATGACCTACTTTCCCCAGCCATCTTACTAAAGTGGCTCTCATTGATCTCCAGCCTGGTCAACCCTAGTACATACTTAGTAACAGTAACATTGTATGTAGACCACAATATTGATGACCATATCAGGTCATTGTATGTAGACCACAATATTGATAACTATATCAAAGTTCATTTTATGATGTGAATAGACCACAATATTGATGAACATATCAGTTCATTGTATGATGTAGAATACAATATTGATGAACATATCAGGTCATTGTATGATGTAGACCACAATATTGATGACCATATCATGTCATTGTATGATATAGACCACAACATTGATGACCATATCAGGTCATTGTATATAGACTACAATATTGATGACCATATCAGGTCATTGTATGATGTAGACTACAATATTGATGACCATATCAGGTTATTGTATGATGTAGACTACAATAGTGATGACCATATCAGGTCATTGTATGATTTAGACCACAATATTGATGACCATAGCATGTCATTGTATTATGTAGACCACAATATTGATGACCGTATCAGGTCATTGTATGATGTAGACTACAATATTGATGATTATATCAGGTCATTGTATGATGTAGACTACAATATTGATGACCATATCAGGTCATTGTATGATGTAGACTACAATATTGATGACCATATCAGGTCATTGTATGATGTAGACCACAATATTGATGACCATATCAGGTCATTGAATGATGTAGACCACAATATTGATGACCATATTAGGTCATTGTATGTAGACTTCACAATATTGATGACCGTATCAGGTCATTAGTATGATGTAGACCACAATATTGATGACCATATCAGGTCATTGTATGATGTAGACTACAATATTGATGACCATATCAGGTCATTGCATGTAGACTACAATATTGATGACCGTATCAGGTCATTGTATGTAGACTTCAATATTGATGACCGTATCAGGTCATTGTATGATGTAGACCACAATATTGATGACCGTATCAGGTCATTGTATGATGTAGACCACAATATTGATGACCATATCAGGTCATTGTATGATGTAGACCACAATATTGATGAACATATCAGTTCATTGTATGATGTAGAATACAATATTGATGATTATATCAGGTCATTGTATGATGTAGACCACAATATTGATGACCATATCAGGTCATTGTATGATGTAGACCACAATATTGATGACCATATCAGGTCATTGTATGATGTAGACCACAATATTGATGACCATATCAGGTCATTGTATGATGTAGACCACAATATTGATGACCATATCAGGTCATTGTATGAGTTGATACTACTATGCCACAGTTATCGCCTGTATTGACAAAGCGTGTGTCTGGCTCTAGGGGTAGTTCTGAGCCGTACAGTCGCCAGCTAATATTTCTACCCTCATGGCCCGATAGCTACATAGCATGTTTGATTTTTTTGGGGGGACATTTCATGGATCATTTACTGGCCTATCACTTAATATTTGTTGTTTTTTGTTGATGACCATATTAGGTCATTGTATTATATAGGACCACAACTATTGATGACCATATCAGGTCATTGTATGATGTAGACCACAATATTGATGACCATATCAGGTCATTGTATGATGTAGACTACAATATTGATGACCATATCAGGTCATTGTATGATGTAGACCACAATATTGATGACCATATCAGGTCATTGTATGATGTACACTACAATATTGATGACCATATCAGGTCATTATTCTACTACTGGGTCCTACCGAATCCGTCAGTTTATACATAATTGACCTAAACCCAGAGTAAGAACAATGTATTCCAATAATTGTTACAGAAATGTAGAAAGTTGTACAGAGTTATTGCTCCTGGATGGTCTGATTAGTTTATTTTCTTTGGAGAAATGCACATAGGATTGCACTCCCTATTTTTTTAATCACAAAGGAAAATGGTATCTTTGAACCACTGTTTGATGTCGCCGGACCACACTTTGATGTCACTGGACAACAGTCTGATCTCAGATTGATGTTACCGTATCACAGTTTGATGTCATTGGACCATAATGTGATGTCACTGGATCACAGTTCGGTGAATTGGGAAAATAAATGGACAGATCTCTTCAATACCATCATTAAATAATTTATGAATTTCTTGATAGGGATAAAAAAAACTTTGAGTGCAGAGAGGTCTTTATTTTATGGAACAAAAATTATTTTGTAGGTTTCATTTCTGCAGGGCCAGGAAATGTTTTTGAAATTTTTTTTTATAGCTTACATTATTGAAATTATAATTTATTACACAAAACATAACGTTCTCCACTGTAATTAGATTTGTGAATAAAACAGTCAATCAAACTGGCATTCAGTATACTACCTGGAGTTTATCATGAGACCAGCGTAATTAAAACTTTCAATAATTCCCGGATATGCCATAAAAACATTGTCAACATTCAGATATATATTTCAACATAGCGAATAAAGTGTATTCATCTATGTATTTTTGAAATAGCATTGAGGTAATGACTGTAATTAAAATAGATAACCAACTCAGCATTGATCTGCTCACTGTCTACAAAACCATAGGTTTCATATGCAGGTTGACATTTACATTGTGACATTTGCAGGGTGACATTTACAATTGTTGAATTTGTTTCGTAAAAACTTGTAGTGGGTGGTGTCATTTAGTGTCAGACAAGGTCAATGACAACTGGGGCAAATGTTACGTCGAGCACTGGTATATATGTGCATGTGTACTCACTTTGTACAATCGTATGCACTCACTTTGTACAATCTTATGTACTCACTTTGTACAATCGTATGTACTCAATGAGTACAATATGTACTCACTTTGTACAATTTTATGTACTCACTTTGTACAATCGTATGTACTCAATTAGTACCATCCTATGTACTCACTTTGTACAATATTATGTACTCACTTTGTAAATCTTATTGTCAAGGGCCCCTTGCGGGGTCCCTACGGTCGTTGTCTAATGGCATGATCACCTACTGAGTTCTGGCCAGAATTTATATTTGTCCCAGCCATGTGGTTTCACAGTACGCACACAAAACAACGAGAAATTGAGCACAAACACGTATTTAAACACTACGGATATTTATTTACATAGAAATGTATCATAATTGTGTCCTAAAAAGGACAGTAGCTGATTCGGCTACTACAAAACAATAATACATTAAATCAATTGTATCAAACAGAATTACCAGAGGTGGGTAGTTCTCACAAAAACTCAGCGCTGGGCCGGTCGAAACCAACCCAGGCTGGTTTACCACATCCTGGGCTCACTCGTGTCGACCTATCTCTTCGACTAACTAGCGCCGACTGCCTGACCCACGCAAACTGACCGGAAGTCTCAAGCCACGCACATCAGTTCTCGCGGCTGATGCGGGCCGAGACTTCGCTGCATGTGGGTCACGCTCATCACGCGTGATCAGTTCCAACCAAGCGCGAGGGCGATAAAAGTACAGAGTGTCCACCTCTTCCTTGCCTGAATGTCAAGGGCACAGATTATCTCCCCCTAAAGACTTTAACCCTGGGAATACAAAAGCCTCGGGCTATTCTATTTATTATCTCCCCACGCTTGTGTGGTAGGGCAATGTAGACAGGTAGGGCCTTGATTTCATTAAACTAACTCACAGAATGTGACATTAGCCCCCTGAAGATGAAATCAAGGGGCGAGTAACCCGTGGAAAAAGAAATAGCAGTGGGTATGATAAAGCCCACCTACCAACTAAATCATGTCGTGTTACATCAACCCCGAAACAAACATCTAATTACAAGACAGAAAAATCTGCCCCTCTTAGTCTAAGGAGGCCAAAGGAAAAATCAACTTTGCAAAATGCAATAAGTAAACATGCATCAACATCACAAAATATAAAATCAAATAGTAAATTACATAACCTTTCACACCACATTCACCCCTAGGTGGCCATCTAACTAGCCTCCTCTTCTCTGACATGTGAGTGTCAAATGTAAATTAACTTGAATTTTAAATGTTGAAATTTCTAAATATATATCGGCCTATCTCGCAGATACGGCTAACAATATATTTACACTGTGTCTTACGGCGTAACTCGGCCACGAACGACAATTCGCCATCTGCCAAACCAAGACAATTGTTGACACCTCAGGTTTGGACACTCCTAGTTCTAACAAAGCAATCACTCATCCGCTTAAGTTTGCGTCAGGATGTCTACATGCATCCAGCCCGTCACCCATCTAATCATAAGATATGAATGGCCTTAGCGCACGATCTTTAACAGCCCAAGTAATGATTGCGCCACTTTCAGTATACAACAAATTGCCTAATAAGACAGAAACAAATGGCTACCACCGGATCGCCTCTAACAAAACGTCTCTCAGAAAACAGTATGACCAGCCCCTTTAGACTTCACTGCCATAACTTCTCACCGGTCGACCAACAGCTGGTGAGCATGCCACTATGCTTCACACAGGGTGGCGTCACCTCTGGTTTTTCAATGGTGAATGACTGGCGCGCCCCTACAGGGCCGCCTAAACAAACAATCACTCACAACAGTATGCACAACAGACCCCCTTGGGTCTCTCATATATCAAACCCTCCAAGTTTGATTGAATAATTGAGCCAGCCATACATTCACTTAAGGGACCCGAGAGGATGACTACATGCATCCAGCCCGAAGTCCGCCTAATCCATATGAGGCCCGCTTGCCTGTAGCGCAAACCTCTTAGCGTGCACAAGGAAAGAGTATGCCGCGCCTCTATACAACCTTACTTCCCTACACATCACACCCGGTCCACTCAATCATTTGGGGAACTCTACGCTGGCCGCACCAGACCGGCGTTTGCTGCGCGGTTTCGAGGGCACCCTAGGCTCCTCTAGTCCCACGCCTAACCCTCGTGTATCCTAAGAGCAGCTGTACCTTAACTATGTAAAAGGACATGTACCACGAGGTAGGTGGCATGGCATCAACAAAGTTCTATATAGTCCTGGGCCCACCCAATCTATGAATGATTATAATGTGGCGCCCCTGACAACAAATGAGGCACCCGGAGTCCCGCCCGCTTATAGGCTACAACGACTCGGCCCTCACACAAAACAAAATAGAATGTATACAAAATAAAGAAGAAATCTACCCAAAATCAAAATGAAAGTACACAAAATCAAAATGCATTAACGTTCACAATAATCTTATGTACTCACTTTGTACAATCTTATGTACTCACTTTATACAATCCTATGTACTCACTTTGTACAATCTTATGTACTCACTTTGTATATTAACTTTTACTCACTATATAAAACACTTCACAAAATAACCTAATATACTCTGAACATTTTTTAACCCATCTGTTTACTTTAGTAACGTCTACTCAGATATATCTACTATTCTTTACTAGTAATTATGTCTACATTTTAATAATTACACCAAAGAGTAGTATTTTGCGGATGAATATTTACCTGTTGGCGAACAAAGTAAATGCGAAAGAAGAAAGTCACAGGTATTGATGCTAACATTCACAATTGATTTTTTAATGAGCTAATGGGGTGTCGTATTAAAATTGTATTTATTATTTAATAATGGTTGATAATATAAGACACTAATTGTTTCCATTGAAAAAAAATATTTATACGGATGGTTCCAAGAATATTTTCAGCCATCATTTCTATAAAAGGTCAGTCCGAAATGTGGGTCTGTGAAAAAAAAATTCTCAAGAATTCATAAAGGCCTTGAAAGTTTCGGGATCTTACAACAAAATATATTATACAGCATGCGTTATTTTAAAAGTCCTCTAACTTTAGATACACAATAATATATGGTGGCTTGTAGTCATGGACATATTCTATACATGGTGGCTTGTAGTCATGGACATATTCTACACATGGTGGCTTGTAGTCATGGACATATTCTATACATGGTGGCTTGTAGTCATGAACATATTCTATACATGGTGGCTTGTAGTCATGGACATATTCTATACATTGTGGCTTGTAGTCATGGACATATTCTATACATGGTGGCTTGTAGTCATGGGCATATTCTATTACAACAATAGTACGCATCGTTCTATTTTTATTTTAAAAAAAGAACAAATAAGCCATCAATTAGATAAAATAAAATTCAAATGTTTTCATATATTTTAAATTCACAAGTTTAGGCATTATTTTTTTATGTTTTAATCCCTATATCTGAACCGATTTGAAATTCTAAATATTGAAATATATTACTGTTGAGATCCAAAGGGACTTCCGACAACTTGATTTATAAAACACAATGAATCAAAGAATACCTTCGTTTATTTCAACAAATAGCATTATAAACTGAATGATAGATAGCTTATAAGAATGTTGGTCTGGATTTAGGGAAAACTAATTAACATTCTTTAAGTAAAAAAGTTACGGTAGCCCTAACGGGCCATCGGAACAGATCAAGTGTAAAATTCATCTGTTTCTATTAACTCGTCATACGAATTGAATGTGGGGTTAACACAACTCCCTGCTGCCTTTACTTCCCCAACTTACGTCAGGTACCCATTTAAAGCTGGACGGACTTGTGAGATGACTTTGCACCAAATTTCACCAGTAAAAAGCTCGATGGCTCTCACCTAGGAACGAACCCAGGACTCTCATATAGACAGTGGATTATCTACACCATTCGGCCATCCATTCAATCAAATTACATTATTAGCCGCATTTAATTTACTACCACAATGACACTGATTAAAGATTACACCATTGTGTCTTTAATAAAACCAGAGACAGACTTTTAGATCTAATTTTAGATGCCAGGGCCAAATGTCACTGACCATCATACGTCTCTGTCCATCGTGAATCACTGGCCATCTTTACTCTTTAGCCACCATAAGTGTTTGGCCATCATAAGTCTTTGACCATCATACGTCACAGGCCAGCATAAGTTTTTGTCCATCATAAGTCACTGGCCATAATAAGTCTTTGGCCATCATAAGTCTTTGACCCTTATAAGTCATTGGCCAGCATAAGTCACTGGCCAGCATAAGTGTGTGGCCATCATACGTCACTGGCATCACACCACTTTACGGACCTCTTAGATTTTGTTTCGCGGCCCCATGGGGCACGAAGTCAAACAACAGTGACAATACAGATCATGATTTGTATGTGATGTATGATTGTTTACACAAGAAGTGGAGTTAGAGTGTGTGATTGTTTTCACGTGTTTCCATGGCGCGTTTGACACTTTTAACTGTCGTGGAGCTCGCAACTAGAATGTCAAGGTCATGAGTGATCCTTTTCACACCTTTCATGTGTGTATGTGTGTATGTCTGTACGTGTGTGAGCCCCATGACAATATCTGATTGGAGATATCGATCTTGTTATATTTTGACTCATTGTACACATATTGGATCCAGAGATTGTACTGCAGAGGAAGTTTATTTTATGTTCAATGTACATACATGCTAGTGCACTGAAAATATGCTAGTGCACTGAAAGTATGCTAGTGCACTGAAATTATGCCAGTGCACTGAAAGTATGCTAGTGCCTGTTGATGCAACGTTCATACTGTTCAATAGTCACTCATAAGTACTAAATTACTTCCCATGTATAGACGTTAATAGGTTCTGTTCAATATGCAGAAGTACCACGTTATTATTCAATATACGGGAGTGATAAGGTGATGTTAAATTAACAAATAGTATTAAGGTAGTTATCGATATACATATATACTAAGTTACAGTTTAATAAACAAAAGTCCCTGTTAAATGTAATGACTAACTGACTAAAAATTGTATGTACACATATTCTGAGGTAGTGTTCTATGTGAAGTCGTACTGACACTTTGTACACATGTTCTGAGGTAGTGTTCTATATGAAGTCGTACTGACACTTTGTACAATGCACACATGTTGTGAGGTAGTGTTCTATGTGAAGTCGTACTGACACTTTGTACAATGTACACATGTTCTGAGGTAGTGTTTTATGTGAAGTTGTACTGACACTTTGTACAATGTACACATGTTCTGACGTAGTGTTCTATATGAGGTCGTACTGACACTTTGTACAATGTACACATGTTCTGACGTAGTGTTCTATGTGAAGTCGTACTGACACTTTGTACAATGTACACATGTTCTGACGTAGTGTTCTATATGAAGTCGTACTGACACTTTGTACAATTCACACATGTTCTGAGGTAGTGTTCCTTGTTATACACTTTGTCGTCACATACACTAAGCCTGGTTGCACAGACCGACTAAGTATTGCAGAGTGTATACTTCATTGCAGCTGATGTTGTACAATGCATTGCAGCTGATGTTGTACTGTGCACTGTTGCAAATGTTCTATTCTGTATTGCTGTTGATGTTCTGCATTTGATTTATCGCTAACTGAAGTAAAAAAGTTCACAAGCAGCCACGAAAACTGCTCCCCTCCTTCCCCCCCCCCCCACTACTCACTTTTCCTCATTTCCTTTTTCTTTTCTTTTTGCTAAGATAATTATCTCCCCTTGTGTGTGTGTCTGTCATCACCTATCATTGAATCACTGGTGGCCTTCACCTACTAGCGGTGTTTCAAAGGTGTTTCAAAGGTGTTTCAAAACACCACAACTCACATCCAGTTTTAAGTTCAAGCTCAGGGAGTGACGTCTAAGAAATTGTTCAATTTTTTTTTCTCTACAAAATTCATTTCTTATTTAAAGAAAAACAAAAAGTGAGTTTCCTCTGATAAGTCTGGATTTGACGTCAGTCCTCGTAGTTAATCTGTTCATGGGGTCCCCTGGTCAATTCTGACTTAAGTCATCATCATTAATCTCATCAGTAACTGACAGTGGGTGGTTTAACCCTTGTATGGACTATGGAGGGACTATTGACTATGGAAGGATATTGACTAAGTCGTCCAATGGTTGAGACAAATTGGTTCAATAAAGTCACCGTCTACCTACAATGTAAGCAAGTTTTAGTAGACAAGTCGAAGAATTTTTAAATCCACATAAAATCAGTGATTACGAATTGTTCAAATGACTGAAACTTATGATAATACAAAACCAGTCAAAGTGACAATAAGTGGTGAATGAATGCGACGGAATACAGTTATCTACAAAATCGGAATAGTTGTATTCGTGTTCATTGGAATGTCACAATTATTTACATTCCATTTTGAAATTGATCTACCAGTTTCTATACGTTAGGATAATCTATACAAATTTGGCCTTGTCCAATCATTGTGACATTAAATGACGGTGTTGTCCAATCATTGTGACATTAAATGACGACATTGTCCAATCATTGTGACATTAAATGACGGCATTGTCCAATCATTGTGACATTATATGACGGCATTGTCCAATCATTGTGACATTATATGACTTCATTGTCCAATCATTGTGACATTATATGACGGAATAGTCCAATCATTGTGACATTAAATGACGGCATTGTCCAATCATTGTGACATTATATGACGGCATTGTCCAATCATTGTGACATTATATGACGGCATTGTCCAATCATTGTGACATTATATGACGGCATTGTCCAATCATTGTGACATTATATGACGGCATTGTCCAATCATTGTGACATTATATGACGGCATTGTCCAATCATTGTGACATTAAATGACGGAATAGTCCAATCATTGTGACATTAATGATGGTCTTGTCAAATCATTAGACATTAAATGACGTATTGCCCTATCATTGTGACATGAGTATTTTACCAGATCTACGTGCTACAAGTTATGGGTATGTCAAATGATGTATACAAATATTTTGAGTTCACCAACAATTTAATCAAAGATATACTAGTAATTAAATAGGATCTACGATGTTGTCAATTTTGTTCTAACAACCGAAACATTGGTTCCTCTATATTGTCAATTTAACCATAGTCTCAACAACATTGGGTAGTCCATGGAGACCTTGTAACTAATGTACACCTCACGTACCGCCAGATGTCCCATGCGAGATGAGGAGAAAACACAGTCACTGGTCAGCAAATAAAGTACGCTAGACCAACAGGAATATGGCCCCGATGAATGTATTGAACCAACCGATAAGGAGCTTATAATAATACAATGTTACATTAATCTTAAGAGTGAGTATTGTTATAAACTCGTGATGAAATGAAGACTTTATCAATGTTAATATTTGTATGTATCAACAAAGAAAGATTTAATGACAGTGGCGAAGTTAAGGGGTGACATAAGAGACAACCCCTTAGAGCCATCCACCCAATGAAAGTACCGGCTCAAAGATTTTAAAAAAAAAGTTAATTGTAACAAAAGTCAATGTTGGTACTAGGCCTAGTATATAACTCTCAACGTAGCCCCCCCCCCCTTTCGCCCCAGGGCTTGAGTACTGTTATGGCCAAGCGTATGATGCAAGCCTTGAAATACTGCTACAGTGTATTTGTAATAATTAAAAACAATACCGCACCTCCCCCCGACTATGTAATAAAATGTAAGACTTCAGTAATTGTGCAACGTTGATGTAATGCTTATATTACTACAAATTTGAGATCCATTGATCAACTCATCTCTAGAATTATACTCACTGTCGTCTCGAGACTATACTTATAACAATGTACTGTATCATTCTGTTTCACATGACTACACTAACAACAATGCACTGTATCATCCTGTCTGTTTCAAATGACTATATTTCTCAAATTACTCACGCTGACTGGGCAATAAACTTGTGATAACGACCATATTAAAAGTTTTACCAACAACATCGATCGAGAAGTCCTAAATCACTGGAATATTGCCATAAAAGTCTAAAATATATTTTATTATCATTAGACTCTTCTTGAGAATCACAGAAATAAAACTATGTGAAATAACAAATAAAAGACCAGAAGGTACATCAGCTCATAATTGGTTTTTATAAAAAGTTTTAGCGATAAAGGAAAAAAGACATTATCACTCAACAAAAAGATCATGTACATACTGGCCAATAGTTTTAGTTTTCCATATAGAATCAACCAATCAGATTTATTTAAGTATCTATATGTATAAGTAGACTCATCAAAGTTTTATCATCTTCACTGCATATACATATATGAATATATGAATATATGTATATGTGTATATGTATGTGTATAAGTATGTGTATATGTGTATATGTATATATGTGTATATGTATATATGTGTATATGTATATGTATGTGTATATGTGTATACGTATATGTGTATATGTGTATATTGTATATGTGTAAATGTATATGCGTATATGTATATGTGTATATGTGTATTGTTATATATGTATATATATACATATATATATGTGTATATATATATATATATATATTTCATAAAGTCCTTTGGCAAAAATAAGTTATTTCTGTAATCGCGTATTTGTAATAAGTTAGTATTCAAGTACATACTAATTACCTTTATCTTATGGTTATACTTTAATATTGATGTATTCACTGAAACTGTTCAATAATTCAACGAAAGGTTTGGGTTTAAAAATAAGAAAAAAGATCAAACTAACTAACGTAATTCAAATTGAAATGATAAAATTCTTGACATAGTAAAACACAACATAAAGAAAACACCCAATGCGACACATACACTTTCTCTATTTAAACAGCCAGTTAATTACAGGTAAAGCCTGATCAATGCTACGCTCCTTTCTTAACATATGTAATTTATTGTGTGTGTGTGTGTGAGTACGTGTTTTTGCCAGTGCTGAAGTAATCTAGCGTACAATGCTAAACAAACCCATTTAGATCAGTAATCCACTAGAACCCAAATCAAAATAATGGAGAGAAGGTACATGGAGACCACATGAACTGAGAGGTTCCCCCAGGCCATTGGACGTGATCATTTCTAGCGAGAGAAAAGGGGGAAAAAATGAAGAGGGGGGAAAAATACGGGGTAGCACAAATCAATAACCAGAGAACCGTTTTGTAAACTCAACATTTCAAGGAAGAAAAGACAACTTTGTCACACGAGTAATAAGAGCTGTTTCCACTTGAAAAGCACAGCCTCAATTTGGATTTAGTAATGTTAACAGAGATTTGTTGCTTTCATCTCATTTCACTGTCTATAGTATTTGTTGTTTTCTGTTGTATTTCTTTAGGTCTATGTGATTATTTATGTTGTCTGCTAAGTAGATTTGTGATAATGTATAGTTTCTACTTAGTAGGTTTAATATCAATTATAATTGTCTACTTAGAAACTTTGTGTTCATTTTCAATTGACTACTTAATAGGTTTGTAATCATTTAAGTCGTCTACCTGGTAGGTTTGTGTTCATTTTCAATTGACTACTTAATATGTTTGTAATCATTTAAGTCGTCTACCTGGTGTGTATTGTATACATATCCACATATCCTTCACACATTTCATTAATCACTTAGAACTCTTCTAACTATTTGTTCAATTGACATTGAATGTTTCGTTCAACTTGAGTTCACTATCTGCTAAATAAACTTCAAGACATTTTCTTTCATCAGGTATTCATGTCCCTATCTTGGCATGTTTATCAAATCTGTTCATTTGATCATTTCTTAATCAGGAAAATTTTTCTATTGTCCCCGTTTTGTCTGTCTGTCCGTCTGTCCGTCATCACCCTAGATCTCAACAACCATAAGTCCTAGACCCATGATGTATATATCATTTTGTAGGTCTTGGCCTGCCAAGAAATGACTTTTTTCCATTTCGCGATCTGACCTCTCAGAGCCGTAAAAGGGGCCTTAGTATCGTTTTTTACTGTATAAGCTATATTAATAAAGGAGCGCTATATCTCAGCAACTATAAGTCCTAGACCCATGATGTATATATCATTTTGTAGATCTTGGCCTGCCATGTGTACATCAAAAGTTCATTTCGCGATAGGACCTCTGAGGGCCGGGCTTCAGGGCTCCTAAGGGGCTTATATATTATATACACCTTGTACGTTCAATAACCCGTTCATTTGGTGCGAAATACTGCAGCACGTAGTTTCACCAAGATTTATTAAGAAACTCATCAAATGAAATAGTAAGCTTGTGTTCTGAGTTTAATTGAAAGTATCAGAGCTATGCAACAATTGACGGAGTTTTCGGACGATTAAATGTTTTCGAATGTTTTCAATTATGAGTCGTATTTCAGTAACCACAAACCACTTGTAGTTAGATTTAAGAGACAATGATTTTGTTTCAAATATAAAGAAACGTCTTTATAATTTTTTTTTACAAATATATGCATTACACAATTGAATTTATAAACATTTCCAAAATTTACAAATATTTACTAAAAGCTAACAAACGTACTGATACATAACATGAAAATGCGCTAACACGTCCTGTGTCCAGAATGGAACAGGCTTAATTGCTTGTTTACTTAGATGCCGCGAATTTTCCCTCAACACATCGTCTTTCGCGCCTCACCCCATCGCGGCTTTATACCATTTCAGCCACACCCCATCGCGGCCTCAGACCATCGCGGCCTCAGACCATCGCGGCCTCACCCCAAGTGCGCCTTCACCCTATCGCAGTTTTTATAGGTTATAAATATATATATATATATATATATATATATATATATATATATATATATATATATATATATATATATAACTCTCCAATAGACATTTGTATTAGTTTATAAGTATTCATGACTGGTGAAACGTTTTGACCAATCACTTTAGCTCTAAATAAAACATTTGCTCTAACTTTACAATAGACTCTGATTTTAATGACTTTTTGCCATTAATGAACAAATCAATGATGTATCTATATTCGTTATGTTCAATTAATTGAACTTGATATACAAAGAACTAATTGAAACTAAGTTACTACTGTTCGAGAGTCAGGGAAAGAGCGTGAAAGATGAACATACACACACACGCACACATACGGAAGAACATATATATAGAGAGATGAACACACACAGAGAAATATATAGAGAGAGAGATGATTGAGGAAGAGAGGAGGAGGAGAAGAGTGAGCAAGATATATATATAAAGACATAAAGGAAAATAAAAGATTAAATCAAACAGACTGTCTGATGTTTTGATCTCAATTTATTTTACTGATATGAAGAATGTTCATTATATCAACCTTGTGTCTTACTGACCCAACAAATCAACCTTGTGTCATATTGACCTACACATCAAAAGGTGTGTTTTTAAATTGACTGGTACTTTTACTCACCTGGTCGCATATCTAGTTAATAGTTCAACAAACTTCATGAAATAGGTCAAATACTAGTTTATCAATATGTCTGCCATTCTGGAGCTGACACTAGTAATATTTTCATCAGCACACGTTGACTATAAAGGCAGTGGAGATTAAACTGGACATTGTACTAAGTGAATTTAATAAAACAAAAATAGAATTTTTTTTCTGTTGGAAATGAAAGAAGCCAGCAGCCAGTGCTAGTGTTTGGTTATAACAACAAATAGGAAACAAAATACTACATCACGCATTAAGTTTACCAGACAGTAGCAAATCATATGATAAGGACCAATCCACTAAAATATCACATCGGTAACAACAATATAATGTGCTAAATGTGGGAGTCAGTGCTAAATGTGGGAGTCAGTGCTAAATGTGGGATTCAGTGCTAAATGTTGGAGTCAGTTTACATGAAGACAAACGGTGCCAGTAGTAGGTGGGCGGCACTGGCTGAGTGATAAACAATTCTAGATACATCATTGAACAACAACAGTACTATGTGCGTCAGTGTAACAAAAACCTGAAGAGTACTGTGTGAGTCAGTATAATATAAACATCAATAATACTATTTGAGCCATAACCAGATGAACTTTCGTGTTGGTCTATTTCCGCCCCTAACTAATTACATTAACAACTCATGAACCACTCTCAATTCTTGAGGGGGGGAAGGGGGGGGGAAACTAGTAAGATTTGGAGAGAATGTCCAGTCTGAAGCTGCAATGACCATGACTGACCGGCACTAAGAAGAGTGGACAGTCTCGTTCCTAGCCTGGTCCGATGGCCATGTCAGTCTTAGCTTTATGTTTATTGATTCCATTCGTGTGATAATGTTCTCATATGGAGCTGACCATTATCAGCTGATGGTCATAATTAGTTTATGGACCACTGGACAGATTTTTGGAGTAAGGAAAAAACTGTTGGACTACAACTACAGCTGTTTTTATTCTGGGTTCCTCCTTTCATGTATGAACTAAAATATAGTGTATCTATTGTTATAACAAATATATAGTGTATCTATTGTTATAACAAATATATAGTGTATCTATTGCTATAAACTCATTTGTAGTGTGTCTATTGTTATACACTGGAACGTAGTGTATATATTGTTATTAAACTAAAATATATTGTATTTATTGTTATAAATTAAAATGTAGTGTATTCATTGTCATAAACTAAAATTTAGTTTACATATTGCTATAAACTAAAATGTATGGTATATTATTTTAATAAACTCAAATGTCCTGTATTAAAAAGTTATAAACTAAAATGTAGTTTATAAAAACACTAAAACATCTCAGTAAAATTAAAACTTTTCAAATTGAAACAATTTCCAACGGAATTAATGTCCAATTATTAAATTTTCACTTACAGAAATAAAAAAACTGTGGATTATATTCCATACCAATATTGGTAGTTGTCATTAAAGTCTCGTCTTCTGAAAACTATTTTTGAATGAGCCACAAACGTTAGCCATTGGTCAAGGATTCCATTCTCCTACTTAACGAAAAGTTCCGGAATTACTCAAAATGGTTTAGCTCACACATTTTTTTTATTAAATGTAAGAGATAAATGGATCTTTATCAGAATTTGCACAAAGAAAATTGTCCATTTTGTCGGCCATCGGACGTGGCCGGCATTAGCCGTATGTATGTACAGTGAAACTATTCACCGTATGTATGTACAGTGAAACTATTCACCGTATGAATGTACAGTGAATCTATTCACCGTATGTATGTACAGTAAAGCTATTCAACGTATGTATGTACAGTGAAACTATTCACCGTATGTATGTACAGTGAAACTATTCACCGTATGTATGTACAGTAAAACTATTCACCGTATGTATGTACAGTGAAACTATTCACCGTATGTATGTACAGTGAAACTATTCACCGTATGTATGTACAGTGAAACTATTCACCGTATGAATGTAAAGTGAAACTATTCACCGTATGAATTGTCAGTGAAACTATTCACCGTATGTATCACAGTGAAACTATTTACCGTATGAATGTACAGTGAAACTATTCACCGTATGTATGTACAGTGAAACTATTCACCGTATGTATGTACAGTGAAACTATTCACCGTATGTATGTACAGTGAAACTATTCACCGTATGTATGTACAGTGAAACTATTCACCGTATGTATGTACAGTGAAACTATTCACCGTATGTATGTACAGTGAAACTATTCACCGTATGAATGTAAAGTGAAACTATTCACCGTATGAATTGTCAGTGAAACTATTCACCGTATGTATCACAGTGAAACTATTTACCGTATGAATGTACAGTGAAACTATTCACCGTATGTATGTACAGTGAAACTATTCACCGTATGTA
Source organism: Bulinus truncatus (assembly GCA_021962125.1). Lineage (NCBI taxonomy): Eukaryota > Metazoa > Mollusca > Gastropoda > Planorbidae > Bulinus > Bulinus truncatus. Next base: position 2,462,406 of record JAGDYQ010000043.1, on the reverse strand, counting down.
TGTACAGTGAAACTATTCACCGTATGTATGTACAGTGAAACTATTCACCGTATGAATGTACAGTGAAACTATTCACCGTATATATTTACAGTGAAACTATTCACCGTATGAATGTACAGAGAAACTATTCACCGTATGAATGTACAGTGAAACTTTTCACCGTATGAATGTACAGTGAAACTATTCACCGTATGAATGTACAGTGAAACAATTCACCATATGAATGTACAGTGAAACTATTCACCGTATATATTTACAGTGAAACTATTCACCGTATGTATGTACAGTGAAACTATTCACAGTGTGTATGTATGTACAGTGTTAAGTCCTACAATAATTGTGTGAGTCTAAAAGTGTTAAGTCAAAAAAAAAATAACATTGCTTATAGTGTCATAACAAGGTTCTAGTCTGTGTTACGATTGATCAAGTTCATTGCCACAGGTCATGCCATTTAGTTTTATTCAAATGAAGACAAAGAGGTTGTGACAGCTGCAACTTGACATAATCAATGGAACATTAGACTGTGAGAGTTTAGTAGCAGGATTGTTATACTTATTATATAGGTCACGAGGTGTAACATGAAAATACAGACAACGACAACTGATTCTTAACAAAAATAATTTAACACCCTGTTTTGAAATAGACAAAATTGAGATATTCGAATGTTTATTGAGTCAATGTTACACGTGACAAAGTTCAGTTTGACAATGTTTAGTTTGACAAAGTTCAGTTTGACAATGTTCAGTTTGACAATGTTCGCTTTGACAATGTTCAGTTTGACAATGTTCAGTTTGACAATGTTCGCTTTGACAATGTTTAGTTTGACAATGTTCAGTTTGACGAAGTTCAGTTTGACAGAACATAAGTGAAAAATCGATGCTTGTGAAAGTGCTATAAATAGCTGTGGTTGACAGAAGACTTATAAATAGACCAATCATTTTGTGCTAGATTTATTAACACACAATTCATAAACTTGACACAAGAATATGAATGATGATGCATTGTCTTTCAAAGTGTTCACTATAAACATTTAATCTTTGTCGTTTTAAACTATACTCTTTTCCTATTTTTCAATGGTAACATTCAAAATGTGAAGATTTGTAAATTCTATGTAGACATTAACTGCTATCAAATTTAGTCAATGTCTGGAGAAAATTATTTGTTACATTGTTGGCGACTTTTGTTTGTTGTAATCGAGACTGCAAGTCTTTAACACCTGTATGGGTGTGGTGAGACTGCAGGTCATTAACACCTGTATGTGTGTGGTGAGACTGCAAGTCATTAACACCTGTATTGGTGTGGTGAGACTGCAAGTCATTAACACCTATATGGGTGTGGTGAGACTGCAGGTTAATAACACCTGTATGGGTGTGGTGAGAATGCAGGTTATTAACACCTGTATGGGTGTGGTGAAGATTGCAGGTTAATAACACCTGTATGGGTGTGGTGAGAATGCAGGTTATTAACATCTGTATGGGTATAAGCTACATAGGTTGCTGTTGTCTGCCTGTTTTATGGATACAAATAAGGTACACGAAGAGCCAGATGACTGGACATCGTGAAGCAGACATTAATTTTAGGAGTGTCGATTGTGGAATCCCAAGTTAAACACTCACATCAAATGTGACCACTAGATGGAGCCAGAATGTTGATCATGTTGTTGGGAGAGTGTTAATGCTGTGACTCTGAGTTATTGTGGGACTTTGCACTAACACTATATGTAATCGTTGATGCACTAACACTATATGTAATCGTTGATGCACTAACATTATATGTAATCTTTGATGCACTAACACTATATGTAATCGTTGATGCACTAACACAATATGTAATCGTTGGTGCACTAACACTATATGTAATCTTTGATGCACTAACACTATATGTAATCATTGGTGCACTAACACTATATGTAATCGTTGGTGCACTAACACTATATGTAATCGTTGGTTATGTGATAGCTGATCAGCGACTTCATCTGCAGACGGCGTTTCTGTGGAGAGTGTATTTACATTTTTGTTACTTATGGACGGTACATCTGAGATGGGAGCAACTGTATCTGTAGATGTTAGTTGGACTGTATATCCGCAAAGGATTTCGCCCCTACATTTCTGTATATATGAAATTGTGCATAGCGGCTGGATAAACTTGTTGGACATTCACTGCACACAGTTGTCTTGTTACTCGCAGTGACGATAGAAAATGAGAGATGTAGTTATTACGACATACAACTTCAACTCTCATACATCAAAGTTACCACCTTTCGCTCACTGGTGGCAAACGGACAGCGGAGCTCGAAAGTCTCCGCCCCTGAATGTGTCGGCTTGGCGTGGTAATGAAGCGTTTAATTAAAGGCATTGTTAACTCTCAATGGATCATGTCACGTCGTGTGAAGAAGCGTAACAATTGATAGTCAATGCTCTGATGTATCCGCACTTTAAAACAAGTGACCATAACAGTTAGGTTAGTCAGACAGTGGCAGCTATAGAATGTACACAATGCTAAGTTTGTACAATACACATTTGGAATGTACACACAATTCTAAGTCTGGAAAATGTCTGGTCTAGTATGTTGCTAGTGGTCATGTAGAGATGGCTATTGGTCATGTAGAGGTGGCTATTGGTCATGTAGAGATGGCTATTGGTCATGTAGAGGTGGCTATTGGTCATGTAGAGATGGCTATTGGTCATGTAGAGGTTGCTATAACCTGGCTGGCCATACACGAGACCCACACTTAAATCAGTGTTAACTTAAGAAAATAAGTAAACAGACGTAATCAAATAAAAGAAAAACTAGGTCAAATTGAGCCGCTCAAAATTCAACGCATACTGCTCTAATTATCTGCAACAGGCTACCTATCCCCTGGATTAAAGTACTTTGTACCAAATTACTCAACAGAGCTATAAGATAAAATACTCTAGAACCAAATTACTCAACAGAGCTATTAGTAAGATACAATACTCTAGAACCAAATTACTCAACAGAGCTTTTAGTAAGATACAATACTCTAGAGTTAAATTACTCAACAGAGCTATTAGTAAGAAACAATACTCTAGAACCAAATTACTACACACGACTAAAAAGTAAGATAAAATACTCTAAAACGAAATGACTATACATAAGTAATTACTAAACAGAGCTTAAAGTAAGATTTATACAAAAAAGCCCAATCGTTTATAAAACGCTAGAACAAGTTAACTAAACAGAGGTACTTTTAGAATACATCACATTAAATATCCTTCATGTTACGGTGATTTGTATCATTAGTTTACTCCATTGGTGTTACAAAAAAAGTCAACAAGTTAATCAAGAAAAGTAGACAAAGATAAAGTCTACAAAATAAAGTTGGCCATATTAATCTAGTTAAGTGAGTCCTTGAAAACTCTACATAAATAATTGATACTGGCGTTAGGCGTAATAAATTAAAGGGAAGAAAACTGCCAGATTGGATGACAGAGTTAGTGTTTCTATTTAGTCCGTGTATTGGCTGGTTAGTGATTTTAAAATCAATCAGACAGTTCGTTAGTCACACCGACAGGGTGGTTTAGTCTGACTAAAAGAGTCTCACTTGACCAACTGATTCTCTTGACAATATCTCAATCAACTACATATTTCCCCCCACCCCCTCACAGGCTCAGTTGAAAGTTTACCAAATCATTAACCAATATTTTGTTCATGTGTTCAAGGTACATACAAATCATTAACCAATATTTTATCATGTGTTCAAGGTACAAAAAAATCATTAACCAATATTTTGTTCATGTGTTCAATGTACATACAAATCATATAAATATCATTATCATGGACAGGTAGAATTGGTCAAACCTAAGACAAATATTACCAGTCTACCATATATTGATCTGTCTCCATTGTAAGTACTGATACCTAATCACTATAGGTGTTTTTATAGGGCACACAACTGGCGTGATCCAGGTCTTTATCCCAGCTGAACCAAGCTCGATGTACAATGTAATGAAATACAATATATACCTAGCTATACACTGTAAATATGTATTGCGATACTAAACGAAAGAATTTAACGAAATACCACATATTGCGTTTCTTAGCCATTCAATGTAAATGAAGCAGCTCATAATAGTAAAAGTTTATAGTGTGCGAATGTAGCCAGATATTTCACAATCGTGTATTTCAAACCGTTCTACCCCCGGGACACAAGTGATTGTTTTTGGTAAAGATTGTGATTGGTAAAACCTTGTTGTAGTCTTGCCGTCTACCGTTGCCATTTAAACATTCATGGTTGGACTAATGTGATTATATTCAGTTAAGAAGAAAGTTGTGATAAACTTTCAGTATCACACAATACGGTTACATTATAACAAAATAAATAACATATATGACATTATGCATTTATATTAGCACAGAATAAATGGCATAGATAGCATTATGCATTTAAATGAGTACTCAAGAAATGGCATAGATAGCATTATGCATTTAAATGAGTACTCAAGAAATGGCATAGATAGCATTATGCATTTAAATGAGTACTCAATAAATGGCATAGATAGCATTATGCATTTAAATGAGTACTCAAGAAATGGCATAGATAGCCATATGCATTTAAATGAGTACTAAATAAATGGCATAGATAGCCATATGCATTTAAATGAGTACTCAATAAATGGCATAGATAGCCATATGCATTTAAATTAGTACTAAATAAATGGCATAGATAGCATTATGCATTTAAATTAGTACTAAATGAATGACACTTCTAAATAAGTAAAGTGCAACTCCGATGTTAAACTGACATCACACAATAACCAGGCAGGCAATGCCCGTGATCCCCAGACAAAGAAACCGGCAGAATGAATCAGAAGGTAATTCACTCATGTTCCAGAGGCTTCAATTCAAAAAATTCAATAAAAAAAAAACAACTAGCGTCCTCGATGCATGGAACCAACAGTAATCTGTTTCCTACTTGTTGGCGACACGTAATGTTCACTTGGCAGACGACCCTTTCACTGCTGACTTCCCCGGATGCTTTCACTGGAATCCAATTAAAAATATGAAATGTTTATCACCAGGGCTTCAGGGGTGAATCATTTGTCATCTCCTCTACACAACGGACCTGCTTATGTGGTGTCTGTTAAATATAAGGCTTGCACAGTAAGCCTCTCTTGGAGTGGGATTGTATAAGCTATTGATAAAGTCTGTCTGACAGGTACTCACTTTCTAGGCAAGACAATTTAATCACTTCTGAGACGGACACTTTACTCACTTCTGAGAAAGACACTTTACTCACTCCTGCATATTTCTGGTCATTGTACATTTCTCTGCATATTTCTGGTCATTGTACATTTCTCTTCTTGTTTCTTTTAGTCGGCGTGAGTATTTTCTAGACCTGTAGCAATGTTTCGTTTAGCTTCAGCCTGGAGTTGACTCCCAAAGGGAAATCCCCACAATCAGGTTGTCAGCCTATAACAGCTCCATTAGAAAGTATTAGGTCATTAAGCATGTACTTACGTGGAACATTAAGCAATTGGGTGGTTGCCTGGCAACGTGTTAGGTTCAATGCTGTAAAACAAAACATACTGGGGTGGATGTGATGTTTTATAATGCATCGGCATGTGTCACTTTTAACAAGTCAAAGTTCATGTACTTTTATTGAAAGTCCAGGGGTGTGAACACAATTAAACGTGTTCTGTATATTGGGTAACTAGCATTTAAAGTTTCAGATAGTGTTATACAAACTTCATGTTATGTTATGATCTTACAACAAGTGGTTCTCAAAAAAATTACGCTCCAGACTCACTTTGAAAACATTTATGGTTTTGCAACCCTTCAAAAGGAAAACTACTAAATTGACAATAGTATACTTATACGCTTACTAAATTGAGTGTAGTATTTAACAGGGTGACAGACAAAAATCAGAAGTTTGAGCAGAGACCAATTTTCTACAGATTTTGGTCACATATTGAGAGGCATTGTGTAGTTCAGTTGCTATTTATACTATCAGCAGTACAATTAAAATATTGTTATAAGCTCTTCACACGGCTTCACCCACCCAATCCATGGGGAATATGTATCATTACATTTAATACTTATTACAAAGTTACACTTTATAAATTGTGGTAAAACGAACAAATACAAGAATAGCTGCTGATTGAGGGGAACATAAATGAACTACAAATGTAACTTCAAAATATTAAGATACAATTTCCTATACAGTAAATTATTATAAGTGTCAGAGTGACCGAAGATTTTCAATTTTTCATTTAATGACACAATCTTTTTATAAAATAAATACGGATACTTCAAAATTTATTCTTATTTCAACGAAAAGAGTGTGTTTGATTTCTTTTATCACCTCTTACTGATCATACTAAAAATAGCTCAGGCATGGGCATTTAATGTGTCGACAGTCCGAAGTGCATCTCTAAAATGAATGTTAACAGGATGTCCTTAAAGTTACAAAAATAAAATAATAAAACGCCGAATCCAGACAATTTAAAATAAAACTAATTAGCTAAAAACATTTCGATTGTATCAAAGATCTATGTGCCAAAATTTTGTGGCTTCTGGTTCAGCGATGCTGATTTCTGATAGTCACTAACATTTATGCCAGATACGGATAAACAAACGTCATTTCATGCGTATGTATAAATAAGGTGTGGGTTATTGGCATTTATTTTGTTGTTTTAAAGTCTAAACAGATATGGTGTTTGATAAACTTATGCTAAACAATCCTAGGTAATCAATGTACATATCTCTATAAATCGAAGGTTTAACTAATACTTCAGTATTTCCACATGAACAAGGTATTTTGATTTACTGAATCAAGGTGAGTGACAATTTATAATCATGTTCATTTGCCTTTATATACTCAAGGTAAGGAGGATAAACAAATTAGGTTCAGGACTGTATCTACCTAAAGTACAGATTGTCGTATACATACAGGAGTGTATCTACATAAAGTACAGAGTGTTGTCATATACACTACAGGAGTGTATCAACATAAAGTACAGATTGTTAGATACACTACAGGAGTGTATATACATAAAGTACAGGGGGACTAATGTATAAAGTAAGAGTGATATATACATATAGGACGACATATTCATCAAGTATTTGGAGGGATTTAAATAACATACGCAGAAGGATACACACGACGAAAAGGCTACATGACTATTGTCAACTATTGATTTAGTATCAAAGTCAGTCTCTGCGTTATACGAAACCAGCCATTGTAGTAAATATATGCTTGTGTAAATGTATGCTGGTGTAAATGTATGCTGGTGTAAATGGATGCTGGTGTAAATGGATGCTGGTGTAAATGGATGCCTGTGTCAATGCATGCTTGTTTAAATGTATGCTTATGTAAATGGATGCCTGTGTCAATGTATACATGTGTAAATGTATGCTAGTGTAAATGTATGCTTGTGTAAATATATGCTTGTGTAAATGTATGCTTTTGTGTAAATGTATGCATATGTAAGTGTAGCTGGTGTAAATGCATGCTTGTTTAAATGTAAGCTTATGTAAATGGATGCTTGTGTCAATGTATACATGTTTAAATGTATGCTTTTGTGTAAATGTATGCATATGTAAATGTAGCTTGTGTAAATGTATGCTTATGTAAATGTGTGCTCGAGTAAATGAATTCATATGTAAATGAATTCATATGTAAATGTATGCTTATGTAAACAAATACTTGTGTAAATCTATGCTTATGTAAATGTATGCATATGTAAATGTATGCATGGCTAAATGTGTATATGTGTAACTGTACGTAAGTGTAAATGTATTTTATTTATACAATAAATAATACAATCAAGTCTGTTTCATATCAATTAATTTAAAAACAACTAAATTACAAATACTGGATTTTTACATTGCAAAAACCAACGACATAAAAACCAAAAATAAGTTAAAATCTTCTGATAAAATGTCTGAGTAAATGTCATACATCTAACGTCTACAACATTACAAATTAAAAACTTCGTACATCAGAAAAACAATTCTATTTCATTGCATGTAGTCGACCTCATTCCAATGTCTATCCATCACAAACATTCATTGCCTTGACAGCAGTTTTAAACTCCATCCATCAAATCCAACCAATCACATGTCGACAATCGAGGTGGGAGGCGTGATGCTTGTTTGTTTTGACTTTTGAGTAAACAAGATTTGTTTTTATTTCTTGAGAAAAACATTTTGTCTAATTTCAAATAATCTCTTAATTTTTATTTCTTTCTTCTTTCATTTGTCTGTTTCATTCACGTGTTAAGTTACAACATGACTGAAACATAACTGAACTATGACTGAAATTTGAGTGATCTATGACTGAAACCTGACTGAAACCTGACTGAACTATGACTGAAACTTGACTGAACTATGACTGAAGCCTGACAGAACTATGACTGAAACCTGACTGAACTATGACTGAAACGTGACTGAACTATGACTGAAACTTGACTGATCCATGACTGAAACCTGACTGAACTATGACTGAAATTTGACTGAGCTATGACTGAAACTTGACTGAGCAATGACTGTAACATCACTGAACAACAACTAAAAACATGACTGAACTATGAACTCCCGACATGTCCTGGTTACATCTCAAAATTTATTTAACCTTTCCAATCTGAATATCTGCACGTGCTTGTGGCTACTTTCCGGGGATGAGTAAATTGTTTGTACAGTCGCAGCAGTCATTTTATTTCACACCAGATTAGCTGGGGAGCTGCTGGTAGATTTAGCGGAATGAAGGTATTACATAGAGTGATGCCCTTTATTTACATTGCTCTACAGATGGACGATAAAGATAAATGGGTCGGCAGTTTATTATTGTGTTATGACTGCAAGCTAAGCACTAGTTGTGTAATAAATCTTATTGTATTGGTACTGTGATGTCACTAAAGAGTATTGCCCAAATCTACTTTGTTGAGTAAACCCATTTATTGAGTCAATAAAGACATTCGTATTTTATCAATCAAATAATTCAATCAACTTTTACTTGACACTGACGAGGTGTAATTTCTTGGAAGTACTTAATGTCTTTACATCTGTGTACATTAAAAGTTAGTCATTATTTATTTCGTACACATATACACATTATTAAATTTGCCTTTCGTCTTTTGCATAGTGTATTATATTTTTAACATTTGTATATTTTTTTCCATTGATATGTACATTAATAGAATAACATAAATACATGTTGAATTTGCCACTGTTTTAATAACAAAGATGGTAAAACAAATTAATGAAACTTTTAGTTCGTTCGTAATGTCAGTAAAAAAAACTTCATATTTCAAGTCAAATATTTATCACTATTGAGTACATCATATGTTGTACAGTGCAAAAAAACAAAACAGAATACGTCAATGTGTGGATGTCAGTCTATCAGACACAGATTAATTATGTATTTATTACTATAGCTAACATTTTGATCTCTTGTTTCATACTGTAGAGTACAAGTGACCAATTGATTAGTAAAAGTATTTGGTCTCATTAAAATAATAACACTATGCATTGGTTGGCTGGTCTCTAATTCAATCAGATCAATTACTGCTCTGGAGTCACAATTAATGTGACAGTAAATATTGGATTAGCCAGCGATAGAAGCTGAAAACGTGTATATCTGTTTGATTGTTCACCGTGATCGAACAGTGACATAGACATACATACAGTATTGTACCAGTATAACAACCAGAGTATCGAGACTAGCGCATCGAGATTAGAGTATCAAGACTAGAGTATCGAGACCAGAGTATCTAGACTAGAGTATCGAGACTAGAGTATTGAGATTAGAGTATCAAGACTAGAGTATCGAGACTAGAGTATCAAGACCAGCGTATCAAGACTAGAGTATCGGGACTAGAGTATCGAGACTAGAGTATTACGAGTATCATACCGGACGTCTGATATCTAGTGACATCAAACCGGAAGTATAGCACACACAAAAAAAAAACAACAACAATTAATTCAATACAGTATTGGAAATAATTCACTTACCTATGTGGCCTTGCTCTGCTCGGACCCGCCATGAGAATACTGTAACTAGAGTGGACACAAGACAAATATACCCGGTCATTCTGAATGGCTACATCAAGTCACATCATCGAATGAAATACGCATAATCCAATGGGCAGCAATCCATTCGTGTATCCAGTACAAGCTAGTATCCAGTCCAAATGGCACACACCCTATGAAACACTTTGAGAGCAAGAAAACACATGACATGAACACACATACACACACACAGACAGTGGACTGTTGAAGATGGATGCTTTATAAATCTCCTTGATCAACTTACCACCGATATACGTCAGTGCAAGTTGATACCATCACAAGAATTACATGGTCCTATAAGTGAATTCAAAGGCAAGATTCCCTCTTTGAAATCCTATTTATATTTCCCCCCCTAGAACATTGTAATACATCACTGCAAGGCAACACAAAAATTGTACGTCAGTATATGTGATGCTGGAGACCTCCAGTAAATTAAACTATCTAGTAAAGCATGACATTGATCGGGAAATATTGATAAGAGCACGCTATGTTGGGACGTAGGTAATCCCAAACATCACAAGAAGTGAATCATGTCTGGGATAAGATGAGCCAGAGTGAAATCTCTCACAAACAGTCTAACACAGATACTGCAATGTTTAAAGTTACAGTAATGTATACAGATAGCTAAAGATGATCTATTACAGACGAAATGTATTTAGCATGATGATTTTTTTAATTCACTATTCTCATAATAACTTGGAAAGATAATCCTACAGATGCTAATATGTTGATATATAATGAATGATATTCTGTAAGAAAGAAATATTATTTATATTAATAATTTTTTAACATTCACCGGTTTAATAATGTAAGCTACTCAATAAATCTAACACAAAAGTGTTTTCTTTTTTTTTTAAATTTAGATTTCAAGAATGAATATTTGATTACAGGCCCGAATTTCCCATTATACGTATGAATTTTGTATGTAGGTTGAGTTTTAATAATCATATTTTCTGATGCATAAAGTTTTTTTTAATTTGTAAAAAAGTATTGTTGGAATAATTTTTGTTTGTGGAAATGTTGGCATTTTCAGACTTTGGACGCTGTCCCCCAATATCTTCCTTTGAACCTGCAACTAGACAGTGAACACCAAACCATTCATTTAAAGCATCAATAACTTTTTTTTAAAAGTAAAATCTGAAAAATTGAGTCACTGAACATTTTGATGAATTGATCAACGAACTGACTGAATGTATTTGATTAATGGCATCAAACAATGTTTGTGTTATAATTATAAATTAGATTAAACAATGTTTGTGTTCTAATAATTAATGGCATCAAGTAATGTTTGTGTTCTAATTATAAATTAGATCAAACAATGTTTGTGTTCTAATAATTAATGGCATCAAACAATGTTTGTGCTCTAATTATAAATCAGATCAAACAATGTTTGTGTTCTAATAATTAATGGCATCAAGTAACGTTTGTGTTATCATTATAAATTAGATCAAACAATGTTTGTGTTCTAATTATAAATCAGATCAAACAATGTTTGTGTTCTAATTATAAATCAGATCAAACAATGTTTGTGTTCTAGATTATAATGGTTATTGATGAGAAGCCTAACTCTACAAAGTTGTCATACTTTGATCAAATACTAAAACTCAGATGCTATACATAGTTAAGTCTGATTTCTTAACATATAATTAGTTTCTAAGCCTTGACTGGTTTATATTACATTTATAAGTACTAGGTCATCCCCAAGACCGGAGAGGCACATTGAACATGGCCGGCGTGATGGGATTGATACCTCAACATAAATTCCCTCCCCTGATGTAATTAAAAGGGCAATTAATTCATTTTTAAACAACGAATTATATAAAAAATGAATATATTTATAATAATATTTAAATAAATTTTTACCAAGTTTAGTTACTAAATAACCTATACTTATATTTTAGCCCATATGTATATTAGACATACAAATTGAATTCCCCAATAATACAGTTATCGGAAATATGGTGCACGGAAGTCTGCAATATGTCATTCCACTGAATTATGTTGAGATAAAAAGTAAAAATGCAAATACAGAAAAAAATCTAAATACCGAATTAATTTTTGGATAAATTGTAACTCACACATTCAGAGAATAAATAAAAACAACAGCTATCTTTCGACAGGTGCACCAACGAGTGACCCTATGGGCTACAGTTCACTGACCCTAATAACTGTGATAGTGCAAATCTACACACCAGCTTACGTGTGCCATGCACGTTAAAACAGTGTTCAATACTTCAGGTGCAAACGTTATTCCAGTCATGAAAGAAACCTCCACTGTTCGATTATGAAATTGAAATCAAAACACAAAGGAGCAATAACTCTTCAATTACTTCCCCTTTCCTCGCCTGACTAGTTCTCGTTGCCACGCGGTTTCACAGCCATCCCCCGTGGATGCAGGAACCAACGGTTCGCTCTTCATACCACTTCCCCCTTACTGTTATATTTTTTCCCCCTTCTGTTACTCATTGCTACAACCTGGGGTCGGTTGAGTTAGAGCTCACGGTTTCCATGAATTACGCCAAGCAGATTTCGCAAGCGAGTAGGTGGAAGAGGGCTACAGGAACGGTAATTCTTTATCGAACGTGCGGTTTCATCACCAGTTAACTCCCTTCTGGCAAAGGGTCTAAGTATTTGTTCGCCTCCCTTGACAAACTCTTACTTGAGCAATGTAATTGTTTCCCTATATCTGAATTTGAAAACAATCGTGTCATATTTGTCTCCCTAAGATCTAAAAATGTTTCGCAACTTGTCTTTCTCTGTTTTCATTTTAGTAGTCTAATAAAGTTTAAATATATCCGTGGTAATCATACCACTACAATTGCAGCTCACTACAATATTACCACTACTTTCACCTACCAGGTAAACTCACCACAACATTACACTACTCTACCTAATAAAAAACTCACTACAATATGACCACTACTTTCACCTACCAGGTAAACTCACCACAACATTACACTACTCTACCTAATAAAAAACTCACTACAATATGACCGCTGCTCTACCTAATAAAAAACTCACTACAATATGACCGCTACTTTACATAAGCTAAAAACTCACTACAATATGACCGCTACTCTACCTAATAAAAAAACTCACTACAATATGACCGCTACTCTACATAAGCTAAAAACTCACTACAATATGACCGCTACTCTACCTAATAAAAAAACTCACTACAATGTGACCGCTACTCTACATAAGCTAAAAACTCACTACAATATGACCGCTACTCTACCTAATAAAAAACTCACTACAATATGACCGCTACTCTACATAAGCTAAAAACTCACTACAATATGCTTGGTTAAAAGTCTAGTACGTGTTTTTATTCATATGTTTTACACTCATACTTAATCTCAATTTTCGTATCGATACTTTGAAATAATCGACTGACTATACCATAGATTACATTATCAACATACTATCTTTACATTTTGGAAAGCGTGCAATTTATTACAAACACCCATTTTACTTATAAATATGTAAACAATGATAAGAATTACATAATGATAACAGCATAAAATTGTATATTTATTTGTATTGCCAAATAGTTAAGGGTTGATTTTAGTAGCCATCAGTAATTAGTGTAATAAAATAATTATCTTATTAAACTCATAATTAAAACAAAAAAAAAATGAGAATTCCAGGTTATCAGAACATTTTTGTGAATCGGGTCATTTGGGCGACTCAGATCATTTGGGTGACTAAACATTCCGGCGATTAAACATTCGGGTGACTAAACATTTGGGTGACTAAACATTCGGGTGACTAAACATTTGGCTGACTAGACATTTGGCTGACTAAACATTGGGGTGACTAAACATTTGGGTGACTAAACATTTGGGTGACTATACATTTGGCTGACTAAACATTTGGGTGACTAAACATTCGGGTGACTAAACATTTTGGTGACTAAACATTGGGGTGACTAAACATTTGGGTGACTAAACATTTGGGTGACTAAACATTTGGCTGACTAAACATTGGGGTGACTAAACATTTGGCTGATTAAACATTTGGGTGACTAAAAATTTGGGTGACTAAACATTTGGGTGACTAAACATTTGGCTGATTAAACATTTGGCTGATTAAACATTCGGGTGACTAAACATTTTGGCGACTCAGATCATTTAGGTGACTAAACATTTGGCTGATTAAAAATTCGGGTGACTAAACACTTGGGTGATTAAACATTTGGATGACTAAACATTGGGGTGACTAAATATTTGGGTGACTAAACATTATGCTGATTAAACATTTGGCTGATTAAACATTTGGGTGACTAAGCATTTGGGCGACTTAGATCATTTAGGTGACTAAACATATGGCTGATTAAACATTCGGGTGACTAAACATTTGGGTGACTAAACATTTGGGTGACTAAATATTGGGGTGACTAAACATTTGGGTGACTAAACCTTTGGCTGATTAAACATTTGGCTGATTAAACATTCGGGAGACTAAACATTTGGGCGACTCAGATCATTTAGGTGACTAAACATTTGGGTGACTAAACATTGGGGTGACTAAACATTTGGGTGACTAAACATTCGGGTGACTAAACATTTTGGTGACTAAACATTGGGGTGACTAAACATTTGGGTGACTAAACATTTGGGTGACTAAACATTTGGCTGACTAAACATTGGGGTGACTAAACATTTGGGTGACTAAACATTGGGGTGACTAAACATTTGGGTGACTAAACATTTGGGTGACTAAACATTTGGGTGACTAAACATTTGGCTGATTAAACATTTGGCGGACTCAGAACATTAGGGTGACTCAGAACATTTTACTCAGATCATTTAATTAACCAACTCAGAACATTCCTGTGTCTGAGAAAAAAATTGTGAATCACTTAGAACACTTGGGTGATTCTTTGACAGTCTGATTGTAAGCCCAATGGGGGTGCTGTAGGTAAGTCACCTCACTATGTGGTCAATGGTGTTTCCATGACTATTGTACATTCGCATAAGAGTGCAAGATCGTCCAGTTAGTGGCTCGTAGACTAATGAGATAAACATTTCATCTTTGCAGGAACTTTTATTATCAGAATATTCAGAAACACAACAAAACATACCGACGAACATGTACAAATGGTTAATAAAAATACTGTCGCGCTATCCTAAGTCGCTTTATAAAAAAGTAATTGTTCCATCGTCGAATAACTTAATATAAATAATAAATTGCTATAAACAAATACTACCATGTTTTCTATCAGGCGGAAGTTTGTAAGTAATTCGTTGGTATCTAGGGGGAGGTCTGTGATATTTTTAAAATAAACAAAAATATTTTCTCGCGGTGAATAACTTCCACTTTGAATAAAACCAATTATCCTTTCCTGACCTCGTCAGGTCAGCAACTTAAGTCTGAATCCTAGACTTGTCCTCATCTACCCTTCCTCCTACCACACCAATTTCCCCAACCTCAATATCAGGTGTAAGTAAAAAGAAGAATAAAAGAATGAATTAAGTCCATACTAAAGTTCAAATGTACTAGATCCGAGTTAGCAGGGAGGGGAGAGAGCTGTACCGCGAGATGAACTCATTACCTCTGAGTTCTATAATATTTGAGGTGCTCCACTGAATGGCAATCTCATTAATGTTCCACTGCGATGTTGATGAACTAGGAAACAGTGAGTGAATGTGTTGGATGACGACCAGTGCTCACAACTTGAGGCCCACTTGAGGACCTACAGATTGCACGTGAACCCACATCTTGCATCGACACTACATCTGGCTGGTTTGTTGGCATTTAGAGACTAGAGGCTAAGGAAATAGTTAAAAATATTTATTTTTTTTACGATTTTAATATCTTGTTTTTTTTTTTTATTTTGAGTTTTTGCAAAAATTGTATGCGCGTGTGTTTATATCACAAAATATATGTGTATACATTTCTTGTACAGAGTGGAGTTTTAGAAGAAAGTAGTTTTTTTATTTATTAAATTGAGGTTAATGCTATAAATAAAACTTCAAGACCCAATGTTTGTATCATAAAATTTAATAGCTCTTACACAGTGGTTAATACAACAAATAATTATATCTGTTGTCAAAAGCTTGTTTAATACATAAAAAGAATAAAACACTACAAAGTATAAAGATGAAAACAAAGATACCAAGGGAGAAGCATAATGATAAAAGCAAAGATAAAAGGACGTAGAGTATCGATAAAAACAAAGATACAAATTACATTATGTAACGATAGCAATCAAAGATACAAATGCCGTAGCGTAATGTTAAATCAAAGATATAGAGAACGTTATATAATGATACAAAGATAGAAAGGCCGTAGTGTAATGTTAAAAACTTTCGACCTGTGCACATGTCTCTGACAAAAGATCAGGGCGCTTTGTATTTCGTTACTTTTTGAAAACAAACAAACAGGGAGTCTAGTTTGACAGTTCAATTTACATTTCCATTTTAATTTTTTTTTTATATTAGAAATTATTCATCAGCGTACAACTCGTTTATGAATATTGTTGAGAAGATCAATGGGATATGTATTATCAATACCATTGTACAGAGAAGCTAGTGTCAGCTAATACATGACAATAGTATTGAATTATTTGTATGTCAAAAAAGGTTAAATGATTAGGAGTTCGTGTCACATGACATCGAGCTTTCCCGACCAACGCCGGGCTTAAAGCTATTTATAGATACCCATACATAATTATACATTACCAGCACATTGAACTTCCGGCTAGAATATGTCATACATTTCAGAGCCTATGTTTGTGTAAAGCAATGGTTGTGTAAAGCAATGCTTGTGTAAAGCAATGGTTGTGTAAAGCAGTGTTTGTGTAGAGCAATGGTTGTGTAAAGCAATGGCTGTGTGAGGCAGCCATGATGCAATGGTTGTACTATCTGCACGTATCTATCTATACTCGACCTTGGTATGCCGTGTAGCTGGCGATTGTCCAAACCTCATTTCAGTGCCAGATAAGTTATGCATAATTAATCCCAGGCTAGACATAGTTGTCTGGGGTGCATGAGTTATTTAGTAAGTAGTTAAATGGTACACAATACAGATACCACTGTGTAATTAGTGCCGACCCAGTTTTGCACATATTGAACACGCTGATTGGTCAATCTTAGTTAAGATTCAATGTAGGTCATGTATTAAGTTCGGCAGTTGCATAATAAATGATTGATAAGTTTAAGTTGAATAACAGTGGAGAGTAAATAAATATACAACTCAAAATATACCAAGGGTCAAAATATGCCAATAGGTCAAAATATGCCAATAGGTCAAAGTATGCCAATAGGTCAAAGTATGCCAATAGGGCAAAATATGCCAATAGATCAAAGTATGCCAATAGGGCAAAATATGACAATAGATCAAAGTATGCCAAAAGGGCAGGGCAAAATATGCCAATAGATCAAAGTATGCCAATAGGGCAAAATATGCCAATAGATCAAAGTATGCCAATAGGGCAAAATATGTATCAATATGTCAAAATATGGCAAAATATGCCAAAAGGTAAAAAAACATGTACCAATAGGTCAATATATGCCAATATGTTGTTAAAGTGTGCTTCTTCAAGTCGTTTGCTTTCTTGAAAGCAGCATATTCTGTACAAACGTATTTTTTTTTACATTTACAGCATGACAGAACATTTGGGAGACAGAAAATTTGGGTGACAGAACATTTGAGTGACAGAACATTTGGGTGACAGAACATTTGGGTGACAGAACATTTTGAGTGACAGAACATTTGGGTGACAGAACATTTGGGTGACAGAAAATTTGGGTGACAGAACATTTGGGGACAGAACATTTGGGTGACAGAACATTTGGGTGACAGAACATTTGGGTGACAGAACATTTTGAGTGACAGAACATTTGGGTGACAGAACATTTGGGTGACAGAACATTTGGGTGACAGAACATTTGGGTGACAGAACATTTGGGTGACAGAACATTTGGGTGACAGAACATTTTGGGTGACTCGAAACGTTGAAGAGACTCAGAAATACTAAAGGTCAAAATATAATAAGTTTACAAATGTAGACACACAATAAATTACTAATACATGTTTTTAGATTCAATGAGAAATTCAATGAAATCATTTTTTTTTAATTTTTAGGTTTATAGAATTAAAAAAAAGCCAATAATAGTGTTACAACTCCCTAAATTCTGTTTAAAAAAATCAAAACATAACACAGGCCGGCGTGGGTTCTAAGAGTTTACTATCTCTTAACATTGACAACAACATCACGGCCATCTTCTTGCCGGCTCCAACGTCACTGTCCCTACTGCGTCATCGCGTTCACTCTGTAGACTGTACAGTGCGCACCGAGAGGGTCGTAACACTGCCCCCTCTTAAATCTGTCCGTCCCGGACAGGTCAGTTCTCACAAGAGTATCTGTACAGTATGTCCACATGAACCAGAGCATGTCTTTTGTCAGGCTGTGAAGGTTGAATATCCCCGTGGTGGGGCGGGGAGGATCGTATTCGTCCCCATAGAAATCTGGCTGTTCACCAGGTAGGTTTTCTCGCAGGTGCAGGCGTTCGGGATACTGACCTCCATTGATGAGGCCCAACAAAATCAAGCTCTTGTTGTTGCAGAATAACATGACGATGACGAAACACACGTTGTAGCAGTGACGAAATGTTTTGCGTTTGACAGAGCTAGGATGAATGTATACTGAACTGACCAGATTAAAGTCAATAGCCATGTTCATCTCTGTCCTGCTTCGTTCTCCTCTCTCCGATGCACTCTGCTGGTCTCCTCACTCCTCTCTACCTTTCGTCTCTGCTCCCCAGGTGGCTCATATCGGTTCACCAGTGTCTTAGGTGGCTCTTCATGGGTCACCAGCTCCTCAGGGTGCACTTCATGGGTCACCAACGTCTCAGGTGGCTCTTCACGGGTCACTAACGTCTCAGGTGGCTTATCACAGGTCACCAACGTCTCAGGTGGCTCATCACAGGTCACCAACATCTCAGGTGGCTCATAACAGGTCACCAACGTCTCAGGTGGCTCATCAAGGTCACCAACATCTCAGGTGGCTCATCACGGGTCACCAACGTCTCAGGTGGCACATCACAGGTCACCAACGTCTCAGGTGGCTCATCACAGGTCACCAACATCTCAGGTGGCTCATCACAGGTCACCAACGTCTCAGGTGGCTCTTCACAGGTCGCCAACGTCTCAGGTGGCTCATCACAGGTCATCAACGTCCCAGGTGGCTCATCGCAGGTCACCAACGTCCTAGGTGGCTCATCACAGGTCACCAACGTCCCAGGTGGCTCATCACAGGTCACCAAATCTTTCTTGTTATCGAAGCGCGGCAGATTGTGCACGAAATTAAGACCTGTAGGGGTCTTGCCGTTGCAGTGCCAAACGTTGGCACTAGCATCAGCTCCACTGTTGTGGATTTCCATGCATTCGTGGCTTTTGTTTAGTTGTGGTTTATTGTTCTTGACGTTGTTTTTATCAGACTCTGTTAAGTTGTCTGGATATTCGAGGTAACCAGGGCTGCGGTTGCAACTATTTATAATATACTAGCTGCAAGTACCCGGCTTTGCCCGGGTTTAAAATAAGGTTTTCTGTTTACCTTTTGTTTTCTCCCTACCCCCTCTCTCCCTTCCTCTCTCTCCCTCCCTATATATATATATATATATATATATATATATATATATATATATATATTAGGGTGTCCCAAAAATGCTCGAAAATTTTTTTTTTTAAATCTTTGGTGTCTCACCACCTGAAATGTGTCTCTTGGGTACAATGAGTGAATTGGTGAAGTTGTAGCTCATTTGAACAACATTTAGAGGTCCCCCAAGAGCTTTTAAAATTCCAGTATTAGGCCAACATAAAAATCATGGCTCAAATAATTAGAAGTTTTGGCATGCCATAGTTGAATAAAATGAAGTTTAAATATACTTATATTTATCTCATTGCTACCATTGACTAGAGTTGAAATTGTGTGATTCTCAATCAGAAAATGTAATAAATGCTAGAAAACATATAAAATACCTAATGTGCAAAATTTAAGCAATGTGCATATTTTTTGAAGATTTAATTTTTTTAAACTAAGATTGCTAAATTGTCAGGCATCATATCAGCAAAAGTTGCTGCAGTGCTGGACAGAACGAACACCAGCATTTGAAAATCAACAATGATACTTGCATCCGCATTCAACGAAGCTGGTGTTCCGACATCTGACACAGTATTTTCCAAGAGCTCAATGCATCGTCATCGCAAGCTTTGTCGTCAACAAGCTGCAGCATGTATAAAAGAAGACTATATTCCCTCAAAATCAATTGTACATTGGGATGGTAAGCTATTGCCCGAAGTTACCGGACATTATACCAACAACGGCGATCGATTACCTGTCCTGCTCTCGTCACTTGTCGATGGCACTACGAAGCTTCTTGGTGTTTCCAAGTTAGCATCCGGGTCAGGATAGGTAGCTGCTGATGCAGTATATGAACATATCAAATCATGGAAGTGCGAATCTATGGTCATCGGCATGTGCTTCGACACTACGGCTTCCAATACTGGAAGACTCAATGGAGCTTGCACTCTGTTAGAAGTAGCCCTGGGACGCAATCTATTATGGATGGTATGCCGTCATCACATGTTGGAAGTACTCCTTTCCGATGCATTCAATGTTTGTCTTTGACCATCCACTGGACCAGAGATTTTGATTTTTAAGAGGTTTCTAGAAAAATGGCCAGAATTAAACCACACATCCGAAGCCAGATCCGCCCCTTTGATAATCGTGTCTGATTCGATTAAAGAATTTATTAAATGTCAACTTGAGGTCAGTCATTCATGTGATGATTATTTGGAATTTCTTCTGCTTGCTGCACAAATGGTTGGGTTGGAGGTTGATGTCAGCATTCGCAGACCTGGTGCTTACATAGGGCAAGGTGGATGGCGAAAGCAATCTATGCATTGAAAATCGATCTATTGTTTGCAGGCAATGAAACCATCTTTCAGTTAACAGCTCGAGAATTACAAGGTAATCAGCGCTTTAATCGGTTTACCATATGTGTTTATCTTCAATCATGGTTTTCATGCAGGCTCACCGCAGATGCACCTGTGAATGATATCTTGTTGATAAAGGGTTTATACGAATATGATGATGCTGTTCTTCGATCGACTGGATTGATAATGATGGTGCGTCACTCATGGTACTTGAGTCTGGAACTGTCGACGCTTGCGTTATTTTAAACCCTTTTGTCGGACAAAGAAAAAACTGGCCTTGTTCGGACAATGCAGTCAGAAAGTGGACCGCATCTCATAAAAACACTATCAAAAAGTGTTGTTGATTTGCGGGCTTCTACCACATTTTTTGAAACATCCAACATTGATGCCAGTTTTCTAGATGTTCCTGTTGAAGCCTGGTCCGATACACCATTTTTTAAAGTTGCAGCAGATTTTTTAAAGAATCTGGCTTGTATCAATGACTCTGCAGAGCGAAGTGTAGCATTGATACAAAATTTCAATGACAGTATCACCAAGAATGAAGAACAAAGACAATTTTTGCTCCAAGTGGTTAAAAAACATCGGAAAAATTTTGCTGAGTGTAATCGTGAACAGCTGGCTAAAATTTAAATTTGAAGAACTTTTTAAAATTTTTGTCTACCCTACAGTACAAAGTACCAAATAAATAGCAGGAATGCTTATTTGCATTGCTTATTATTATTATTTTTCAAGCAGGTTGACATTGATTCAAGAATTAACTTGACAAAATGAATAAAACTTTGTTTTTTATAATTTTTTACTTAAATTTCAAATTTAAAAATATAAACCATTCAAGATTTATATATTTTGTTTCATTTAATATTATAAACAATATTTAACATCAATTTGTTACTTAATATATCAGTTTCGCATATAATGCAACATTAACGCTGTATTAGATTTGACCGCCAAAATCTGGAAATTTAAACCTCTTGGGGGACCTCTAAACATTGTCCAAGTGAGCTGAAATTTTGCAGGTTAACTACTGTTACCATACAGACATATTCTGTGGGGTGAGACATCAACATTTCACAACTTCATTTTTTTTGGGACACCCTAATATTATATTATTATTATGGCTTCACGCTTCTTCTAAAATCCTTCTTCGTTCATTTACCTTCCTCAAACTGTACA
This sequence comes from Bulinus truncatus, assembly GCA_021962125.1. Classification (NCBI taxonomy): domain Eukaryota; kingdom Metazoa; phylum Mollusca; class Gastropoda; family Planorbidae; genus Bulinus; species Bulinus truncatus. Next base: position 2,440,257 of record JAGDYQ010000043.1, on the reverse strand, counting down.
AATCGGGAAGCATGAAAAAACATCAACAATTCTTTGCAGCACAAAGGTACGATACAGCACCAGCGCGCAAGTTCTATTCGATCATCGAGAAATGACGTCACAGAAGAGTTTTATTTATGGCGCCGTCGAGATTACTTTAATATAGTAAAAGATACTAAAAAAAAAATAATTTATTACAATTAAACTACCCATGGAGATGAAACGAAACATGTCCTATAACCTTCCCCATGTAATTATGTGTACGTGTACCAAATTTCACGTTTTTTGGTTGTCTGGATCTTGAATTTTAAGGGAACAGACAGACAGACAGACAGCAAATGCGTCTTATAAGTATACTAGTTGCAAGTACCCGGCTTTGCCCGGGTTTAAAAAAAGGTTTTCTGTTTACCTTCTGTTTTCTCCCTACCCCCTCTCTCCCTTCCTCTCTCTCCCTCCCTCCCTCTCCCTCCCTTTCCCTCTCTCCCTTTCTCTCTCCCTCCTTCTCCCTCCCTTTCCCTCCCATTTCTCTCCCTTCCACCCTCCCTATCCCCCTCCTTCTCTCCCCCCTGTCCATCCCCCTCCCTCCCTCTCCCCCTTCTTCCTTCCCTCTCTCCCTCCCTATCCCCTCACTCTCTTTATCTCTTCCTCCCATTTCTCCCACCCTCTCTCTCTCCCTCTCTCCCACCCTCTCTCTCCATCCCAACCCCCTCTCTCCCTCCCTTCCTTTCTCTTTCCTGAATTCCTTCCCTCCTTTTCTCTCTCCCTCTCTCCCTCCCTCTCCCATCTCCCTCTCTCTCTCCCTCCCTCTCCCATCTCCCTCTCTCCCCTCCTTCTCCCCCTGTCCATCCCCCTCCCTCCCTCTCTCCCCTTCCTCCCTCCCTCCCTCCTACCCTCCTTTCCTCTCTCCCCCCTGCCCTCACTCTCTCTCTCTCTTTATCTCTCCCTCCCTTCCTCCCTCCCTCCCTCTCTCTCTCTCTCTCTCTCTCTCTATATATATATATATATATATATATATCTATCTATATATATATATGTATATATGTATAAATACTTATTATTATGGCTTCACACTTCTAAAATCCTTCTTCATTCCTTTAACTTCATCAAGCTGTACAAATAGGGAAGCATGAAAAAACATCAACAATTCTTTGCAGCACAAAGACACAATGCAGCACCAGCGCGTAGGTTCTATTCGATCATCGGGAAATGACGTCACAGAGGAATTTTATTTATGTCGCCGTCGAGATTACTTTAATATAGTAAAATACTAAAATAAAAAAAAATTAATTACAATTAAACTACCCATTTAGATGAAACGAAACCTGTCCTATAACCTTCCCCATGTAATTATGTGTATGTGTAACTAATTTCACGTTTTTTGGTTGTCTGGATCTTGAGTTATAAGGGAACAGACAGACAGACAACAAATGCGTCTTATAAGTAAAGAGACTAGTTGCAAGTACCCGGCTTTGCCCGGGTTTAAAATAAGTTTTTCTGTTTACCTTTTGTTTTCTCCCTACCCCCTCTCTGCCTTCCTCCCCCTCTCTTTTTTCACTCCCTCCATTTCTCCCTCCCTCCCTCTCCCATCTCCTTCTCTCCCCTCTTCACCCTCTTCTCTCCCCCCTTTCCCTCCCCCTCCTTCCCTCTCTCACCCTTCCTCCTTCCCTCTCTCTCCCTTACTGCCCCCCTCTCACTCTTTATCTCTCATCCCTCCCATTTCTACCATCCTCTCTCTCCCTCTCTCCCTCCCTCCCTCCTTTCTCCATCCCTCCCTCTCCCATCCCCCTCTCTCTCCCTCTCTCCCGCCCTCCTCTCTCCCCCTTTCCCTCCCTCCCTCCCCATCCTCCCCTTCCTTCCTCCCTAATTTTCTCTCTCCCCCCCTGTCCCGTCTCTATTTATCTCTCTATCCCTCCCTCTCTCCCTCCCCTCTATCTCCCTCCTACTCCCTCTCTCCCTCCCTTCCTTTCTTTTTCCTTCCCTCCATTTCTCTCTCCCTCTCTCTCTCATCTCCCTCTCTCTTCCCCTCTCTCTCTCCCTCTCCCTCTCCCCTCCTTCTCTCCCCCTCCCTCCCTCATCCCTCCATTCATCCTTTCCTCTCTCCCCCTACCCCCTCTCTCTCGCTTTATCTCTCTCTCCCTCCCCCCCCTCTCTCTCTCTCTTTATATATATATATATATATATATATATATATATATATATATATATATATTATGGCTTCACACTTCTTCTAAAACCCTTCTTCATTCCTTTAACTTCCTCAAGCTGTACAAATAGGGAAGCATGAAAAAACATCAACAATTCTTTGCAGCACAAAGACACAATACAGCACCAGCGCGCAAGTTCTATTCGATCATCGGGAAATGACGTCACAGAGGAATTTTATTTATGGCGCCGTCGAGATTACTTTAATATAGTAAAATACTAAAATAAAAAAAAATAATTACAATTAAACTACCCATCTAGATGAAACGAAACCTGTCCTATAACATTCCCCATGTAATTATGTGTATGTGTAACACATTTCACGTTTTTTGGTTGTCTGGATCTTGAGTTATAAGGGAACAGACAGACAGACAGACAACAAATGCGTCTTATAAGTATAGAGATATCTATAAAATTCCTCTGTGACGTCATTTCCCGATGATACATTTTTAAAAGAGGGGTAACTTCCGGAAACTCCAATTGTAAACATGATGAAATCAATAGTCATATCTATTTACCTATCGTTTTATGTATTCAGAAGATTAAAATTAAAGGTGCACTTTAATAAACCGAAATACGTTAATTAAAATGTTTCTGTGACATTATTAACATTATTAATACAATCTCAATGGGTAGTTTAATTTTAATTAATATTTTTAGTATTTTACTATTCAATGCACAGGGAATTCCCCGTATTCGCGCACTAAGTGAATGTGTAATTGAACGGACGGAGAAGAAAGGGTTAGGGACTGAAAAAAATATTGTTGTTGTTTTTTTTTCATGCTGCAAGTACCCGGCTTTGGCCGGGATTAAAAAAAGGTTTTCTGTTTATTTAAGAAGCGTAATTTGACGTTTAATTGTACAGAGAGAGGGAGGGGGAGAGAGATAAAGAGAGAGGGGGGCAGGGAGGGACAGGGAAGGAGGGGGCAGAGAGGGAGAGAGAAGGAGGGAGGGAAAGGGAGGGAGGGAGAGAGGTGGTAGGAAGGGAGATAAAGGGAGAGGGAGAGTTGGAGAGAGGGAGGGAGAAAGGGAGGGAAGGAAAGAGAAAAGGAAGGGGGGGGAGTAGGGAGGGAGATAGAGTGGAGGGAGGGAGAGAGATAAAGAAAGAGGGAGGGAGAGAGAGATAAAGAGAGAGGGGGGAAGGGAGGGAGAGAGAGGAAATGAGGGAAGGGGAGAGAGAGAGGAAGAGGGGAGAGAGGGAGACGGGAGAGGGAGAGAGAAAGGAGGGAGGGAGAGAGGGGGTAGGGAGGGAGAGAAAGGGGAGGGAAGGAGAGAGGGAGAGAGGATGGAAGAAATGGGAGGGAGTGAGAGATAAAGAGATAGAGGGGGCAGGGAGGGAGAGAGGGTGAGGGAGGAATGGAGGAAGGTGGAGAGAGGGGAACGGGGGTGAGAGAAGGGGCAGGGAGGGAGATAGGGAGAGAGAGGGAGATGGGAGAGTTAGGGAGGGAAGGATAAAGGGAGGGAGGGAAATAGAAAGGGAGAGAGGGGGTAGGAAGGGAGATAGGGGAGGGAGGGAGAGAGAGGAAGGGAAAGAGGGGGGTAGGGAGAAAACAAAAGATAAACAAAAAACTTATTTTAAACCCGGGCAAAGCCGGGTACTTGCAACTAGTATATATATATATATATATATATATATATATATATATATATATAAATATATATATGACTAGTTTGTGGACACGTTTTTATTTAGTATAGGCCTATTGAAAGCTTTTTTAAAGTGTTGATCAACTATTTACTTCCAAATTCATAACACCAAATACTAATTTGTGTACGAAAATGATTTCGTATTATTTAGCTGACACGATCATATCGAATACAGTAAGACCCCGCTGTTTCGTTTAGCGCTGTTTCGATTCCCCGAAATCGCAAGCGTTAGGCTTCCCGATATCCTAAACAGTTTATCGGGGTTTCTTCTTTCTTGCGGTGGCAACTTCAACAATAAGGACTATTATTAAGAATACAATGTCTACAACTAGAATTACACCTTCTAGAAATAATACAATAGAGGAAATGGAAAAACGACTTTCTATATGGATTGACGACAAAAGTGAACGCAATATGCCATTAATCCAATCTGTTATAATGGAAAAAGCAAGAATAATTTTTAATTTTAAACAAAGGCAGAAAATAGGAAATACAGAAGAGACTAAATTATCTGAAATGTAAACATATTAACTTAGAATTTTATTCATTTTTATATGTATTTTCGTTTATATTTCTATATTTGTCAGAAATAAATTTTTGTTATACATTTTTTAAAAACATAATAAATAAATATTTTAATGGTAAAATACCTGACCAATTTTCTACCCATCTTCCCCATATCCCATTATTTACATGATGAGATAACCTCGTTTAACGCTGTTTCATATTACGCTCTACTTTGATGAAACGTATGCTGTAGTTCAATCAAACACAATTGTAATTGGCATTGCCAATGCTAAACGTAGACGCATAGGTCAGGGGGGTAACCACTTTCATAGGTGTAATTATTCTCCAGAGTAAGGGGGGTACATAATAGAAAGAGGGAGAGAGTATAGAGTAGATAAGAAGATATAAAATATAAAATACATAAAGTATAAAATAAAAAGAAGATTCGTTATTAGCCAATTTGATCTATCATTATCAATATTTTCTTTCTTTCTCGTGTCCGTCATTTTATATGTGGGTCCGTCATATCGAAAGTAAGAGTCACGAATACTGTTTCCTGTATAAAATATCATTCAAATTAATTTTTTTTTTTACAGATAGCATTTTAAAATCGTCAAACGAAAACATTTGTAATTATTCGAAAAATCTACGACTATAAAAATATCCACGTACAATGTAACAAGTTTTAAAAGTCAATCTAATGTAAAAAAAAACAAAAAAAAAACAAAATAAATTATACTAAATTGTAATATAATTAAAGTTCTCAGCTATCAAATTATTGTGTTTTTAAATTAAACAGATTTAAATGGGTAGCTGACTTAAGCTGGGGAAGTAAAGGCGGCTGAGTGTTGTGCTAACCACACAATCCCTTCATATGCCCAGGTAATAGAAACAGATGAATCTTACACTTCATCTGCCCCCATAGCCCGTCTGGGGCTAAGGGAACTTAGGGCCTACTACTTATATACATTATAAAAGTTAGACTATGTTAGGGTACGCCAGGTACATAAATGAAGGGTACAGGATGTACTTAATACAATAGCTCGAAACATGCACGTAAAACTTATTCGAACAATAGTACAATTATAACATCGAATGTATCATATGGATCAATTCAGTAAATGTATCATATAGATCAATTCAGTAAATGTTTCATATGGATTAATTCAGTAAATGTATAACATTTTTATTTACACAAGATGGATGTAATATAATTATGGATAAAGTCTGACATTTGAGATAGCATTTTTACTTACATACAATTCACATGTAATCGTGGTGTCGCTTATACAATAAGTAGGGGACCGGTTGGTGTGTGAGGGCCGGGTAGTGGGTGAGGGTCATGTTTACTTTCTCTGCTTCGGCAATGAAAGATGTTTTCTTTTTTTTAATAACACTGACCTGTACAATAACACGGCTGACATTTTCTGTGACATTTCTATGTTGCCATAGGAAACCGGAAATAACTTTAGGGGTGTGGAGGGCAGTGGAGGGCTAGCTTTTCTGGGAATATTAAAACATAAAATACTGGATCAATCTATAACAAATGAGTTTTGACCTTAAACACTCATATAAAGGACGATACACAGCCAATATTACAGACGAGTTAGATTTATCGTGAGTAAACATATAACATTAAACAATTTTATAACTGATGTGTGGTATTGGTCATAGTATGATTGTAAATACATGTAAATTGTTTAAGTCTGGTTATTGGTGACTGATTATAAATACATTTACATGGTGTTTAGTTATCTTTGGTTATCAGTTGTCAAGTATAACATCTCTAGTTATCAGTTGTCAAGTATAACACCTCTGGTTATCAGTTGTCAAGTATAACATCTCTGGTTATCAGTTGTCAAGTATAACATCTCTGGTTATCAGTTGTCAAGTATAACATCTCTAATTATCAGTTGTCAAGTATAACATCTCTGGTTATCAGTTGTCAAGTATAACATCTCTGGTTATCAGTTGTCAAGTATAACACCTCTGGTTATCAGTTGTCAAGTATAACATCTCTGGTTATCAGTTGTCCAGTATAACATCTCTGGTTATCCGTTGTCAAGTTTAACGTCTGGGGGAGGCTGGACTACATGGAATGAATGTGTTTTGTTTTGTAGAGTTGTTAACTATCTAGTGTTGTAAATACAATTATTGTTATACAAAAAACAACAACATTTCTCTTCGTGGCTTTTTTTTATTACTTTTTTAGCGTGAGTGCTTGTACTGGCTCTGTATGCAGTAAGTGAGACATTACACACGCATATACAATGAATGAGTAAGTCGATGTATTATATTTATTGAGACGTTACACACGCAAATACAATGACAGAGTAAGTCGATGTATTTCATTTATTGAGACGTTACACACGCAAATACAATGACTGAGTAAGTCGATCTATTATATTTATTGAGACGTTACACACGCAAATACAATGAATGAGAAAGTTTATGTACTTTATTTTTAAGACGTTACACACATATAAAATGACTAAGTATTATTAATATATTTCTTTAATCAAACGTTCCCATTTACTCACTCTTGTTAAAAAATTAAAGTACCCAATGCATTCCTGTACACATCAAATCAGAAATACAAGGTCAGTATTAAAAGTAATCTCACTTTGATCCACAAAATAACCTGATCATAAAAATGCACAACCTTTCCTCTAAAAATTCCATTGTTTTATCGTCTGCTGAAGTTATTTTTCTTTTAGTGACCAGAAAATAACTTTAAGCATTCAAATTTAAAGCCAAATATTATATAAATAATAGCGATTTGGGTTCTGCGTTAAATCGAAAGTAAAGAATTAATACAACAGTATTCCAACTTAAAATACAATCTTGAAAAATCGCATCTGCCCGAAACCAAAAATAACCTAGCCTACCGATCAAGTATAAGGGGATATAACTCTATGCACAGGTTTTGCAGGGTACAGTTATTAATAATAATAACTATGTCATTGCTCATAGTCTGATTATAAGTAAATTAATAAAATCTATAAGATTAGACTCTCTGAGACCAAGGTTTGTGAGGACAATATAAATGACTCTCTGAGACCACGGTGTGTGAGGTCAATATAAATGACTCTCTGAGACCAAGGTGTGTGAGGTCAATATAAATGTCTCTCTGAGACCAAGGTGTGTGAGGTCAATATAAATGACTCTGAGACCAAGGTGTGTGAGGTCAATATAAATGACTCTCTGAGACCAAGGTGTTTGAGGTCAATATAAATGACTCTCTGAGACCAAGGTATTTGAGGTCAATATAAATGGCTCTCTGAGACCAAGGTGTGTGAGGTCAATATAAATGACTCTCTGAGACCAAGGTGTGTGGGGTCAATATAAATGACTCTGAGACCAAGACGAAAAGAGAGAAAAAACTGAAACTCAACTAATGAAAACTATTATTACAGGGATAATGAACAAATGCGCGGTGCTCCAGGCACTTAGCTGCAATCAATTAATGAGTCAAGCCCACCAGCACTTGGCGTCTGTCTAAAATAGAAGTCATCAGAATGAAGTCGTTAGAAAAGGTTTCCAGAAATGAATCAATAATTCGAACTGGAATTTAATTCAGCATTTTCATCACAATTTTTATTGCGACCTGGCTTTGTTTTTGTTTGTTGGTGAGAGTGAATCAATGAGACCGTATAGCGTGTTGAACATTGTGCACAGAACATCAAGTTTATGCATAGAACATCAAGTTAATGGCACGAAACTGAACATTGTGTATAGAACATCAAGTTTATGACACGAAACTGAACATTGTATATAAAACATCAAGTTTATGGCACGAAACTGTGTTCTAGATTGTGGATACAGAGTGTGAAGTACGGTATAGATTTGTTCAACTACATGTACACTGGTACTTCTGTCCCGTTCCTCCTTCTTCCTCCCTTTGCTAATGGAAGGGATGGGGGCACACTGTCGGTACTTTCATTTTACCTGCCACAAAAGGGCCAATGTAAGCAGGGGCCCCATGATAAAAGCAATTAATACTCCGAGGCTTTTCAGATGCAGCCCCATTTTTCAAAAGCTATTAGCAGCCCGATATTTGTAAGCGGCCAACTTAACAGCATTTCTTTGTAAGGCCCTCACACATGGCCCTCACACATGGCCCTCATACATGGCCCTCACAATGGCCCTCACAATAGCCCTCACAATGGCCCTCACACATGGCCCTCATACATGACCCTCATACGTGGCCCTCACACATGGCCCTCATACGTGGCCCTCACACATGGCCTCAAATTGTAGTTACGGCTCTGCACACACATACCTGATTTCAACTCACTCGCCGTCCGTGGTCATTCGAAGTCTGCACTCCCTCATACCCTATTCACAACAACTTGCGGTCAGTGGACAGCTCACTTCTACACCCCTTCTCTTATTGGTTCTCATCAATGTTCATACTAGTGGTCAGGGAAGTATGCCACACACACACAAACACACAAACACATACAGATACACACACGCACACACGCACACACATATAGTCACTGAAACAGAAGTGTTGTATTTTATATTTTAGATTTATATAATTCCCGTGCATGCGCGTTGCACTAATGTTTCACAATGCCAATTATATTATAGATTCACTTCCTCGTCTGTACACTTCTTGATACTTATTAAACAAATTGCTTTGAGAATCAAACTCATCAAATCAGTGCTTGTGGTCTAACACACCGAGGCAATCTCCAATCAATCATTTCTTCTAATGGTTCAAGTGCATATGTTCTGTTTGATCTTCAGTCGATTCAATACACAGTCTCTGTAAGAAGTTGAACTATCCAACAATTTATTACATTGATGACTGGAGCCATCGAACTAGTACATTTCTTAGTTCCACTACACATTGATCTTGGCTTCACTCCCCTTGTTCTTCATCAGACTTTCATTCAAATTAACTTCATCAAAAGATAAAGTTGAATACACTTTCATGTTTCAGAGAAAATATAAGTATTCAAATTATAATAAACATCAGAACTATCAAGAAGAATTTTTTTTTTTTAAAAAGTTAATAACTAAGGTGAAAATTAGCATAAGACTTATAAGAGTTGACTTATTTTAATGGTAAATATAATGGCAAGACTATATTAACAGTACATACGCGACCAGACCATACATAACAAAAAAATCTATTTTTTTTTTAAACAACAAGAAGATTTTAACAAACATTATCAGTTCAGTGTAGTACACTCATTATCTCAGTGAAGTACACTCATTATCTCAGTGAAGTACACTCATTATCTCAGTGAAGTACACTCATTATCTCAGTGAAGTACACTCATTATCTCAGTGAAGTACACTCATTAACACTCTTTATATTTTGCTGTAACCAACAAAGCAAAAGTAAATAATTAAAAATGTTTAAAGACAAAAAAAAACCACATTAAAAAATTCGAATAAAACAACAATAAAATCAGATTCATTAATTACTTGTTTCCTATTTTAACTTGAAGTTTTATTAATCAGATTTGACTTCATCCATATGAAAACAGCTATCCATCTTAGTTCCAAAAGACACACAGACACACTCACATACAAACATGCTCGTTCGCACGCAGGCACACACATAATCACTTACACTTTTAAACACGTCAAATAAAGGTGCCGGTTAAAGTACACTGACGTAAAGGATCTACCGTTTCAATCAAACACAACAAGAAATAATTTAACCTTTAGAAAAACAAACAATAACTTACAGCATTCAGAACATGAACAATCAAAGCAGCACAAACATATGAACAATTAAAGCAGCACACACATATGAACAATTAAAGCAGCACAAACATATGAATAATTAAAGCAGCACAAATATATGAACAATTAAAGCAGCACAAACATATGAACAATTAAAGCAGCACAAACATATGAACAATTAAAGCAGCACAAACATGTGAACAATTAAATCAGCACAAACATATGAACAATTAAAGCAGCACAAACAAATAAACAATTAAAGCAGCACAAACATATGAACAATTAAAGCAGCACAAACAAATAAACAATTAAAGCAGCACTAACATATGAACAATTAAAGCAGCACAAACATGTGAACAATTAAAGCAGCACAAACATAATAACAATTAAAGCAGCACAAACATATGAACAATTAAAGCAGCACAAACATATGAACAATTAAAGCAGCACAAACATATGAACAATTAAAGCAGCACAAACATATGAACAATTAATGCTGTTCTTCTGGGCCCACAACTGTAAGCAGTGACTATATTTATGCTGTTCTTCTGGGCCCACAAATGTAATGCAGTGACTATATTTATGCTGTTCTTCTGGGCCTACAACTGTAAAGCAGTAACTGTATTTATGCTGTTCAATTGTATACAAGTCATTCTTTTTTTTACTATTCTGCCACACATGTGAAAATGTATTGTGGCAATATTAAATCAAAATTTCTGTCTATTGGTACCTATGTGCTAAATTATAATTCTGTAAGATAAAGTTAAAATTTAAAGAATCGATTTACAAATTAAGATAAAAGTAATTTTTAGACTGTCCCCGTTTTGTCGGTCTGTCTGTCTGTCTGTCATCACCCTAGATCTCAACAACCGTAAGTCCTAGACCCATGATGTATATATCATTTTGTAGGTCTTGGCCTGCCAAGAAATGACTTTTTCCATTTCGCGATCTGACCTCTCAGGGCCGTAAAAGGGGCTTTATAAAGTACCGTTTTTTACAATATAAGCTATATTAATAAAGGAGCGCCCTATATCTCAGCAACCATAAGTCCTAGACCCATGATTTATATATCATTTTGTAGGTCTTGGCTTGCCATGTGTACATCAAAAGCAGGCTTCGGAGCCGGAGCCGAGGAGCCGGGAGCCGCTACTTTTTGCTGGAGCCGGAGCCGGAGCCGAAAAAATCTGGCGGCTCCACGGCTCCCAAATGAATTTTTTTTTAGCTTTAAAATTACAAATTTGTTTGATTGTTTGCCTCCTACAATTTGTAATAGACTAAAAACAAAATGGTAGCTTTCTGTATTTAACAATTTTATTATAAACAGAATATCTGAAACAGAGCAGATACATTTATAAGGCTGTGGCTATTCGGACCCGGGTCCCAATAAAATTCGATTGTTATTCGGACCCGTGGCAAATATGCACTAAGCTTAGCTATATTTAAACTTTATTAGACGGAACCCGAAAAAATAACACTGAGTAACGATTAAATCATACAATTCAAACAATTATAAAAAAATAAACAAAAAACAATAATAAAGTTTATGTATAGCTAAGCTAAGTGCATATTTGCCACGGGTCCGAATAACAATCGGAGTTTATTGGAACGGGGTCCGAATAAAAATCGGAGTTTATTGGTACCCGGGTCCAGGCCTGTAGCCAGAGGGGGGCTAGATGGCTGACCCCCCCGTTCATGACCTGAGTCCCCCCCCCGTGCATGATTTGAGCTTTTTGACAAAATTTTAATAATAACGGCTATAAAACATCAATCATTTTGTTCAATTTTGTTTTAGGGGCCCGGACTGAGCTGGCCAATCAACTTTTGAAAATATTAATATCAGCACGGGGGCCCGTTTCACCCCTGCCCAGGGACCCGAAATGTCTGTCGGTGGGCCCTTTTCGTAAACTTGTAATAGTTTTATATATTGATATCTTCTGAGGACAACTAGCAACTTATTTAAGTTAATAAAATAATATTGACTTCTGACTTCACTTTTATACATATGTATAATAAAATAATAAAGTACAAACTCCGTGATTTCTGAGTGATGTTATTTATTTTGCAAATTTACTTTTTAGCAAAATTAATTTTATTTTAAATTGAATAATTGCGACTGGTCATTTGTTGTTGATAGATCTGTTCTTTGTTTTCAATATTTTATAAGAAATATCACACAAATAGCTAAGCTATATTCGTGCATCTTTGTCGTTCTTCCCGGGTTGTACGTTTAACCAACAGTATAATGATATAAATCAGGTATCTATTATGTAACAATTGTGTAGCAGAACAAATGGTCAATATATTTATAACAGGAATCAGAAATTGCTCAGCCTCAATAAATTTTTGTCATTAAAACTCTTTACTATTTAAATTATTTTTAACAAAACTGCAACATGCATGCACTATTGAAACGTAGTTAAAATTATATATTTCTAATTAATAGCTAAACAATCGGTACTAAAATGCACCATTCAAGATATGGAACTGCAAAAAATTTCTTGGGGAAGGGACTCACTGAGGTCCCCTCCCAAAACCCCTCCTCTCCGTTCGCAAGCTTTCGGCGCTTCGCACCTCCATGTTCGCCCCCCCCCATAACATTTCTTGTACCCCACCAGGGGCGAAATAATGGGGAGAGGCCGGGGGGGCATATCCCCCCACCTCCGGTTATCGCAAGTTTAGGTGATACATCATTAAATTATCGAAATATTTTTTGTTCAAAGACCAATTTTCAACACTGAAAACAGTTTTGCCCCCCCCCCCCGTCAAAGTTTTCTAGATCCGCCGCTGTACCCCAGAATCAGTTCTTCGGCACGCCCCCCCCCCCCGGCCGAAAAAAAAATTCTCCCCCCCCCCCAATGCAATAATCCTGGCTACGGGCCTGCCGGGTCCGAATAGTCACTTCGAATTAATCAATAATAAATATAAATACTGAAGTCTTTAAAATATTTTAAATAATGTATCATTTTACTATTTGCTAATTTGATCATTGAAATAACTTTTTATTACTTTTGAAAATGGCGACTAGAGAAACCTCGATGGAAAATAATGATATAATTCTGGATGCACTGAAATGGTTTGTTTTTAGTAAAACCGACAATGGACAATGCGTATATTTTTCAAGTTCCTGACTCTGGGGGTGAACGCGGCAAAATTTGCATAACTTTTTATCAGCGGGATGTTAGCGTGGAGCAATTACACAATTTTTTGTCTCGTGTGATACTATCTTAATAGGGAGCCGGAGCCGTCAAAATTTGTGGGAGCCGGAGCCGAAAAAAAATATGGCGGCTCCGCAAGCCTGATCAAAAGTTCATTTCGCGATAGGACTTCTGAGGGCCGGGCTTCAGGGCTCCTAAGGGGCTTATATATTATATATATGGTCCCATTCTACACCTTGTACGTTCAATAACCCATTCATTTGATGCGAAATACTGCAGCACGTAGTTTCACCAAGATTTATTAAGAAACTCATCAAATGAAATAGTAAGCTTGTGTTCTGAGTTTAATTGAAGTATCAGAGCTATGCAACAATTGAAGGAGTTTTCGGACGATTAAATGACTACAATTTCGAATGTTTTCAATTATGAGTCCTATTTCAGTAACCACAAACCACTTGTAGTTAGATTTAAGAGAAAATAATTTTTTTTCAAATATAAAGAAACGTCTTTATAATATTTTTTTAAAGATATATGCGTTACACAATTGAATTTATCAACATTTCCAAAATTTACAAATATTTACTGAAAGCTAACAAACATACTGATACATAACAAGAAAATGTGCTAACACGTCCTGTGTCCAGAATGGAACAGGCTTAATTGCTTGTTTTAACTTACAGGAAAGAGAGCATTCTTCAGAAATGCGCATCATTATATATCAATATCAATTATTAAATGTCTTTTAATGAATAATTTGAACAGTATGCACATACCACATCAATTTAGTTATTGAATACAAGAAAGATAACTTTGAAAAATGCTATTTTTAACTATGTTAGTCTCCCTTGGTATAGTTTATTTTGCCAACTATGTCAGCAATGTATTCTACTTATAAAACAGTCATATAACTCAAACATTAATTTATTAACAAATAACATAAGTAGAATCAATTTGTAATGAATTTTTTTTAATTCTGTCAGCATTTATTGCATTTAAAAGTATAATATGTTCTATATTGATAAGTATATATATATATATATATATATATATATATATATATATATATACATTTGTAGATATTTAGAAAGATATATATAGATTTGAAGATATATAGATAGAGTATATATATATAATATATATATATATATATATATATATATATATATTTGTAGATATAAAAAAAGTCAAGTTCCCTCAACCCCGAAGGGGCTCATCAGGAAAGATGAAGTGTAAAATTTATCATTTTCTATAACCTCGGCATATAAAGTGTAGAATTCATCTGTTTCTACAACCTCGGCATATAAAGTGTAGAATTTATCTGTTTCTATAACCTCTGCATATAAAACGACTGTGTGGTTAGCACAACGCCCAGCCGCCTTTGCTCCACCAACTTTAAGTCGGGTACCCATTTAAAGCTGGGTGGACTTTCACCTAAATAAGTCTCAAGTTTCTCACTGAGATTCGAACCCGGGACCCTCTGGTCGACAATCAAGCGTTCTACACCACTCGACCATCCGTCCCCTATTTGTATATATATATGGATAGATTGTTGATAGATCACAGGTTATAAATATCTGTATGTCTGATATAACACTTGTCAAATTGATCATTGTCCATTGATCAGTTTAAGATGTTTCCTCAGGGTGAGTACCACATTAGAGTGGAACAGGCAGATTTTTGTGTTTTATAATAATTTAGTTTTTTTTTGTTTGTAATAATCTTTAAGCAATAAAATATTATGTCGAGGTCTATCTAAGAACTGAATAATAAAGTTATTCATTTAAACAATACAGAGTAAAGTCAAAATCAACAACAAAAACAGTTTGTTTTTTTAATTTTTTTTTTATTTCATACCAGCTTGAAATGGAAATAATCCAATATTAAGAACCACCGAAAGGGAATTTTTTTTTCTATTTTTGAACTTGGATTCATAATTTTCTAAATAAATACAAAAAAAGTCATGAGATTCAGATAATATATAAGTAGTAAAAATATAAATAATAACAACAATAATATTCATTAAAAAAATTTTAAACCAAACTATGCCAGTAGAGTAATTCATGACGTCAGTAAACAATGTGACGTCATAATGAGCTGGAATTAAATGAAGATGTCACTGGCCATCACAAGTACAAATAGTTTACCGAAAAGCTGGTATAGAATGGACAACATTTACATTTCAAAGAGGTAGCGAACAGTTCAACATTTTTACTTTAACACACGTTCATCATTTCGAGCAGACTTTATATTCTGTACAATTTAGTTATTTAGAAGAATATATAAAATATATTTCCATTTTTCTCAACGTTTTTGCGTTCTTTTCCCCCCACCAGTCTCTGGCGCCTTCATCTTCACGTTAGTGTAGCATTAGCTTGTTTATTTACATTACATTTTGTGTTTTCTTTTTAAATCAGTGTGGGTAAAGTCCCTGTAAGGATGAGATGAAATCTCTTAGATCCTATAAACCACTAATAGGACGGTTTTTTATGGTGCCCTTCTTTCATCCCCACCATAGCAATAGCCATGGAAACACCACGTGAGATATATCGGGAACTTGAGCCAAGACCTCAAAAATTTCCTTGGTCAAGGTAACTTCAGGTTGACAGTCGAGCGCTTAACCGGACGACAATCCGTCCCCTTTTTAAATCATATATTCCAATGGCGTACCTAGGGGAAGGGGCGGTGGGTACGGTCCGCACCGGGCGGCACTTTTTATTACTTTTTAGGGGGCGACAAAATGTATAGATTAAATTGAAATACCTAAATGAGAGGGCTGCAAAATCGTCTTCCGCCCTGGGCGGACGATACCCACGCTACGCCGCTGATATATTCGTATAAGTAAGATACCCGTACTTACAGTTGACCAAGTGTGGCTCGCGGGCTAATTTGAAGTGGATATTAATAACTCCATCGGATATGTGTACAATTTATACTAATTACACAAAACAACTTTTTAGTGGGTCGACAATCACCCAATTTTGAGAACCACATCTTGATGGAGTCATAAATTTATTTGAATTGGCGTATTAATATGGATTTTCTTAATACCTCAGAATTTAAACCCGACCCTCTGATTATCCCTGCCAGTAATGGATTATGGACATAGCGTGGCCACAATTAGTCGTATCGCATTATGTAATGACAAGCTACAGTATTGGCTTTCGGTGGTTCTTACATTTGCAGCACATTGTGTGGGAAGCTTTATGGTTAAATTGATCCCGGGTTTCTTCTCCAGTGAAAACCATGGGACATCAGGTCATGGTGGACATCAGGTCATGGAACATCAGATCATGGGAAATCAGGTCATGGGACATTAGGTCATGGTGGACATCAGGTCATGGGACATCAGGTCATGGGACATCAGATCATGGGACATCAGGTCATAGGACATTAGGTCATGGTGGACATCAGGTCATGGGACATCAGATCATAGGACATCAGGTCATGGGACATCAGATCATGGGACATCAGGTCATGGGACATAAGGTCATGGTCGACATCAGGTCATGGTGGACATCAGGTCATGGGACATCAGGTTTTGGGACATCAGGTCATGGTGGACATCAGGTCATGGTGGACATCAGGTCATGGTGGACATCAGGTCATGGTGGACAACTGGTCATGGGACATCAGGTCATGGTGGACATCAAGTTATGATGGACATCAGGTCATGGGACATTAGGTCATGGTGTACATCAGGTCATGGGACATCATGTTATGGTGGACATCAGGTCATGGGACATCAGGTCATGGTGGACATCAGGTCAAGGTGGACAACTGGTCATGGGACATCAGGTATTAGGACATCAGGTCATGGGACATCAGGTCATGGTGGACATCAGGTCATAGTGGACAACTGGTCATGGGACATCAGGTCATGGTGGACATCAGGTCATGGGACATCATGTCATGGGACATCAGGTCATGGGACATCATGTCATGGGACATCAGGTCATGGGACATATGGTCATGGTGGACATCAGGTCATGGGACATCAGGTCATGGTGGACATCAGGTCATGGGACATCAAGTCATGGTGGACATCAGGTCATGGGACATCAGTTCATGGTGGACATCAGGTCATTGTGAAATTTGTCTATGTCTTCTGTTGTGCATCCAAGGTCATTGTACTATCGGCCATGGTGAGGGCGAAAGATGGTCACTAGTTTATAGGATCTAACATCTCATTGGTGGTTTATAGGATCTAAATTCTCATTGGTGGTTTATAGGATCTAACATCTCATTGGTGGTTTATAGGATCTAACATTTCATTGGTGGTTTATAGGATCTAACATCACATTGGTAGTTTATAGGATCTGACATCTCATTTGTGGTTTACAGGATGTAACATCTCATTCTTTCAGAGACTTCACAGATGGTTGAATTGAAAACAATTTCATTATGGTTGTAATGTAACTCTTTTAAATAACCTATCACCACTCACACAGACCTATATATCAAGACTTCCAGCCCACACTTATATTGCAAAATAAAGTTCAACATAAATATTGTATAGAAAGAAAAATCAATAAATTAAAATATTTCAATATTAAAATGATGATCAGATACAACATGAAAACATTGATCACATACAAATAAAATAAAGGCACACATACAATGAATTATACAAAGAAATATCTTCAAATATACATATATATACACATAGATGGCGACACTTAAATGTACAATTTTGATCAAAAAGCTGTTGAATAAAATGTTTACAGTAAACATTAGAATGAAAAAAGAATGCCTTAAGGGGAAAATAATACCATAGCACATCAATTTAGTTATTTAATACAAGAAAGATACATTTAAAAAATGTCATTTTTAACTATGTTAGTCTCCCTGGAATTATTATTATTTTGTTTTTCCTTGTTTTAATTTTAGATTTCAAAAAAGAATTAGGACTAAATAAAGATAAACAGATGTCTGATGTATCAGTAAAGGTCAAATGTTGCAGAATGCTAACTGACATTGGTATAGTTTATTTAGCCAAATTATAAAATATTAATGTCATCAGTGTATTCTACTTATAAAACTGGCTTATAACTCAAAACATTTAATAGTTATGACAAAAAGAAATTTAGTTTGAGCATCTAATTGGAATCCCAGGACTGTGAACTGAAGTAAGTCACCTACAACGGTAACTTGTACTTCAATTCGGTGTTAAGTTTGTCAAGGTGTTAAGTTTGTCAATTCGCTCTCGGAAACATAAACAAAAACCTAATAAAATGTAAAATATAAAAAAAAAAGAAACTAATTTGAAACAAGAGTCAAACAAAATATAACACAGTCAGCTGGAATAGAAATATTACATTTTCTATTTACATTTATATATACATTACTTATGTAAAATAACATGGATCTATAATGTCAAGCTAACAATTTTATTTTTTTCAAAATACATTCTTTCCTTATAAAAAAATAATACTAATTAAAATAAATATACATGTTTGTCTTCAACCAATCACAACAGCAACAAAGTTAATTAGCAAATATTATAGTTAAAAATATCAATTGGATAATTCACTTGAAAAGAAATTAAAATCAAAGCAATCATTACTCTAAAATAAAATATTACTGGTCACTCAAAATACAAGTGAAGGTGTATATTGTCAGACATGGTAAGGAATTCTGATATTTTATAGAGTTGTTTGTATGATGTTGGTTTTATAATGTTGGTTTTAAAAATGTTGGTTTTAAAATGTTGGTTTTAAAAATGTTGGTTTTAAAATGTTGGTAATGTTGGTTTTATAATGTTGGTTTTATAATGCTGGTATTATAGAGTTGTTTGTATAATGTTGGTTTTATAATGTTGGTAATGTTGGTTTTATAATGTTGGTTTTACAATGTTGGTTTTATAATGTTGGTTTTATAATGTTGGTTTTATAATGTTGGTATTATAGAGTTGCTTGTATAATGTTGGTTTTATAATGTTGGTTTTATTTTGCTTATAGTTTGTGAAGTTGTTGTTTTATTGTAATATGACTTTTCTTGATTTCAATATATAGATCAGTTTTAAATTTAAGTTTTTTGTTTCATTTTTTGCAGTTAATTCAGTTGAAGTTTAATTTTCAATTTCATATGACATTTTAAAATATTAATGTTATCTTATCAAAATGTTTAAAGATGCCTTTGTGTATATGTGAGGAAATTATATATAATTAATTCTTGACAAATTAGGTTACAATTTGATCAAAACTATCATCTCTGTATGTCTATTTATAATTAATTAGTTTAAGGAGATGAGATGTATTTATCAAGTGATCAATTTGATTACAATTTATCCAGAACTATCATAAACCTTTTTCTCACAATTACAAGAAAACTAAACACAAATTTTATTAAAAAAAATCAGAAACAGTTTTGTAGAACGTCCTTTACATACTTGTTAGTACCTGCATACTGGACATGTTACATTCTAAATAAATTATAGCACAATTATTCATAAGATAAAGATGTACAACAGACTTTGACTTGGTAAATATTAATTTGTACAGAGAGTAAGAACAAAACAAAAAAAATCATGAATATACATAATTATAATTTAATGTATTCAAAGAAGCACTAGTAACATTTACACAGATGTAACAAATACACTAATGTAGCCCAGATGTAATAAACACACTGATGGAAAAGTAACCATCAGTCTTCTAAATAGGTATGGCAACCCACATATTAGCAAACAACTTGATACAAAGTAAACATCAAAATATGACAATGGACAGACAAAGTTGAGTCGTGACACATACAATATCCACATTTGAAATAAGTATAGTTTTAAAGCTACATAGTACAAGGGAGTTAACGTTAATATTGTATTTAAAAATATGATTGCCTCCCGTAGCGCATGATCTTCTGTTTTTTTTTTTAATTTCAGTTTTTTATCCCTAGAAAAATAAAATATAGGTAATAAAACAAAAGCTGATTGTTTGTCAAAGTATGTCTACAGTACAGTCATTACAGGCGTATTCTGACAGTACAGTCATTACTGACGCATTCTGACAGTACATTCATTACAGACGTATTCTGACAGTACAATCATTACAGACGTATTCTGACAGTACAGTCATTACTGATGTATTCTGACAGTACAGTCATTACTGTTGTATTCTGACAGTACTATCATTACTGACGTATCCTGACGGTACAGTCATTACTGACGTATTCTGACAGTACATTCATTACAGACGTATTCTGACAGTACAGTCATTACTGATGTATTCTGACAGTACAATCATTACTGATGTATTCTGACAGTACAATCATTACTGATGTATTCTGACAGTACAGTCATTACTGACGTATTCTGACATTACTATCATTACTGACGTATCCTGACGGTACAGTCATTACTGACGTATTCTGACAGTACAGTCATTACTGGTGTATTCTGACAGTACAGTCATTACTGACGTATTCTGACAGTACAGTCATTACTAACGTATCCTGACAGTACAGTCATTACTGGTGTATTCTGACAGTACAGTCATTACTGATGTATTCTGACAGTACAGTCATTACTGATGTTTTCTGACAGTACAGTCATTACTGATGTTTTCAGACATTAAATAAAAGACAATTTCCTATTTTAAACTATTCTTAAAAAAACATTTTACATTTAATAGAAAGAAACTTACAAAATATACAAATCAAAACAGTTTATGACGTTGTGGGCCAAATTATACCTAGAAAAAAATCTCACATAATGTTATTCAGTAGATACACAGATACACAGAATGCACAATAAATGCAAGTATCAAGAATGCTGAACGCATGATTTATTTAATCATGAACAAAAAAGATAAATTAGTAAGTGGGAAATACATTATTTTGTTGATGTATGCTTCTGACATATGTATACATGTACTTAAAAGAAATCATTTATAGTTCAGTGACTTGAAATGAAACTTATATGAAGATTAATTTATTTTCGCTCACTGTTTATTTATTGGTTTCACTACAGATATATTTATTGACTTTAAACTAGACTCATCTATAGACCTTAATATAGACTCATATACAGACTTTAATATAGACTCATTTATAGACTTTAATATAGACTCATTTATAGACCTTAATATAGACTCATTTATAGACTTTAATACAGGTTCATTTATAAAACTTAATATAGACATTTATAGAACTCAATAGAGACTCATTTATAGACTTTAAACTAAACTCATCTATAGACCTTAATATAGACTCATTCATATACTTTAAACTAGACTCATTTATAGACCTTAATATAAACTCATTTATAGACTCATTAAGTAACCTTATCTGGTGAATCAATGTTCCAGCATTATGAAGAGTCGGAAATATTTAATAGAAAATTAAAAATCTGAGTGTACTCCAGTTCACTTCTCTGTATCAGCGACATAAATGTTATCACTGGTTATTTAAGAAAATGTTGGCCTTTATAATAACAACACAGTAGTTGTGACATTATTCAAAAAGAAGTTATAACAAAGGTTCTCAAATTGTAATCTAATAAGTCAGTGATTCAAACGGCATGGGATATTTTTAGATCAGGCAACCATCCTGCTCGCCACATTTTCCCGCCACAGTTTCCCGCGAGTATAGAGTTGGGAATGTTTGGTCTGAAGAAAGTTTGTGAGGTAAAAAAAAAAGTTTAAAACCTACAAACAATGTACCGGATGACAAGTTTGGCTTCATTTTATTTTTATAGAACTGGTTTCAAATGTAAACATAAACAAAAATTGCACACAGAATGATGACGTCACACAGCAGATGACATATTTTTCTTCTTCATGTCAGTTCCCTGGTGATGTCATAAGTGGTGGACATGGTCCAAGCCAAAAGAGCGATGACAAATGTCATGATGTGTCTAGATGGATGAAAGGAGACATCAGAGTTGTGTTTATTACTGAAGAATTCAGAATTACCTTTAGCGGCAGCACCTGGGAATGAAACAGAGTACACAATGATTAGTTTGTTTTTTAAGTAGGTCATATTTACTTTGTTTGGATGTCGGGGGGGGGGCAGAGAATTGGAATGGGGGGAGTAAAGAAATGGGGTGAAGGGGGCAGAGAAATGGTTGTATCCCTTGTGCCAAATTCTGCACGCATATATGTCTGTATATTATAACATGTATATATGTCTGTATATTATAACATGTATATATGTCTGTATATAATAACATGCATATATGTCTGTATATTATAACATGCATATATGTGTGAATATTTTTACAAACATAAATATGTGTCTATTATTACAAACATAAATGGGTGTACATTTTTACATACAAATGTAGGTGTATATTATTACACACATCTCTTTAAATCTAGGTGGTATACGTGAAAAATAAATTAAAAACGATATATGCTTATATGGTAAGTATTGTGAGCCGCGGCGGAATTCTTGAGCCACTTTGAGCCTTCATTGACTCCAGAACCATTTATCATCAACAATGAATCCTGTCTGTATGCTCTAGTTACATGAAGGCTAGAAATCATATGACAACACGATATTGTAATTTCCAATATTTTTTTTGTATCAAATGATCTTGTCTAATAGCCATACATTCTGCAGCACGTTATGATCATCAGTTTCAAAGATCCCATCTCCACTATCTGTCAAAACGATACATCAATATAACAAATGAAGTTTTAAGAATGCAACGACCTTATAAAATACAGATCTCATTGGTTAAGTCTGGGTTGTTTTTAATAAATATTTATGAAAGGTCAAGGAAAGACAAATGGTGATGTCTGTAAGTGAATAATAGACTTGGAATTGACCACAAAGAACGTTTCCAAAGAGTCGATACATTGTGATGTCTACATTTCTATCTGTAGCGTCTATTGACGAATAGTTCAATCACTACGATAACTATATTTATACTAGAAGCGTCTGTAGATATTGAAAAAAATATCAGATGGACAGAAGGAAAATGAGACATCAACTCATTAAAATAAAAACAAAAAAAAAAACACTTGATTGTACTAAAACTTTGATTTCATG
Source organism: Bulinus truncatus (assembly GCA_021962125.1). NCBI lineage: Eukaryota > Metazoa > Mollusca > Gastropoda > Planorbidae > Bulinus > Bulinus truncatus. The sequence continues at coordinate 2,417,071 of JAGDYQ010000043.1, read as the reverse complement.
CATATTCAATGATGTGAATATTTCAAACCATAACTTGAACATCGAGAGGACATAGTCGATTCCATCATATCCATTAATTCTTAAGAAAAAAAAAAGTATCGAGCGATATAAACATCTGGAATTTGTATCGAATCAGAAGATCATTACAACCTTCCTAAAGAACGTCTTGTTTTCTGTCTAAAAAAAAATCTGAGTTTAAAAAAAAACACACACACTCTAATTTACATTTAAATGTATTTTGTTGTGCGTTAATCACTTGCTCATTAGATGTGACGACACCGCGTGGGTCGGTCGATAATAGAAGAGGGCAGCAAGGCTATAAAATAAAAGGAAACAGAATGAGAAAGACATCAAGAAAATAAAAAAGTTGATGATACGAGTGGGGGGGGGGTGTTGAGCTGGTAAAGAAATGTCAAGACAGAAGTTAAAGAAGAATATAAAAAAATAAAGTTAAATCTTAAAGAAAATAAGAAGAAAATAAACGTGAAGTAATGGAGGTGGCTGAGTTGGCCGGTCAGCTGTTTAAATAAGAACACAGCCTGGGACCAACCACACACACAGAGCCTGAAAACAACCACACACTCAATGCCTGGGAACAACCACACACACGGAGCCTGGGAACAACCACACACACTCAATGCCTTGGAACAACCACACACACGGAGCCTGGGAACAACCACACACTCAATGCCTGGGAACAACCGCACACACGGAGCCTGGGAACAACCACACACTCAATGCCTGGGAACAACCACACACACGGAGCCTGGGAACAACCACACACTCAATGCCTGGGAACAACCACACACACGGAGCCTGGGAACAACCACACACTCAATGCCTGGGAACAACCACACACTCAATGCCTGGGAACAACCACACACTCAATGCCTGGGAACAACCACACACTCAATGCCTGGGAACAACCACACACACGGAGCCTGGGAACAACCACACACTCAATGCCTGGGAACAACCACACACACGGAGCCTGGGAACAACCAAACACTCAATGCCTGGGAACAACCACACACACGGAGTCTGGGAACAACCACACACTCAATGCCTGGGAACAACCACACTCTCAATGCCTGGGAACAACCACACACTCAATGCCTGGGAACAACCACACACTCAATGCCTGGGATCAACCGCACACACAGAGCCTGGGATCAACCACACACACAGAGCCTGGGACCAACCACACATACACACAGCGTCTGGGATCAACTACACACACACAGACGGAAAGTAAAGATCTCTGGAATGTAGGATCTGATGTCACGTGACTGGTGGATATAGACACTGGATTGAAACAAATCATCAGAGATATGTTCATAGAGGGACAAAGGGGCTGTGCAGTGGGGCGCTAGTCTCTAGTCTAGACGACGCCCTAAGCCCCCAACTCCCATGCAGATTAAAATGGAATAATGACAATCTGAGCGTTCTTAAGTCATTGGTAACCAGAAAATTTGTCAGGGTTTCGGTGACCCCCCCCCCATGCTAGAAATATTTTCAGGGTTTACGTGACCCTAGGCATAAAATATTTTCAGCGTTCTGTAAACTATCATCCATATATATATATATATATATATATATATATATATATATATATACGTGTGTGTGTGTATGTTTTTATATATATTTAGGGGCATTATTTTACTTGAAAAAAAAGCTGTTGTGTGAAGATACCATATAGGGAGAGAGTGGGAGAGAATACACAGTAGAGGATGGTGGTAAAGTAGAATATTGCAGAGTATGAAAAGGTGAAACTTGTATTATGTTTACAAACCTGGTTGTCATTGTCGTGAGAGAGAATAAAAGAAAAAGAGGGGGAAGATTATACACAACAGTGAGATGGACAGTGAATACATAGGGAGGTACAAGGAATATAGATATATAATGCTGGGTACTTTTGTAGGTGTTTGTTTCGTCTATATAAACACTAAAGTATACAAAAAGTTGTCACAAGAACGTACAGCGAGTACAGAGACTAACAAATAGAAAAAGAAAAGTTGACTTACCTCGTTTTACGTTATTACTGTCACCTGCAAAGGCAAACAAAGAGAATTGGTGAATTAACAGTTGCACTCAGTAACATAACCCTTCTTCTTGAGATAAGCAAGTTACAAGGTTATACAATTCCATAAGTGAACTAAATATATGTAAAATATGTAAAGTTACATGTAAAACAATAACACATAGAGTGGCTAGTATTCGATAAGTTTCATCCTAACCCAGACTCTTGCATAAAACTTTTTTTTTTCTTCAGAATAAAATTACACGAACTAAATAAACTTGTTTTGTTTACAAGAGATAAAATATTTAAGTAAGAATATTAAACTGAAACTAGACATTGACGCAGCTGTACAGTGTACACACTTAATATGTACACCCACACAGTCATTAATATCAAACTGATCTCACAGACACTCTGTCAAGCAATGTCAACTTGATCTCACAGACACACTGTCAAGCAATGTCAACTTGATCTCACAGACACACTGTCAAGCAATGTCAGCTTGATCTCACAGACACACTATCACGTAATATCAACTTGATCTCACAGACAATCAATAACAACAAATTAAAATGAGATGTGGTCAAATAATGAAAGATTGTTTAAAATATCATCACCAGGTACTAGTATAGACAGTTGTTTAACTAGTTTAGTGGACACTGTATGGTCTATTGGGATAATGTTGTGCATAGTGATTCTTTAGGGCATAATGCCGTCATAGAAATAATGTTGTTAAATAGGCATAGTGTAGTTTATTGGGAATTATGTCGTCATAGGAATGATGTAGTTTAGTTCAATTGCTAAGTATAATTAAGTCTAGTGTGTTTTTTTTTTGGCATTGATTGAGGTAGTTAATTTTAGTGCACTTGTTTGGAAGATTGTGCATTTTAGTGCACTTCTGAAGTTCATTGAGAAACATTTATCCATGTGCATTATGTAGGGTGGGTTATTTATGCGCACTAATAGGGGTGGGGGCTGAGGTAATTATGTGCATTGGTGGAAACTGGACCTAGCTCATTGGTGGAAACTGGACCTAGCTCATTGGTGGAAACTGGGCCTAGCTCATTGGTGGAAACTGGACCTAGCTCATTGGTGCATTATCTCCACACTACACTCAGTCATAACATTATCTCCACACTACACTCAGTCATAACATTAGCTCCACACTACACTCAGTCATAACATTAGCTCCACACTACACTCAGTCATAACATTAGCTCCACACTACACTCAGTCATAACACTAGCTCCACTGTACACTCAATCATAACACTAGCTCCACTGTACACTCAATCATAACACTAGCTCCACTGTACACTCAATCATAACACTAGCTCCACACTACACTCGGTCATAACACTAGCTCCACTGTACACTCGATCATAACACTAGCTCCACTGTACACTCAATCATAACACTAGCTCCACTGTACACTCAATCATAACACTAGCTCCACTGTACACTCAATCATAACACTAGCTCCACTGTACACGCAATCATAACACTAGCTCCACACTACACTCGGTCATAACACTAGCTCCACTGTACACTCAGTTATAACACTAGCTCCACTGTACACTCAATCATAACATTAGCTCCACCCTACACTCAGTCATAACACTATCTCCACTGTACACTCAGTCATAACACTAGCTCCACCCTACACTCAATCACAACACTAGCTCCACTGTACACTCAGTCATAACACTAGCTCTACACTACACTCGGTCATAACACTAGCTCCACTGTACACTCAGTCATAACACTAGCTCCACACTACACTCGGTCATAACACTAGCTCCACACTACACTCAGTCAGAACACTAGCTCCACAGTACACTCAGTCATAGTAGTGAGTCGATACTTGGGAATATTCAATTCCTCAAAATGTAATACAAAAGTTCCAGGTCAGCTTCTGACCTACTCATTATAACTGCCATGACCACGTTCGACTCTATGCCGACAAAATTAAATGTCAGTCAAGATGACGCCTGTATGACTGGCTGTGATTGGCCACAGCAGTGAAAGACTTTTCGCCCCCCCCCCTCGCCCCATCACATCAACAGAGATAGCGCTTCTAAAATCTACCTTCCCCACGATCTACTCAATATAATATCTACCAAAGTAACAATCTACCCAAAAGACTATCTATCACAGTGATAATTTATCCATATAACAATTTTATGTTGTGAAGAATGTAAGAATGAAACACATTTAATTGTATTAATACTGTAATCTGTATGTGCTTTATTATATATCTTACATACTACAGCTATCAAGTTTTATAATTTTAGGACACACATATTGTTTACTTATATTTTTATTTAAAATTTAAGTTAGAAAAATTCTGCATGTATCAGAAGTTTTTGAGACATATTGTACTTTGTACATTAATGACTGAAAATGTATTAGCACCGATCAATGGTATAATGATGTTTAAGAATGACTATGTTGTCAGGAAAATAATTTTTGGTCTTATGATATGACTGATTTTTTTAAACAAAACCTAAAAAAAAAAAATAAAGTCAGATGAGTTTTATTATAACATTTTCGTTCTGTCTTTCACAAAAATCTGTCAAGATGAAAACTTGTACTCACTCATATACCGGGAACTCTCTAAACTGAAATTCTATCGCTATTTCTTCCTTAATCTAGAATAGATCTGTTGTACTAACTATCCTGTATCTTCACACAACCTGTCGTACTTGATGTCTCGTATCTCAACATCTCCAGCCCAATGCTAACATTTGTACGCGATTTTTGTTGTCGTTACGTTATCGTCTGTTAATTCTAAAAAATGCCTGTCAGTGCTTTTGAACTTGTCAAGTGGGTTAAAACTATATCACGCAAAACACAACCAATTCAAACTATATCACACAAAACACAACCAATTCAAACAGTATCACACAAAACACAACCAATTCAAACTATATCACACAAAACACAACCAATTCAAACTAAATCACACAAAACACAACCAATTCAAACAGTATCACACAAAACACAACCAATTCAAACAGTATCACACAAAACACAACCAATTCAAACTATATCACACAAAACACAGCCAATTCAAACTATATCACACAAAACACAACCAATTCAAACTATATCACACAAAACACAACCAATTCAAACTATATCACACAAAACACAACCAATTCAAACTATATCACGCAAAACACAACCAATTCAAACTATATCACACAAAACACAACCAATTCAAACAGTATCACACAAAACACAACCAATTCAAACTATATCACACAAAACACAACCAATTCAAACTAAATCACACAAAACACAACCAATTCAAACAGTATCACACAAAACACAACCAATTCAAACAGTATCACACAAAACACAACCAATTCAAACTATATCACACAAAACACAGCCAATTCAAACTATATCACACAAAACACAACCAATTCAAACTATATCACACAAAACACAACCAATTCAAACTATATCATACAAAACACAACCAATTCAAACTATATCACACAAAACACAACCAATTCAAACTATATCACACAAAACACAACCAATTCAAACAGTATCATACCCGATAAACAAAGTTTCAAAATGTATCAAAGGACGCAGAATAATACCAAGGCTGCGTTAAGTGCGTTTCATATGGTGAAATGGATCAAGCGACATTAATCATCACTGTGACGGATGGTCGTGCTGTAAAGCGCATTGTGTCGGCCTCTGATGACCAATGGATATTCCAGGCCATGGTTAAAGTCACATGTATCTCTAGCGATGCCAACTTCTCTAAAAATATAACTGTCTAAAATAATACATTATATTTGCTCTAGTTATAATGTCTATTAACATAAAGATATTTGTGCTGTTTATATTTCTCACTAACTTTTAACCAATCAGCCCTATTCACAGACAAAGACAATTCCATTACAACAACTAACACATTAATTAAGAGAAAATTGTATAAATTATTAAGTCCGGCAATGTGAAATATAATAGTATTGTACTGTATTTTATTTAAATATATTTATACACAATTTGCAGTAACAATAGTATACCGTTAATTGGGCTGTACATTTTTAGCAGAGTAATGAACTGAACACAATCATAATCTTAACATAATCATAGTCTTAACACAATCATGACCTTAACAAGTCAAGTCATAAAGCCACAACAACAACACAAATGAAGCAATAATATTTTTTTCCCCACACAAGACTTAATTCATCTACTTTCAACTTCTCCATCAACACTCTTATCTACCTTGTTATCATTATAATCTCCCTTAGTTCACCTAACGGACAGAAAAAAAACCTGGTTCGCCCCTCCCTTCCCTCTTGCCCAACCAACACAGAATCCCGCCACATCCCTTCCCTCTCATCTGATTCTATTTAATTAGAGTGAAGAGAAAAAGTTTACAATGAAAAACACAAACTAAATGACCCACGGAAAGGTGAAGAAAATAATAGCCCCGACCGCGCCTACCCAAATCTGTTCCTGACACAATCTCAGTTTATTGTTGGTCTGTTGTTACTGACACAATCTCAGTTTATTGTTGGTCTGTTGTTACTGACACAATCTCAGTTTATTGTTGGTCTGTTGTTACTGACACAATCTCAGTTTATTGTTGGTCTGTTATTACTGACACAATCTCAGTTTATTGTTGGTCTGTTATTACTGACAAAATCTCAGTTTATTGTTGGTCTGTTATTACTGACACATTATCAGTTTATTGTTGGTCTGTTATTATTGACAAAATCTCAGTTTATTGTTGGTCTGTTATTACTGACAAAATCTCAGTTTATTGTTGGTCTGTTATTACTGACAAAATCTCAGTTTATTGTTGGTCTGTTATTACTGACACAATCTCAGTTTATTGTTGGTCTGTTATTACTGACACATTATCAGTTTATTGTTGGTCTGTTATTACTGACAAAATCTCAGTTTATTGTTGGTCTGTTATTACTGACACATTATCAGTTTATTGTTGGTCTGTTATTATTGACAAAATCTCAGTTTATTGTTGGTCTGTTATTACTGACAAAATCTCAGTTTATTGTTGGTCTGTTATTACTGACACAATATCAGTTTATTGTTGGTCTGTTATTATTGACACAATATCAGTTTATTTGTAAAATATTTTCTTTTTATGTGACACTCGTTTAATGTTTATTATAAATATATTACATTACCTAGATCAGTTCAATATCACAAATGGAAAAATCTCAATTGGTATGCGTATCACTGACATCATTCTGTCAGAGGTTAATTGGTCATTGAGTGTCATTGACAATTATCTTCATGAAATATCTTATTTAAGAAAAAAATATCAGTGAAGTCTGCTAATAATTCGCAGCTGATAAACAGCTAGATGAAACCGACAAATGACGGTTCTTCTGGTTTTCATTATTTCAGTACTGGACAACCCTTCACACAGGAACTAGAAATATTTATTCTTTAACAAATAGCAGGCAAACTTGTATAAAAGTAAAGTTTCCATAGCCCCAATGTAGCCACAGTATGTTGAAGGTTTGCGGCAGGCAAACTTGTATAAAAAGTAAAGTTCTCTTAACCCCACTGTAGCCACAGTATATTGAAGGTTTGTGGTGTTCTCTGAGGATTGAACCCTGGAACTGATATAAACCTCAGACGTGTCTAGCACTGATAATGTGGGCATCAACAAACTTGGGATGAAAAGAAACAGCGGGCACTGGACATTTTGCTAGCTTCACATTATAAAACTATGGCTACTATCTACACAGCTCAACAAAAAAAAAATTTTGCGAATTGCCAAGAATGTTTGAATGAATTTATAACAATTCATGGGTGCTGATTTCAAAACTGCCACTGCTTTTGCTAAATTGGCTCTAGTTTCTGAGATATTGGACATCCTTCAAAATATGATTATACCCTTTGTGTAAAACAAATGCAATAAGTTTGGTGTCTTTTGTTTAATTTAACTATACCAAGTTATAACTTGGTTTATTTTTTTCTCTTTTATGCTGCTTTCTAAAGACATCATGAGTTCATCACGAAGATGCTGCAAAAAAAATCCGAATGTATTCTGTTACATCTGTGGAGAATACATGATTGAAAAGCAAAGAAGAAATATAACCGACTTTGTGCAGCAGGCATATTTGGCTTATTTCGTTGTGAAGCTGGGAGACCAAGACAAGTCTTGGGCTCCCCATAAGGTCTGCAAAAACTGTGTGGAGATCCTACGGCAGTGGACAAATGGTGAGAAGAAAAGTCTAAGTTTCGGTGTACCAATGGTATGGCGAGAGCCGAAAGACTATTTTGGTGATTGTTATTTTTGTTTTGTGAATGTTAAAGGCTTCAATCGCCACAAGAAATCTAATTGAATTTATCCTGATCTTGAATCTGCAAGGAGACCAATTCCACATAGCAGTGAAGTTCCTATACCAGTGTTTACTGGATTATTAGAGCTTTCACCTTTAGACTCCGACGGGGGGGGACGCAAGATCTGGAGTTTTTGGCAGGTGAAAACAGTGGAAGCGATTATGAAGGAAGTTCTTCAACACCTCAACCATTCAGCCAAGAAGAACTCAATGACCTAATACGAGACCGAAATCTGTCCAAGCAAGCATCTGAGCTTTAAAGCGTCCAGGCTCAATGAAAGAAATTTTCTCAAACCAGAAGTTAAAATAACATTTTATTGGAAAAGAGAAGAGTTTTTCTTCCATAATTCAGCCAAGAGGAAGATCTTGTTTACTGTAATAACATCCCTGGACTTCTGCTCCAAATGGGACTACAAGCTTGAAATGTGTTCTGTTACACAATGGTAACCGTTATGCATCTCTTCCCATTGCCCACTCAACAAAACTTAAAGAAGGGTATGAGAATATCAAAATACTATAGCAGAAAGTCCGTTATTATGAGCATCAGTGGTCAATTTGTGTTGATCTAAAAATGGTAAGCTTTTTGCTTGGGCAGCAGTCAGGATACACTAAATACCCATGCTGCATGTGCCTTTGGGATAGCAGGGCAAAGCAAGATCATTGGACAAGAGTGACATGGCCTGCAAGGGAAACCATGACTGTAGGTAAAGAAAATATCATTAACAAGGCACTGGTTGACAAAAATAAGATAATTCTCGGACCGCTTCATATCAAATTATGTTTAATGAAACAATTTGTTAAGGCTTTGGACAAATATGGCGATTGGTTCAAGTATATTTGCAGATTATTTCCCGTAGTGAGCCTGGAGAAGCTGAAAGCTGAGATTTTTTACGGTCCTCAGATTCGGAAACTCATCAACGATCGAAATTTTACTTATTTCATGGATCACCTTGAAGCTTCTTCATGGAACAGTTTTGTTTCAGTTGTCAGGATCTTTTTAGGTAATAACAGATCAGAGAATTATGAAGAACTGGTGCAAGATATGCTCGCTAACTTCAGAAACATTGGAACAGATATGAACATCAAGGTACATTACCTGCACTGTCATTTAGACAAATTTCCAGGTAACCTTGGGGACTTCAGTGAGGAACAATGTGAGAGGTTTCATCAGGATATGAGGGTGATGGAGGTGAGATATCAAGGAAGATGGGACATGCATATGATGGCTGACAACTGTTGGAGCCTCCAGCGCAATTGACCCAACGACACACACAAAAGGAAGTCGAACAAACAGCGATTTGCTAATGCATTACCATAGACAATAAACATATTAATTAATTAATTAATTAGACATAATTAGTTTTTCAAATGAAAATGTTTTCCTCTAAAACACTATTACACATATTTTTGAACAAATTTCTGCATGACCATTAACAGTTTCACTACTATTTGTTAGTATACTATTTTACTTCATGCAATTCTTGACAATTTTCAAACACGGTGCATACATTATTTCATTAATTTTAATTATCTCGAAAACTAGAGCCAATCTAGCAAAAGCACTTACATATTCTAAATCAGCATAGTTGACTTTGTATAAAATGATTCAAATATCACTGGCAATGAATTCACTGTTTACCAGTGCTATCTATCTATCTATCTATCTATCTATCTATCTATCTATCTATCTATCTATCTATCTATCTATCTATCTATCTATCTATCTATCTATCTATCTATCTATCTATCTATCTATCTATCTATCTATCTATCTATCTATCTATCTATCTATCTATCTATCTATCTTTCTATCTATCTATCTATCTATCTATCTATCTATCTATCTATCTATCTATCTATCTATCTGTCTGTCTGTCTGTCTGTCTGTCTGTCTGTCTGTCTATCTATCTGTCTATCTATCTATCCATCAATATATCTATATATTTATAAATCTATCTATCTTTTTATCGATCTATCAATTGGTCAATTTACCTCTATCTCTCCATATACATATATATGGGTACATATTTACCTACATAAACATTTAACATATGACTATGACCGAGAAACTCGTCACAATATATGAAAGTGGGAAGGGGAGGAGTGGAATCCGAACTATGAATGGATATTGTGAGTTGACCTCTACTAGGTATGCATGACGTCGTCAGGACCTAGTTGGCAGGGTCCTGGTATAGCACACATGTACTTGGTACACAATTAGCTGACTACTAATTCGGAATGCTGGAGTTATTTTAGTGGGTTCTCTGTTACACTGGTTGGCTGTGGTGTATAACTTCTTTGAGATGATGTAGTGTGATATCTACAGTTTGTGGTGATATAATGTGATATCTACAGTTTGTGGTGATATAAACAGTTTGTGGTTATATAATGTGATATCTACAGTTTGTGGTGATATCAACAGTTTGTGGTGATATAATTTGATATGATGTGATATCTACATTTTGTGGTGTTATAATGTGTTACCTACAGTTTGTGTTGATATAAACTGTTTGTGGTGATATAATGTGATATGATGTGATACCTACAGTTTGTGGTGATATGATGTGATATCTACATTTTGTGGTGATATAATGTGATGTCTACAGTGATATACTGTGATCAAAATATTTTAAAGTTTTAAATTGATCTCTGTGTTGGTCAGTCTATCAGTCAGACAAAGTATATGTGTGACGTTCTTGCTGGCTGGGAGAATTTGTTTTATGTCACAATGAGCCATACAAAAAGCATAAATGCAGCCACCCCTGGCCCATCCCATCAATGGCCCATGCCTGTCCCAACCCTTCCCAACCCTGGCTCATCCCTGTCCCAACCCTAGCACATCCCTTTCCCACACCCGGCCGATTCCTGGTCCATCCTTGACTCATCCCAGGTCTATCCCTAGCCCACTCCCGCTCCATCCTAAACCCAACACTAGCCCCAACCATTAGCCCATTGCGGTGTTAAGAAAAAAGAACTGGATTAATTGAATAACTCTCTAAATAATTATTCACACAGTAAGTGAACAGTTTCAAAACTTCATTTAACTTTTAGTATTCTAAGGAATCTAAGGAAAACACTATATAATCTCTTAAAAAAGTTTTGAACTTTCAAATAAGGACCAAAATATTACAGTATCCAGCTTTATAGTGTGAAAATCTGAGATAAATATAGATACATATTGGCTACATGTTTACATTAACACACACACACACACACGCGCGCGCGATTAAGTAAAGTCTCAACATGTAAACCCTTGGTTGAACCGCTTTATAAGAAAGGACAAAAATAAATACTAAATCTAAAACACATCTGTACAAAATCAATCAAACTATTTTAATTGTACTGTTACCATTTTGTTGATGGGTCATCATAATAAAACTACTTATAATAAGGCTGGAGTTAGACAGAGATTAAACATCATGTATTGAATGAAATTAATAAAGCTGTAAGACAATTCTGTTATATGTCTTTACACCAAGTGATGTATTTAGTTTTGCTTCACTTGCCGTAGTCCAGTGTTAACGTTTGTTGTTAATATCTACTTCTTTCTTCGTTTGATCTAAGAGGGTTGGGGGAGGGGGGATGTCAGTACTCACCAGGGCACACTGGTGTGAATGAAGTACAGACAGTGTTTTAGTTGGACTATCACTCGATATCAGATACTAACAGCAGGTTACCTGGAATTTGTACATCAGAAAACTTTGTCGGCAACCAGTTATATACTCTTGACTTTTTATTTTCCTACTCTCAACACAACGGTGAAACTATATGAATACATATATCGGTGGTCTGGCTTTGATCTGATAGAAATAGTTGAGTACGGACTATGGGCGGTTCAAGTGGAACTAACGTTCAGCACAAGAAATAATTACACTTTGTAAATCATAAAGTTATAAATTAATATTTTACATTTTACTTGTGTCAGAAACTTGACCGTATCTGAGTGTATGTCTGTGAATTATATATAGATTCACCATGAATTATTAGTGGCATCTATGAGATTTATGTGTGGCATCTATGTCATTTATGTGTGGAATCTATGTCATTTATGTGTGGAATCTATGTCATTTATGTGTGGAATCTATGTCATTTATGTGTGGAGTCTATGTTATTTATGTGTGGAATCTATGTCATTTATGTGTGGAATCTATGTCATTTATGTGTGGAGTCTATGTTATTTATGTGTGGAATCTATGTCATTTATGTGTGGAATCTATGTCATTTATGTTTGGATTCCGTTCAGCTATGTGGGAATTGTGTGAAATATTGAACAGCATGTGATATGTGTTTAGTGTGTTTGTTAATGAGAAGAATATGTGCACATTAAGTTTGCAATCGTGTGCATTTTGTGTGCGCTAAATCTGTGTGAAGACAGTGCAATAATTGTATACATAGGTCTCTAAGCTTTAAAGCTACAGGGTAGAAAGACACAGGGTAGACAGACACAGGGTAGACAGCCACAAGGTAGGCAGACACAAGGTAGACAGATACAAGGTAGACAGACGCAGGGTAGACAGACACAAGATAGACAGACACAAGGTAGACAGACACAAGGTAGACAGACACAGGGTAGACAGACACAGGGTAGACAGACACAAGGTAGACAAAGAGTAGACAGACATAAACAATAAAATAAAAAATATTAACTAAACAAAAGAAAGAAAAAATGTAATGTTGTTAGAACAAGAGATTGTTCCTTTCATGTTATATATTTATGGCATGCACCAAAATAAACAAAAAGTAACGCTGCTGTGTTTACTTTTCTCAACGAAATATTTTTTTTATCTTCTTCACTGACATAAGTACTAAACTATTGACCTTGACATGCCATCTAGTGAATAGTTCAAAGGTGTGAATTATTGATACAACTGGCACATCAAACACAAATATCGACAAAGTAATTAAAGGCCATCACGTCGATTAGTTTAGAAAAAAAAACCCAGAAAAACTGTCGGTGCAGAAGTAAAATGAAAGATGTCTGTCATGAACCACCGGAAGTGGTGACAAGTGAGGGAGGTCAGAAAATGGCCAGAGGGCTGAGAATTTCAACGGCCACATCTGCCACCAAAGAACGTCATTACTGGTTGAAACAGAATGAATGTACACTGCGCATGTCTGACGATAACTTGAAAAATAGATGGCCGATGAAAACAAAAATAGAATATTCAATATCTGAAAGTCCTGTATATTATTAAACACTTATACTGGAACATATTTAAAGGAAAGTTAATTTATTTTTTATTACTTTGAATTGTACATAAAAATAAAAAAAATCATAAAGTCAAGTATTGCCTTTGTAAATGAAACAGAAAGTTTCTAACAGACAATTAATAATTTATGCGGAAGTCTCAAGAGAGAGATCATGCTTTACTTCATGCATTACTGTAACTTGGTCAAAGTATGTCTAGACATAACTTAATAGATGTGTGTCTAGTCTTAGTTCAGTCAAAGTATGTCTAGACATAACTAAATAAATCTATGTCTAGACATAATTTAATAGATGTGTGTCTAGACTTAGTTCAGTCAAAGTATGTCTGGACATAACTTAATAATAAATGTGTATCTAGTCTTAGTTCTGTCAAAGTATCTCTGGACATAACTTAATAAATGCATGTCTTGTCTTAGTTAGTCAAAGTATGTATGGACATAACTTAATAAATGTATTTGTAGTCTTAGTTCAGTCAAAGTGTGCCTAAATTAAGCAAATACTATGTCTAAGACTCATTTCTGCCCATGCATGGCTGGACTAACATGATATGTACGTACTTAGCTCACTCATAGCATGTTGTATTTAGTTCTATCAGATAAACCTTTGCTTTGTTTCATAGAATAACTGTGTCTGGACAGCTCAATAAAACCCCAGTCAAGATGCTTCTAGGCTTTTTAGTGTATTGACTGTTTTCTGTCATCCAATGTCTAGCCCAGTCAAGTTACGATTTGACAACTTGGTGTGATTTTAAAAACACAAAATATAGAAGAAATAAAACTTAAGATAAAATGTTATGTTTGTTTATCGTCCGTTCTTAAAAACTAAAACACGAAAAAAGCTTTCATTGTTGGCCATAGGGACGTGTAATCTTAAATCAGGCTGGCCAGCCTTTGGGTTTTTAATGGAATCATTATCTGTGTTTGTTTATGTATACATATTTCAACTCCCTAGAAAGACTTACATTAGAAAGTTAATAACGTAAAAGCTCCATCAGATGTCTCTTTAATGTAGGAGATATAAAGGATTGCACTGTCGGTGTAGATTTCAATACGTCCAACAGAAATCAATAATAGAAACATCCCTGGTTCTGTATGTGACAGTTGACAGATCTGTATGTGTGGCACACAAAATAGATGCTTGTGTATGTTGAATGGTTCAGTATGTGGCAGTTGACAGATCTCTATGTGTGGCACACAAAATAGATGCTTGTGTATGTTGAATGGTTCAGTATGTGACAGTTGACATATCTCTATGTGTGGCACACAAAATAGATGCTTGTGTATGTTGAATGGTTCAGTATGTGACAGTTGACATATCTCTATGTATGACACACATAATGGATGTTTGTGTATGTTTAAATCTCACATTCATTGTAAACAATATGATGGTCGTTTCCCGAGCTATTGGCGAGGTCTTTATGACACAAGCTACTTCCGGTGGTTTCTAATGACTCATTGTGAACGAAGTCACCAAGGCGAGCTTACAGAGTGGTGGTCATTTTTATTTTATGGTAGTTGTCAGTTGAATATATTTAGAATAAGGTAGGGTGATTAGCTCAGTGTATGGTGCTGGCTGGTAGCTCGAGACAGTTTAGTGTATTTAGAGATCGATAGTGAGGTCAATTCAGTATATGGTCGTTGGTAGTGTGGTCAGTTCAGTATATGGTCGTTGGTAGTGTGGTCAGTTCAGTATATGGTCGTTGGTAGTGTGGTCAGTTCAGTATATGGTCGTTGGTAGTGTGGTCAGTTCAGTATATGGTCGTTGGTAGTGTGGTCAGTTCAGTATATGGTCGTTGGTAGTGTGGTCAGTTCAGTATATGGTCGTTGGTAGTGAGGTCAGTTCAGTATATGGTCGTTGGTAGTGTGGTCAGTTCAGTATATGGTCGTTGGTAGTGTGGTCAGTTCAGTATATGGTCGTTGGTAGTGTAGTTAGATTAGTGTACTTAGTGATCGTGTTTACGACCGTTAGACTATATGTTTTGCACCATTGAACTTCATGTTTCACATTGACTAGACAAAGACTACATGTTTCACATTGACTAGACAAGACTACATGTTTTACATTGACTAGACAAGACTACATGTTTCACATTGACTAGACAAGACTACATGTTTCACATTGACTAGACAAGACTACATGTTTTACATTGACTAGACAAGACTACATGTTTCACATTGACTAGACAAGACTACATGTTTCACATTGACTAGACAAGACTACATGTTTCACATTGACTAGACAAGACTTCATGTTTCAAGACCATACATGTATTAGAAAGCTGAAAACATCTGAAGAACAGCAGAAACATTCGGATCATACAATGTGTTGACTGTACATACATTAACACTCACATAGTTTGATCTCTTATCTATGGTACTTCCACCTAACTTAGAATAAGTACACAAATAGAATTTACTTATGTAATGCGTGATTTGTGTCATGTAAGGGTGGACTCATTGTTTAACACGTGAGTTGTTTCATGTAAGGGTGGACTCATTGTTTAACACGTATGGTGTGTCATGTAAAGGTGGACTCACTGTTTAACACGTATGTTGTGTCATATAAGGGTGGACTCATTAACACGTATGGTGTGTCATGTAAGGGTGGACTCACTGTTTAACACGTATGTTGTTTCATGTAAGGGTGGGCTCATTGTTTAACACGTAAATTGTGTCGTGTAAGGGTGGACTAACCGTTTAACACATGAGTGTTCTAATGGTGTACTCACCATTTAACACGTTCACGTGAATGCTGGTCACGTCATAGTTGCTGGTGCGACACACGTACACCCCCTGGTCCTTGAGTCTGGCGTGTTTGATCTCCAGGGTACTGTAGATGGTGCCCGTGGCCAAAGAGACCTTTTTGTGGATGTACAGGCCACGTGATTCGTCGGTTACCAAGGCGTTGCCATCCCTATGGGGTAACGGGGGGATGTAATGATATGTACATGATAGACGTAAGACATTTTAAGACATCTATAGCAATGTATCAATTTAAAGTGCATACTCTGGGTACACTAACATACAGCTGTGAATATCAATAGACCCCCTCCATAGTATCACTGATATCAATAGACCCCCTATAGTATCACTGATATCAATAGACCCCCATAGTATCACTGATATCAATAGACCCCCATAGTATCACTGATATCAATAGACCCCATAGTATCACTGATATCAATAGACCCCCCATAGTATCACTGATATCAATAGACCCCATAGTATCACTGATATCAATAGACCCCATAGTATCACTGATATCAATAGATCCCATAGTATCACTGATATCAATAGATCCTATTGTATCACTGATATCAATAGACCCCATAGTACCACTGATATCAATAGACCCCATAATATCACTGATATCAATAGACCTCATAGTATCACTGATATCAATTGACCCCTTGGTATCATTTATATCAATAAACAAATTCATGAGCATTTATGGCTAAAATTAGCAATTTACTAAAACTAATCAGGTTCTATTGCTATCTGATCCATAGATTAAAAAACGAGTGACTCGTTTTATACACAGATTACTATTAATGGGTGTTAAATAAGTCACAAGTATTATCCACGGACTATAAATATAACAAATTATCGATTGAATGAGCGAATCGTAAAAAGTCATAGTACATAGTCTCTTTAACACTATTTGATTTAAAAGTAAAATGGGTGGATATTTTTTTATATCAAGTGAGATCAAGTTAAAAGCCAGTGGTAGAGCCAGGAATGAGAGAACTGGACATCTAGTGGACATCTAGAACCATGAGCCTATGACCTCAGTTATTTTAAGTACATCAAGAACACACACACAAACTTATTTAATGCCATAAGGTTACAATTTAAAAACGGGGAAGTCACTCGTACATAATTACTTGATAAATGTAACAACGTAAAAATAGAGACAAAAATGATACATAAAATAGAGACAAACATGATACATGTAAAAATGTACCCTCAGTAAATGTGATAGTAAAAACACACATGAAGAGCTAAAAAAAAAAAAAAAAAACTAAAAGATATCATATCATTTACTTCATAAACGACTTGTTAATTGTTATCATATTTTCTTTGTTTTAAAGAGAAGAATACGACACAATAAAAAAATTATATAAATCTGCTCGGGGCCAGAAAGAATTCTTAATTGGCGATTTTCTCTGAACACTACATGATCGGTTCATTGATCTCCTCAACCAATCATCACACTATCACTCCTAGTATGGGCACTTCTGGTACTTCTTGTGTGACTACTTCTATCACTTATTGTGTGGCTTCTTCTATCACTTATTGTGTGGCTACATCTATCACTTATTGTGTGGCTACTTCTATCACTTATTGTGTGGCTCCTTCTATCACTTATTGTGCGGCTACTTCTATCACTTATTGTGTAGCTACTTCTTTCACTTCTTGTGTGGCTACTTCTATCACTTATTGTGTGGCTACTTCATCACTTATTGTGTGGCTACTTCATCACTTATTGTGTGGCTACTTCATCACTTATTGTGTGGCTACTTCATCACTTATTGTGTGGCTTCTTACTTCTATCATTTCTTCTGTGGCCACTTGTGTCACTTCTTGCGTGGCTACTTGTGTCACTTCTCGAGTGGCTACTTCTTGTGTAGCTACTTCTTGTCCGGCTACTTCTTGTGTAGCTACTTCTTGTGTAGCTACTTCTTTTTTGGCTACTTCTTGTGTAGCTACTTCTTGTTTGGCAGCTTCTTGTGTAGCTACTTCTTGTCCGGCTACTTCTTGTGTAGCTACTTCTTGTTTGGCTACTTCTTGTGTAGCTACTTCTTGTTTGGCTACTTCTTGTGTAGCTACTTCTTGTTTGGCTACTTCTTGTGAAGCTACTTCTTGTTTGGCAGCTTCTGTCTCTTATTTTGTGATCGGTACACAAGATGACAGGACTATGTTTGGTGACTAATTTGTTCATATCATTGATAACTCTGTACTTCATATACAGGTATATATTTTGAAATGAGAACTGCAATAGCCATGTATTGACCTGCAATAGCCATTTAATGACCTGCAATAGCCATTTAATGACCTGCAATAGCCATTTAATGACCTGCAATAGCCATGTATTGACCTGCAATAGCCATTTAATGACCTGCAATAGCCATTTAATGACCTGCAATAACCATTTAATGACCTGCAATAGCCATTTAATGACCTGCAATAGCCATGAATTGACCTGCTATAGCCATTTATTGACCTGCTATAGACATTTATGGACCTGCAATGGACATGAAAGGAACCGTTAAAGAGTAGGGTAGCTGGTATCACAAGGTGTCACAACGTGTCACAAGGTGTCACAAGCTACTTAGCCCGTGAATTTCCCATCACGTTCACTATGAAGTACACCAAGTATTGTCTGTTTTAATTAGAACATTTACCGCAGCCTTATCTGATATAGATATGAGCCAAGTGCAACATGTCAGGTTGTTTAATACGTCCTGCAACCAAAACATTTTTATTTTAGTTTTTGACGTTTACTTTGAAAATAAATCAATGTTACTTATACGATTGTCCCACCCATCTTCTCTTGGTCAGACCATTCTGTGAAATTTTGATTTTGGAACATATTGTCGTCCACTATTCAAAAAAATATGCCGATACCTGAAGGTACTAATTATTCAAAGTTTTCTTTACCTACCTAAACCAATCAATGTCTTCTGTGGGATATTCTGCAGTTGTGGCGTTACACACCAACTCAATGCGATTGTTTTCATCTACAAAACTCGTTCCTGAAATGTGTATATCTGGAAGATAGTTGATAATATCATCGAATAACATAACATTATAAATATCTGAAAGATAATAATATACATGAAATGTATAGGGTACATGTCTATCTTTGAAGATAGTTGATAACATCATCGTTGGACAAAAAATATGGAATATCTGAAAGAATAAAATTTAATTTGTGGACATCAAGATAGATTTGATTGAATGTAGACATCAATATTGAGTTGACTGAATGTAGACATCAAGATAGAGTTGATAGAAATGTAGACATCTAGATAGAGTTGAAGAAATATAGACATCAAGATATAGTTGATAAAATGACATGAAATAGAAAAGTATACTCTCGTTTCTCTAGCTTGAAGAATCTCAAAGATATATATAAACTAACCATGATATTCCGGACTTAACCATGACTACTAAAAAAATATATTACTGCATACCAAAATATTTCACCCCAATTTTAAATTGTCCAATCTATATATCTAAAGGGATAAAACAATGCTATTTATAGCAAGATGAAAACGAGACTCGTAAATGCACCAATCATAGAAAGATTAAAAAATATAATTCATGTTTACATTATTTATAGCATGATGCAGGTATGCTAAGAAATAATAATGACATGACTCATAATTCAAGTTCTGTACTCACTCTGTTTTGGTTTCCTCTCTGGTGGGTCTGTGGAAAAAAAATAACATCTTCTTAGAACTAAAAAATGTTCTTAACGTTTGTTATGGAAACTAATGGGGAACATTTTAAACTGAGCTAGAACATAAGCATGCTTTTTATAGAGTGTGTGTATCAAAAACCAGAGTTTGTTGAACTACAACATCAAGGTAGAGCACTTGAGATTATATTTGACATATAACATCAACATATTTCA
Source organism: Bulinus truncatus (assembly GCA_021962125.1). Taxonomy (NCBI): domain Eukaryota; kingdom Metazoa; phylum Mollusca; class Gastropoda; family Planorbidae; genus Bulinus; species Bulinus truncatus. The sequence continues at coordinate 2,396,854 of JAGDYQ010000043.1, read as the reverse complement.
ATATAAAGACAACATATTTTACATATAAAGACAACATATTTTAATATAAATAAAACATATTTCACATATAACGACAACATATTTTAATATAAAGACAACATATTTTACATATAAAGACAACATATTTTAATATAAAGAAAACATATTTCACATATAAAGACATCATATTTTAATATAAAGACAACATATTTCACATATATTGTCAACATATTTCGTAAATAAAGACAACATATTCAACATATATTGTCAATTAAATTAAATTTTGAAAAATATCCAAAGCTCAAGGAAACAAAATGCAGTAAATAGACTGATTACAACAAATACAAGTAATTTGTTCATTTTTGGTTTTCTGGGATTAAAACTGACGTAGAGACATGGCCGTTATTTATAAGCTTTTATTCCAGTCACTCTGGCGGTAGACACTGTGTTTTGGGAGATTTGAAATCAATTTTTACTAACTTCTCAAAGTCCAATCGATTAGAAAATTCGAACACTTGTATATTCTCGATGAAACTATTTCAAAACTTCTGTGTGAAGTAATTAAATTCCTTCCCAGCCTGATACTAATTACTTTTTTCATAATTTTGATATAAAGAGGGAAATAGCGGAATGGGAATTTTGATATAATGAGGGAAATTGCGGAAAGTAATTATGGTTTCTCAAGTTTAGCACAGGTTCATAAGTGTGCTGAACTAAGAAGCTGTTTGTTTAAAGTCTGACGCACTATTTTTATAAAATTTTATGCAACATCAAAAGAAAGTGAAATCCTTTTAAAAAATATAAGGCAAATGTTTAAAGTCTTTCGTTATCACACAACTTACATCACATATTAGTTTTAAATTAACTATACAAACAAAACAAAGATACATATTTTAGAAGTTAAAAATATTTAAAACTGTCAAAATTTATTTTAATTCTATTGACTATATAAAACCACGCCTTCGTCTGTTTCATCCGACCCTCCATTGGTTCTTGTATATACCAATGGATATTTTAGCTCATTGTAAAATTCCCTTTATAAATCCCGTGGTGCCTCCATGGCCATTGCACTATCGGCTATACAGTGGGGATGGAAGAAGGGCGACATAAAAACCGTCCCCGTAGTGGTTTATAGAAATCTAAGAGATGTCATCTCATCCTTACAGGAACTTCACACACTGTAAAATAGTCACAAACTCAGTAATTTTTATATAGATGACTTCTCTGTGACAGAGATAAGATAGGATGTCATGATATTGTCATAAGGTGACAATAGATGCATCATCATCTCAATACAAAACATGTTTAGATAATGTAACGGATCAATTCATCTAAACATCAGCAACAAGTCTCAACACTTTTATGTTAATCTGTTTGGGAATGGCAGATTTGACATGTACACAGTGGAACACCATTTTATTTTTTTTTTACTACATACATACAATTCTATAAATATATTTGCTCTGTCTCGAATATTTTCCCTGTTCATTCATAGAAGATAAACATTTTTAAATTGCTTTCATTATGCATACAGTCTCTACAAAACCCTGTTCTTGTTAAATCAGTCAGAGTTAGAAGATGAAAGTTTCCACAGAGCAGGTTGCGACTGCCAGGAGAAATTGATGGCTTTCTCCACTCAGAGTGTTACATTTTGTTTGTTATTTTACATAAGAAATTGTAAGGGGAAGAGGGAGGATGGTATAGGGTGGATGTACAAGAGCGCTTGAAGAAATGTTGTATTTGACATTAGAATGTAAAAAAGAAAAAAAATAACTTTTTCTTGTTATACATAGAGTTGTTTTATTTGAAGTAAACATAAGGCACTGAATGGTTTAACTCTCATACACATTTTGTGTACAATTGTATAATATACCAACCTATCAATAGAGTAGAATGTTTTGTAACTAGTGTGGAAAATGGTTTTTATGTTTGATAATATCCAGTTTAAGGCTTCAAGGAAATAGTTTATAACATACACGTTTAATTGTTGAGTGATTTCATGTAAATTAAGAGAACGATTTACCCTCTTTGAAAGTTTGATAATTTATGTCTCTTTATTTGTTTAAAGTGTCTGATCTAGATCCTAACTCCGTGGTACTTATACGACCATTGCAGTCTTGGTAACTTTATGGCACATAGTTATAGAACACAAATTTAAACTGTCCAGAAAAGTATCGCTAGAAAATCAAAGAGATAAAATGTGATACCAGAAGGGTATTAAAATAAATTCAATTCAAAGTGAAGTCATTCAAAGTTAGGTCCACTTACTGTTGTGCCAACAAGCACTTTAAAATGTCACACCCACATCTAAAGTGACATATAGACCTATATATTCATCTAGAGTGACATATAGGCCTATATATTCATCTAGAGTGACATATAGACCCATATATTCATATAGAGTGACATATAGGCCTATATATTCATCTAGAGTGACATACAGGCCTATATATTCATCTAGAGTGACATATAGGTCTATATATTCATTTAGAATGACATACAGGCCTATATATTCATCTAGAGTGACATATAGACCTATATATTTATCTAGAGTGACATATAGGCCTATATATTCATTTAGAGTTACATATATACCTATGTATTCATCTAGAGTGACATAAATGCCTATATATTCATATAGAGTGGCATATAGACCTATATATTCATCTAGAGTGACATATAGGCCTATATATTCATATAGAGTGGCATATAGACCTATATATTCATATAGAGTGACATATAGGCCTATATATTCATATAGAGTGACATATAGACCTATATATTCATATAGAGTGACATATAGGCCTATATATTCATATAGAGTGACATATAGGCCTATATATTCATATAGAGTGACATATAGACCTATATATTCATATAGAGTTACATATATACCTATGTATTCATCTAGAGTGACATAAATGCCTATATATTCATATAGAGTGGCATATAGACCTATATATTCATCTAGAGTGACATATAGGCCTATATATTCATATAGAGTGGCATATAGACCTATATATTCATATAGAGTGACATATAGGCCTATATATTCATATAGAGTGACATATAGACCTATATATTCATATAGAGTGACATATAGGCCTATATATTCATATAGAGTGACATATAGGCCTATATATTCATATAGAGTGACATATAGGCCTATATATTCATCTAGAAAAAAATAAAACATCAATAAACTTTTCACTTTTTTTCAGATTACAAGCACCACCATTTTTGAGTCTTATTTACAAAAAGCACAATTTTATAGTCTGTTGTGCAAGCACCACCACTTTTGAGTCTTATTTACAAAAAGCACAATTTTATAGTCTGGTGTGCAAGCACCACCATTTTCAAGTCTCATTTAGCAAATGTCCGTTCAAGACCAGTGGTATCTAGTGATTGCAATAATCACCACATACAATAAACTGTACAGTTCAATGGAGACAATAGAATATACGTATAGCATCTAAAAGACATGCACGCTAGTAGCGGGCACTCGAGTATTTCTACTGTTGGATCAACAAATCACTGCACACAATCTCTACCGGACATTGTCCACGCAGTTAAATATGTCCTGATTACCGACTTTTCACACCCCAGTCTTCCATTCTATCAAGACTTGACCTTTTAGCCTTTGACCCGTCTGTAGGTGGGAGTTTGTTGTGTCTTCGTACACGCACGCACGCACATACACACGCTCACCCCGTCCCACCCCACCCCACAACAGGCAATTAATTTTCACGAGCTATTACTCATCCCTGTACCTCACATGCGACACACCAATAACATTTAGAAGATCAATTTTGTTGATATTTCTAGTAAGAATATGTTTGGTCAGAAGTGTATTTCTAAATTTAGAAACCGTAACATCACGTTCTTTACATATTTGTATAGATCAGCGCAGCCAATGGCAATCAAATTAGTACCCACCCAAGCCTTACCCCTCCCATCCCCCTCCCCGCTCTACCCTAGACTTATCTTGCCGGAATATAGGAAAGTTATTATGTATGATGCAATTTAAATATTACATCCATGTCTGAACAATGCGCAAGAATGTAAGATAAAGTTAATAAAATGTACCATTATTACATCAATTAGATAGAACGTACAACTGAACCAATGATATCTGATGTACACTAAATCAGAGTATGTTATTATTTGAGTAGTGCGTGTTACAAATATATCTACCGCACCTATGCATCGTCATCTTTTCAGAACCACAAGTGATCCAATATACCAACCAAGATGTCACTCACAACTATCTTGTATTTAAGCTTATCGCTGTTAACAACTCTATATCACCTCGGTAGAACTATTGTGTTTGTCAACATCTGATAACTAGTCCACATCACGCGGCTGTCCTCCCCACCTATCACGCCTCACACCTCTCCACCCTTTAGTTGTAACAGATAGTCTCTTACTACAAAGTACAGCTGCTGTTGTTTTATTTATGTATTTTTTAAATAGTACAATTATACAAGCAAACAGTCTGAAATTTCATTCCACTTCCATTTCGATGTTTATAAATTGATATAATAATACATATAAGACATTTATTTTATAGGGCGGAGTTGCTTCGACATCTTCTTAGTGAGAATCTTCTAAAGAATTGTAGGAAAAAACGTATTATAATGATTTTTTTAGGTTGTAGGGTAAAGTGAAGAACAGGGGAAGCAACAGACAAATACCCTTCATTTATCTTTTCCCTTGATACAGTAGTCGCCCCTGTCTTTCCCCTCGGTGCAGCGGCTGAATATCGCGTTTAATTATACAGATAATGAACAGAAATAGTATTCATGACCAGGTACAGATAACTCTTTGGTCTGGATGTCTTACTTCATACACCCGGTTGTCCCGCTTGTACACGGACGATTATCTGGTCTGATATCTCGCTCTCGCTCTACGTCCAGATAGAAAGACAAATTATCATCAGATTGATATTTCCGGTATCTGTCTGAAGTCGAAACTTTTCAATGGACATGAGAGAAAAACAAAATAAAAGTTTAATGATAATCCCTTCATTCAGTAGTCTATAAATAGCTCTGTTTCTCGTTTCAGTTTGGCCGAAAGAAAAAGGATATATCTGTTCATGAAATAAATACTATGTACTGATAAGGCCTTGGTTGACATTTGATGTCATATGTTTGTTGGAAGCTGGATGTCGATAAAATGCAATTGTATGTCTTGTCATTATCTGTGAGCAAGGTCAAGGTCAAGTGTAGCTTGAAGTGGAAGGGAGGGTGCACAATTTTTTAGTCAGACAAGTGAACATTGTAGAGTCAGTACTTCTATCAGTCTTACAAGTGACCATTGTAGAGTCAGTACTTTTATCAGTCTTACAAGTGAACATTGTAGAGTCAGTACTTCTATCAGTCTTACAAGTGACCATTGTAGAGTCAGTACTTTTATCAGTCTTACAAGTCACCATTGTATATTCAGTACTTCTATCAGTCTTACAAGTGAACATTGTATATTCAGTACTTCTATCAGTCTTACAAGTGAACATTGTAGAGTCAGTACTTCTATTAGTCTGAAAAGTGAACATTGTAGAGTCAGTACTTCTACTTCTATTAGTCTGAAAAGTGAAAATTATAGAGTCAGTAATTAAATCAGTCTGACAAGTGAACGATGTAGAGTCAGTACAATATGTTTAGACCATATGTTTAGACCATATGTTAAGACCATATGTTAAGACCATATGTTTAGACAATAAATACTTTCGTCTTTCTCAAGTCTTTGTATGTCTGTGTCTAAAGTAAATTTGTTGAACAGTTCACACAGGGTTGTTTTACAACATGGATACAAACACACATGGATACAAACACACATGGATACCAACACACATGGATACAAACACACATGGATACTAACACACATGGATACAAACACACATGGGGATTCATAATGTATACCAAACGCTGTCATTGTATCTATCTGTTCACGTGCACTCTTTATTTAAACCATAAGAGTTCAATGTAAAATACTTTTTTTGAACGTCTCTAAGTTGAAAGTTGTTTATATTGTGTTTATGTGTGGTTTATGTATTTATATGTGTTTATTTTTTATTGTGTGTGTGAATGTATATGTAGTGCAGTCAATATGACTTATATAAATATTTTACTTGTAGATCTAAGAATTGATTGTTTTACTTCTTGGTACGTTAAAAGTCAATTTAAGAAAATAAAAAAGTTTAATTCATAAGTACGTCAGTACGACAACATAATATGACCAACTTACGTCAGTACGACAACATAACATGACCAACTTTAAAAGTTTAGTAACACAACATTCTAAAATTATATTCATTTTATTATACAATATGTATTTTATTGTATGTTACTCACTATTCTCTTAGTTTTAATGTGTCTCATATCTTAATACTTGTCATTGTGACATTAAGATGTGGTATACAATATTATGTAACATGTGTCACTATCTACCATCACATAATAAGCGCAGTGTAACTCACTGCTTTAAATACAGGACAATCAAGGGAGGCAAGTAATGAAGCCATAATGAGAGGGTGATTACATCGGTTGAACAGGGGCCTTCACTAACTTCTCCTATTGGGTTGTTTAGATTACGTCTAGATTTGGCCAAGGGGAGAGAACAAGTGAAAGTTGTCTGAGGAATAATGTCTGTTTAATACCCGCTGCTACAGGAGCGTCGCCATGGGGCCACAATGGGGCCACAATGGCATTTAAAGCTGATCTATACAGTAGCGGTTTTTGATAAGAAACATTGACTAGAAATAAATCGTTATATATATATATATATATATATATATATATATATATATATATATATATAGGGTTGCCATATTTTTTCACGGACCAACCGGGACAGTTCTGTCTTTTTTACTTTAGGTTTAGGGATGTCGGTTCCGGGGGGGGGGGGGGGGTAATGAAAACAGTAATGTAAAAAACACTTAAAATATATAATAGATATTCTTTGTTATTTTATTCATAATGGTACACAAACATGATATTTTCACAAAACAAAACAGTTTCCTTCTTGTTGTACCACTCGTTTTTTTCACTTCTGTAAATTTGTATCACTGTGTTACTTACCAAAATGTTACTGATCACACAAGAGCAGATTAATCATTCTCTGATCTAATAATTTTGCTCAATTATTTCCAAGAAACTGTGCCCTGAATCTAAACCGGGACAATTTCAACAACCGGGCGGAACACTGTGACAACCCAGTATATCCGGGGCTGTCCCGGCCAAACCGGGACCTATGGCAAGCCTATCTATCTATATATATATATATATATATATATATATATATATATATATATATTTCGTTTATTATTTTAACTTGATGTGTTGATGTTTATATTTGTCTGTGAATGTGATGGATGTAAAATTAAAGAAGAAATAATGGCCGTACCGATTCTACCTATATTTACCCAGTCGCCACTCTTAACTTAGTTTTGTAAATCCATACCCTCACCATGGTCTAGTCTACAATTAAACTACCACAGTGACACCTCATACCATGGTCTAGTCTACAATTGAACTACCACAGTGACATTTCATACCATGGTCTAGTCTACAATTGAACTACCACAGTGACATCTCATACCATGGTCTAGTCTACAATTAAACTACCACAGTGACATCTCATACCATGGTCTAATCTACTATTGAACAACCACAGTGACATCTCATACCATGGTCTAGTCTACAATTAAACTACCACAGTGACATTTCATACCATGGTCTAGTCTACAATTAAACTACCACAGTGACATCTCATACCATGGTCTAGTCTACAATTAAACTACCACAGTGACATCTCATACCATGGTCTAATCTACTATTGAACAACCACAGTGGCATCTCATACCATGGTCTAGTCTACAATTGAACTATCACAGTGACATCTCATACTATGGTCTAGTCTGTAATGAAGCTACCATTGAGACTATCTATCGACTCACTACTGTCGCTTCATATTTTTCAGAGCTTTTTCGAAAAAAATGCTCTATTGTCCCCGTTTTGTCTGTCTGTCTGTCTGTCCGTCATCACCCTAGATCTCAGCAACCATAAGTCCTAGACCCATGATGTATATATCATTTTGTAGGTCTTGGCCTGCCATGTGTGCAGCAAAAGTCCATTTCGCGATCTGACATCTAAGGGCCGTAAAAGGGGGCTTATAAAGTACCGTTTTTACTATATAAGCTATATTAACAAAGGAGCGCCCTAGATATCAGCAACCATAAGTCCTAGACCCATGATGTATATATCATTTTGTAGGTCTTGGCCTGCCATGTGTGCAGCAAAAGTCCATTTTGAGATCTGACCTCCCAGGGCAAAAATATAAGAGTTTTTTATGTATCGTTTTTTGCTTATATTTTAAATATAAATAATAAAGCTAATCAAAGGGGCGTAATCATTATTTATTTTTGTAACAGTTATTCAACATGATTACTTCCCTCTCTATTTATCAAAACCCATACGCGTAACCGTAGCCACTGCGTACACGAAAATGCTCTAAAATGTCCTTTGTCCGAAACGGAAAAGACTTAAATTGCTTGTTTTTAATCCCAGGTTTAATTAATTATTTGTTGTTTCATTGTTTGTTTCAATATTGTCTTGATAATCAGTGTTATCTCTAATTTAGGTCTATTCCCGTGTTATCTTTAATTTAGGTATATTCCCGTGTTATCTCTAATTAAGGTCTATTCCCGTGTTATCTCTAATTTAGGTCTATTCCCGTGTTATTTCTAATTTAGGTCTATTCCCGTGTTATCTCTAATTTAGGTCTATTCCCGTGTTATCTCTAATTTAGGTCTATTCCAAACATTTATATTTCTGATTTTTAAAATAATTTCAACATTTTATTTCAATAACTAAAAAATAAATCGTCTCTGGATTTAATTTTATTTCATTCACAAACTTTCTACAGTATAGACGGATACTAACTGTTCACTGTGTCAATAAAGTGATTTATAAGTCTATGGTCTCAGTCGAAAACTTCCAACATTTGTCAATTTATGTTTTAATAATTCAAAGTATTTAGAAATGTAAGGACACTGCAATGTACAGGAACAATGGTACAGTCAAACTGTCAGGATACAGGAACAATAGCACAGTCAAACTGTCAGGATACAGGAACAATGGTACAGTCAAACTGTCAGGATACAGGAACAATGGTACAGTCAAACTGTCAGGATACAGGAACAATAGCACAGTCAAACTGTCAGGATACAGGAACAATGGTAGAGTCAAACTGTCAGGATACAGGAACAATGGTACAGCCAAACTGTCAAGATACAGGAACAATAGTACAGTCAAACTGTCAAAATGCATTTAAGTAAGAAATAAAGAATTCTATTCTTTCATAATAATATACTAGCCAATATTAACATAACTTTGATACTAGCCAATATTAACATAACTTTGATACTAGCCAATATAAACATAACTTTGATACTAGCCAATATAAACATAACTTTGAAACTAGCCAATATAAACATAACTTTGATACTAGCCAATATAAACATAACTTTGATACTATCCAATATAAACATAACTTTGATACAAGCCAATATAAACATAACTTTGATACTATCCAATATAAACATAACTTTGATACTAGCCAATATAACATAACTTTGATACAAGCCAATATAAACATAACTTTGATACTAGCCAATATAAACATAACTTTGATACTAGCCAATATAAACATAACTTTGATACAAGCCAATATAAACATAACTTTGATACTATCCAATATAAACATAACTTTGATACTAGCCAATATAAACATAACTTTGATACTAGCCAATATAAACATAACTTTGATACAAGCCAATATAAACATAACTTTGATACAAGCCAATATAAACATAACTTTGATACTAGCCAATATAAACATAACTTTGATACTAGCCGATATAAACATAACTTTGATACTAGCCAATATAAACATAACTTTGATAAGCCTCCGGTAATATCGATTGGGTTGTGACCTTTTTTTCAATTTATTCTGTATTTAATGTCGTCTTCTGGAAGTATTACAGTACCACAGTGTAATGTACATAGGTCTAAAGGTTGGACATAAAACAGCAGAGGGACCGATGCATATTGATACCTAGATAGAGAGACTAACAGAAATACAGAGCGAGAAAAATACAGATATGTCAGATCGATAGGCAGATAAAAAAAACAACTAGGCGAACACAGAGAGAATTACATGATTGGCAGATATAATCCATGATAGACAGACAATGGATAGATAGATAGGTACTGAAGCAGATAGTAAACAGACATTCTCAAAAGCAAACTCATAAAAATAGAAATATACATCAATAGATAATTGACAGTGAAAAGATTAAAGAGACATGAGATAGACACAAACTATTTTGATCTATTGATACACACAAATATCCATGTATTGGACCTGCAAATATCCATGTATCGACAGATAGATAATAAATGATAGAAAGATAGAAAAGATTAATAGATAGTTGATAGTTCATGATAGACAGATAGATAGAAAGAAAAATTGATAGATTAAAACAAAAATTTATATATATATATATATATATATATATATATATATATATATATATATATAATCAAAAGATAGGTAGGTAGATAGTTCATATTAAAACACTGCCATTTACTTAGTCCGGTCAGAAAGTAAAAAGCTTTTAACACACAACCTCTCTTAGTTAATATCTTCCATCGCCCATCTGACCAGCAAGTCAAAGGTTAATAACACATAACTGAAGGTCATCTTGTTGGTCAGCTCAGCTGGACAGCTAGTTCCCAAGGCTATGTCATCTCGGCCCGTCATTTCAAATAAGTACGGACTATGATGAAAATTTTTTTGGAGAAAATCTTTTGTTCCCCGGCGCATTAGTTTTACAAGAGTGCTGGGATTTGTTTTTCATTGAGTATGAATTTTACATAAAGTGTTTTATTATTAGTAGGTCAGCCATACAGTAGACTCTTGATTATTCGGCATATTAAAGAGATAAGGCATGCCGGATCGGAATGTAATCGATGAAAAATTGTTTCCCAAATTTTTGTATTTAAAACTACCGGTTCTGTGACACAAACACTGCATTTTTACAGATAAAATATTTGTAACTCGGCCGAAAAATGCAAGCCGGATGGTGTATGGTCTGGATTATACGTAATAATATCAATAAAAGCGATTTGGGTTCTGCGTTAAATCGAAAATAAAGAATTAATACAACAGTATTCCAGTTTAAAATACAGTCATGAAAAAATCGGATCTGCCCGAAACCAAAAATAACTTTGCCTAAGGGGATATAACTCTATGCAAGGTACGGCTAGTATAATTATAAAAAGGGAAGTTGTTACATTTTGAGAATAAGATTGTGTAGAAGGTTTTATTTTCCTTTTCAATGTTATTTATAATTACATCAAACAATTTAGTACATTGAAATAGGTGCATCTATTTAAATACAAACTTTATGCAAAGACAGATTCATATTTTAACAAATTAAGAACAATCTAAACCTGAACAGTTCTTGATAAAATATATCCATATCTCTGCAAATAAATTACAATACAATTGTATAATATCTGTCTCTAAGTATAACTACACCATGTAGGACTGGTGCTACGATTTAACTCAATAAGTTTCCTCAAATAAATGGATCAAAAGTTTAATCGCCGCTTCCAATTATTGTAAGCAAATCAAAATGAAAAAACATTTCGATATGTTGTGGTCTTTCTTGTAACTGAGTTGACCTTTTAACAAGCACCTTTCATTAGTTGTATTTATATTCCAAGTATTGGTATAGTATTCACACAATTCACAGTGAATTCATTTATAGGCTTGGTATTGATTCTGTATTTACTTTGAAAGACTGAAGAAAGATAGATAGTTAATAGAAATATAGCCAAATATAGATATATAGTTAATAGGAATATAGCCAAATATAGATATATAGTTAATAGGAATATAACCCAATATAGATAGATAGTTAATAGAAATATAGCCCAATATAGATAGATAGTTAATAGAAATATAGACAGATATAGATAGGTAGTTAATAGACATATAGCCCAATATAGATAGAGAGTTTATAGCCCAATATATATAGATAGTCCACGATAAATAGATAGTCCACGATAGATAGACAGATAGAGAGATATAGATATATGGATAGATAGACATATATAGATAGATAGTTTGATAGATAGATAGTTATACTGATAAATAGATAGATAGATAGAGGTACTAAACATGCCATATTTAACAACATCTTATACTCATATAACAACATACCCCGCCAAGCAAAATGGAATACATTTGTATGTATTCAAGTCATAAGCAAAGTGCTGATATGGGACCCACACATACACCAGTTGATGGCTCTAAGAGGTAGCGGCCCATATGATTGAATGGAGTTGCTCCACTATGGGCTACTATTCTTCTGAGCTACCATTGATTTCTCACACTCGTAGAACCCTCACGGGACGTCTCTGACGACTTAGTCTATGTCTAAGCAGGCTCCGCCTATGAATAATTGACTTTTCCGGTCAAAATATCACGTAGGGTTTTCGTTTTTAGGGCCCAGCAGATAAGCTGACCATCCGGATGTATTTATTGGACATTCTCTGTATTAAATCTTTGTTTGAATCACATTTTCTCACCCCGGAGTTGATGTACTGTAGAGTGAAGTTGTACAGGCCACCCTGTGTGTACATTCTGTACTGACACCATAATGTAGAGATATTTTGATGTACTGTAGAGTGAAGTTGTACAGGTTACCTTGTGTGTACATTCTGTACTGACACCGTGATGTAGAGATATTTTGATGTACTGTAGAGTGAAGTTGTACAGGCCACCCTGTGTGTACATTATGTACTGACACCATAATATAGAGATATTTTGATGTACTATAGAGTGAAGTTGTACAGGTCACCTTGTGTGTACATTCTGTACTGATACCTTATCTGTACATTCTATACTGATACATAACGTACAAACAACAAGAAGTACAGTGGGGTGAAGTACTATCAACGTGTGTACTGTCTGTACATATTGTACTGTTAATCTAGCATGCTGTTCGTTAGTGATATAGGTCTGGTACACTAGCGGCAAAACTGTCTGATACCAGAGGCGTACCTAGGGTGGCGAAGGGGGTCCAAATTGGAAATTCCCTCCTCCCCGAGACTCAGCTTGAGGGGGGCCCCAAAACTATTTCGGGCCCACACATCCCTACGTTTGGCACTGTCTAGTACCCTAGCGGCGAAACTGTCTGGAATATTTCAACGTACACTGGAGAATTATTATAATTTTTTTTTGACAAATGAAAATTTTAGAATGATAAAATCGTAATATCTAGTATAAATTAATGTAGATGTATTCATGAGTGAAATGTAGATGTATTCCTTAGTGTAATGTAGATGTATTACTTAGTGTAATGTAGCACGATGGGTAATGGGGTTTAGTTCATCTATAATTTGATGAAATGTATATTTACTTTCCTCTCTGGCCAAGACAGGCATCTACCTTACTAAAGTACAGTGAAATATTTTAAAGTGGAAAATAACAAATTCCACAAAATCATTCAATATCCTGAAGTTGTTTTAAATCTCCATGGTAGGTACTTGAAAGAAGTCACTGTAATATAGCAAGAGGGATACAAGGATCTAATCCAAGACATCCTAAAATAAGATTTATTTTGGTATGTTATTAAAGTGCATACAGAGGCGGACCCAGCAGTACGATTGACTCAGGACACCATCACTAGCGAGTCTATGGCGTGTGTCATAAGACGGGGGCCTGAAATAAACTTTTAGTTTTGTTATCAAAATACACGAAAAAAAAAAAACGAGAAATATTAAAGAATCTTATTGTGTGAATACCTAAATCAAATATTTCATCTTGTAGCTATTGTTAATGTTGTCAAATATCATCTGTTTACATCTATCGATGTATTACTCCCTTTGTGCTCTCATTCTGAACTGCCCAAACTGAGCCTAGTGCAACCCACTGATAGACAATCACCTCTTCCTCTCACTCACCCACAACTTCTATACAATTCCCCCCCCCCCCCACACTCACACACTCTTTGCTTTCATTCAATGTTTTACTGGACAAGGCAGCAGGGGGGGACATAATCTTCACGTGTAAACAGTTCCAACTGTGAGTAATCTTCCTTGTTTCGACTACCTGTGGGACGTTGGGGTGAGGGGAGGATCTCGACAAGTTCATGCTATCACACCCTGATAAAACCGTTAACGTGTCCACTCTGATGTTTATGGAAGTCGTTAGAAAGTAAATCCCCCGCCCCCTGTTTTATTACTTGTTGAATAATCACTGTAGCTGAACTCTACCTGTTGGGACTACGCATCATTCATGTTAATGTGACTTTTTTTTACTTTTATATTTTACTCACACCTGACTTTCTTGTGAGATGCAAACATCTACGGATCATTTACGAAATACTGGGTATAATCCATTTCTCTATTGAGGTGGCATCACATTATCATTAAAGTTGAATTTACAACAATTATCAAATATCATTATTGTACTGAAACTATTGAACACACTATGGTTAATTGAGCGATGCCTCGGAATAATTGATCTGTAGTATTGGAATATGTGAATCAGATAATTTTATCACAACTATATATTTTTTAAAGGATTATTCAAAATTAAATATTCAGCGTGCTACCCATTTCTAAAACTTCTAGCCAGACAATTAGCTCTAACCAGACAATTAGCTCTAACAAGATAATTAGCTCTAACAAGACAATTAGCTCTAACAAGACATTTAGCTCTAACAAGACAATTAGCTCTAACAAGACAATCATTTCTAACACGACAATTATTTCTAACCAGAATAGTAGTTCTAACCAGACAATTAATTATGTAAATACAATTAGTTCAAACAAACCCATCAATTAAAAAAAAACAACATTAGTTCGAACAAGACAATTATTTCAAACAAGACCATTAGTTCAAATAAGATTTTTAGCTTAAAAGTAGACAATTAGTTCAAACAAGACAATTAGTTCAAACAAGACCATTAGTTCAAACAAGACACTTAGTTCAAACCATTAATTCTATATATTGTAATCAGGAATCGTATCGTAATAAAGGGAAACGTGTCCAAATTGGTAACAAATTAAATAAATATCTTAAGTATAAGCACAATATAACAAACTGGCTTTTGGTTAATGCAGATGATAATATTAGCTTAACAAAAAAGAGAACTTAAAGAAAATAAGGACAGTCTGTAATGACATTTCCAAGAACCGTCAAGATACCTTAACCCATGATAAAACCATGATGTATAAAAAATGTATATTTTAAACAAAGTATCCAGATGTTTTGAATGGATTTAAACCCATGACCTATGCCACTTCGTGCTAATCAATCGAGCACCAGATTTCGTTTCCACTGACCGCTGATAAAAGAAATTGGGTCGCAGAGTGTTGGCCGGTAGTGGATCACAGAGTGTTGAACAGTTTCAACTACAAGTGCACAAAGAGGGCAGAATGTAGATATAAACTATCTCGTATCTAGAAACATATTTCTATGTACTGTGCCTGCCAAGGGTTTGGTATAAGTTAAAGAAGTTGTTCATTATTACAGTACTAGCTGTACACCACAAAGCCTTTGCAACAACTTTCTTTGAAAAACAATGTTGAATTAGCGAGTCAGTGAGGGCTTTACATTTTCATGAGTATAGATCATGGAACATTTTACGATCTTCTGGGGGTGGAAGGGGACGATGTGTCTCTCTGTACATAGGGGGGTAGGTTGGTAGTGACTGGAGTATATGGGGGTGGGGTTGGTAGTGACTGGAGTAAGAATGTATGCAATGGTTCCATTGAGACTCGCTGTACACAATAAACGTACAAAAATGGTAAAGTAAAATTTTTGACTGTACAGTGTTCAGTATTTACATTGGAAAGTTGTGAATGTTTAGTAATATGTGTGCGACGTACTTAGTTGTGCAGTTTAATTGAAATTTAGTGATAGAAAAGTTACATGTAGTGAGAGTCATTACTCAGATAGATGGTACAGAATAATAAATACTAACTTTGTGTATCATCTTATAGATGCATACACAATAATATTATTCGCGTTCTTATTGAATACCTGTACCAGGAATTGGCAAACCAAGGACCACTGGCCAAGTAAGACCAGTTGTAGTTGTTCATTTTTTGCCCAGGGGTGGGCAATCTTTTTGAGTCGCGGGCCACATTGGGTTCATAAATTTGGCCGGATGAAGAGTAGATTGATGGGGTGTTGACATGAATTGATATATATTAAATGTAAACGTCATAACACAATAGCCTAGTGCTCTGAAACCCACGGCGGGCCGCTAAAAGTCAAGCGGGCCAGATTTGGCCCGCGAGTCGTAGTTTACACATGGCTGCCCTATCTCGTCCCTCGGTTCCCTTAACCAAGTAAGGTGACTTCAGTACCATCAGTTCATTACATTTCTCTATCTGCTTCTGGTAGACCCTTCTGTCTGATGTAAGAGTACATTGCCACTCGACTATTTAATAATGTTTGCCATCTCCTGAACTCGGCTGTGTTGTTAACACTGTGATATGCTGTGATTAATTTTTAAATCAAACATAATTACTTTTAAGTAATTAATACTTTAATTAAGTCTTGTTTTATTTCTTCTATCAGGAAAAAGAATGTAATGAAATATGCTATGCTTAAAAGAACAATAAATATTCCATTAGAGAGAATTCATTTCACATAAAACTAAAAATGTTCAAATTTGTTTGTCATCTTCAGTGAAGTATTGGACCTTAACGAAATAACTCAATACGGTACAGTGTGTGATTTGTGTAGGTGGTGGGTGTTTGGTGTGTGAAGTCCCTTGAAGGATGAGATGAAATCCTATAAACCACAATGGGGCGGTTTTCGCAGTGCCCTTTTTTCATTTCCACCATAGGCGATGGTGCAATGACCATGGAGACACCACGGGAGATATAGGGGGCACTATAATCATAAACTGAAAAAGCCATTAGTTCTTACGGGAGATCGAACCAGGGACCCTCAGGTCGACAGTCGAGCGCTTAACACAAGACCGTCCTTATGGGAGTAAGGTTGCAGTAAGTGGTTTGTGAGAGGGGAGTTAAATGACAAATGGTGTTGATGTGGTGTGTGTGTGTGTGTGTGGTAATTATGTGTTGTGTGTGAGGAATGTATTTGGTGTCCATGTATATTGTATGGTTGGTAGTGCATGTGTATGTGTTCTATGTCATTAAAATCAGTTCAACTTGTCTTCCAAATATACACTTGCATGCATGTTGTATTGACAAGACAGCCTTCTTAAAGTGAATTATTTTTAGCAGCTGGAAATCAACATCAGATAAAGATTGAAAACTAAAACCTGTTCCAACAGTAATACAAGACAATAAGTGCATGACAATCTCGTGAATAAGATAAACACTGTGTAGGGATACGTTAGTTTAATGTTGTCCAATTGAAGTTTTGTACAACATACCACACATTGAGATAGAAAACAAGTTAAAAAATGTTCACAAGAATATATTCAGAAAATGATTCAGGTACCCTATCTTAGGTATGAGATACTTAGTGTGAGATAACATCTGATATTGTCGGATTTAGAACCATTTTAGGGGCAATTATATTGTAAAAATTCCCTTAGTCCTAGGTACCAGTGGGCTAATGAAGTATAGAATTGATCTGACTTTTTTGTACTGCTGGAGACTAATAGTCAGTCATTCAATACTTTGATTAACATTTACCTAAATTGTTTTTAAATCTGGTCATTTGGCAGTCAGTAGTTTTATTGTTAGTTAGTTAGAAATTAATTCTGTGTTTATTGGTTTGTCATCCAGCCAGTGTTTCGATCAATTGATACTTAGACAATTAGTCAGTTATAGTCGTTATATTAAATTTCTCACTGTTGAACTGTTGTTTACTTTATTCAGTATGTTGCCTCAAGTTCCCTCGACTTCGACAGCTGTTTCATTTAAAGTACACAATGTAGTTTATTTTTCATAATTATATCGTTCAACTATATTGAGTATTATTAATTATAATGAAATTGTTTACAAAAAGATTTGCTCTACTGTATGAAATAATATTTGGTGACGATTTCAGAAAATATAACTTTGCCTTATTAACATGGTAGCTCTTGGATGTCATTTGATATATTCAACTTGACATTTGATATATTCAACTTGACATTTGATATATTTAACTTGTCATTTGATATATTCAACTTGTCATATGATATGTTCAACTTGTCATTTGATATATTCAACTTGTCATTTGATATATTCAACTTGTCATTTGGCATATTCAACTTGTCATTTGGCATATTCAACTTGTCATTTCATATATTCAACTTGTCATTTCATATATTCAACTTGTCTTCTTGAAGTTCATTCAACATAATTTCAAGGCGCTCTAAACATGAGAAACGTTTTTTTTTAAAAATTAGAGCATTTGATTGTGACAGAAATGCATTAGACTGATGCACAAATGAACAAAGTTTAATAAAAGTTCAAACGTTCTCTTTAGATGTTGTGTTACAAATATATATTTCATTTCTGAATCCATGTGTGGCTAATGTGTAGAACACAATAAGTATGTAATAAAACATTCCGCACAATATGTCTCTTTCGTGTAATAGCCATACAGCTGTATACTTGATGTGTGAACGATACAGCTGTAAATATGATGTTACAACCATACAGCGATAATCTTAACATGACAATCATATAACTGTAACTATGACGCCACAACCATACAACTGTAATTATGACGTGACAACCATTCAACTGTAAGTACGACGTGACAATCATACAACTGTAACTATGACGCGACAACCATACAACTGTAACTATTACGCCACAACCATACAACTGTAATATGACGCCACAATCATAAACTGTAATATGACGCCACAATCATACAACTGTAACTATGACGCCACAATCATACAGATGAAACTTTCTTGCGATAAACCTAATTTTCACGAGACATTGTGGAAGTTTCGAGCTAGAAATAGAAGCTAAGAGTAACCTTGACAATAAATTATTAGTAGCGTCAATAAGACATCCATAACATCTGAATATCAACACAATTTGAGCTGTAAGTTCATGGTGAGACATTCCTACCGTTACAAACAAACTGTACACTAACGCTGAACGTAACAATACAAATACACGTCAGTTTCACACCTGACACATCGTATCGATTCTAAAAGTTTCTCGATCATTATTCTCACGTCTCAGTCGTGTCAGCTGATTATGGAACTTTGTCAATTATAGTTTGAATTGTGGGATAGAGGGTAACACCTGGGTGTAATGTCATTACAATTTACATCGGTCTGACTCTCAGCCCAATTATTGATGGACATTTTAAACTTTTTTCTAACATTGTCGCTCACATTTCACGCCAATTATTTGATTTGAATTTTTATTTTATTTTGTTTGCTAAATGAAAAACGCACACAAAGTTTGGTTGTCAATGAGGTTTGCCAGAATATTACTTACTAGCTGTACCCTGCAAAACCTTTGCATAGAGTTATACTCTCTTAGGTTTCATCAGTAGGCTAGGTTATTTTTGGTTTCGGACAAATCCGAATTTTTTCATGATTGTATTTTAAACTGGAATACTGTTGTATTGATTCTTTACTTTCGATTTAACGCAGAACCCACACCGCTATTATTTAAATTGAAGATTATTTAAACAAAAATGAGCTCATACAAGAATGCATTAAAACTCTATACTAGTTCTTCAACGTCATGATTACAGAAGTAAAATGTACTTTTAATTAAAAAAATAATTCTTTAGATCATACAAATATCTCTAGAAATTATAATTATAAAAAAGCCTGAGTGCTAATATTGATTATTTTTGTGATTTATTTACCCTAAAGTTGATGATTGTGGTATAATGATTGAATACGTCCGGTGTATCTTTCAGTCAACGTCAATATCAATAAACAACATCTTCTGTATGGACCAGTTGTACGGTGTTTACACTTCTACATTTATGTACATACATTCTAATGTACTCTCCACATTTATACCAAAACAGACTAGCTCAGTACTAACTAGGTCAGTACTAACTAGGTCAACAGTACTTATCTACAACTAAAAGCTACAGAGTTTACAGAACCAAAACAACTTCATAATTATGGTAATTGTGATGAACACATAATTGTGCACATACCTGCATAATTACTTTGGGCTTGTAAAGTAAACATTGAATAAACATAAACTGTTTCCATACGTCAATAGCAGAGATATGTTGTATCAAAGTCTGTGTCAGATGTAGGGAAACTGTTTCCATACGTCAGTAGCAGAGATATGTTGTATCAAAGTCTGTGTCAGATGTGGGGAAACTGTTTCCATACGTCAGTAGCAGAGATATGTTGTATCTAAGTCAATGTCGGATGTGGGTAACCTAAAGCCCGCGGGCAAAGTACGGCCTATCAGGCAGTTATATCCAGGCCCACCCTCTGCTTTTCCTCCACTAGTGCACATCAGTAACGGTTAAATTGAATTTTTTTTATTATACCGTCTGCTCTTGGCCGGGACTTTATCAAATTTAAGAATCCAATGTGACCCACGGTTCGGAAAATATGTATACACAAGACTATATAACATAACAGTGATTGTATGCATACCCCAGGTCTACATAATATAACAGTGATTGTACGCATACCCCAGGTCTACATAATATAACAGTGATTGTTTGCATACCTCAGGACTACATAATATAACAGTGATTGTTTGCATACCTCAGGTCTACATAATATAATAGTGATTGTTTGCATCAGGTCTACATAATATAACAGTGATTGTTTGCATACCTCAGGTCTACATAATATAACAGTGATGGTATGCATACTCCAGGTCTACATAATATAACAGTGATTGTATGCATACCCAAAGTCTACATAATGTAACAGTGATTGTATGCATACCCCACGTCTACATAATATAACATTGATTGTATGCATCAGGTCTACATAATATAACAGTGATTGTATGCATACCTCAGGTCTACATAATATAATAGTGATTGTACGCATACCTCAGGTCTACATAATATAACAGTGATTGTATGCATCACGTCTACATAATATAACAGTGATTGTATGCATACCCCTCGTCTACATAATATAACAGTGATTGTATGCATACCCAATGTCTACATAATGTAACAGTGATTGTATGCATACCCCACGTCTACATAATATAACATTGATTGTATGCATACCTCAGGTCTACATAATATAACAGTGATTGTATGCATACCCCAGGTCTACATAATATAACAGTGATAGTATGTATACCTCAGGTCTACATAATATAACAGTGATTGTATGCATACCTCAGGTCTACATAATATAACAGTGATTGTATGCATACCCCAGGTCTACATAATATAACAGTGATTGTGTGCATACCTCAGGTCTACATAATATAACAGTGATTGTATGCATACCCCAGGTCTACATAATATAACAGTGATTGTATGCATACCTCAGGTCTACATAATATAACAGTGATTGTATGCATACCCCAGGTCTACATAATATAACAGTGATAGTATGTATACCTCAGGTCTACATAATATAACAGTGATTGTATGCATACCTCAGGTCTACATAATATAACAGTGATTGTATGCATACCCCAGGTCTACATAATATAACAGTGATTGTATGCATACCTCAGGTCTACATAATATAATAGTGATTGTATGCATACCTCAGGTCTACATAATATAACAGTGATTGTATGCATACCTCAGGTCTACATAATATAACAGTGATTGTTTGCATACCTCAGGACTACATAATATAACAGTGATTGTATGCATACCTCAGGTCTACATAATATAACAGTGATTGTATGCATACCTCAGGTCTACATAATATAACAGTGATTGTATGCATACCTCAGGTCTACATAATATAACAGTGATTGTATGCATACCTCAGGTCTACATAATATAACAGTGATTGTATGCATACCTCAGGTCTACATAATATAATAGTGATTGTACGCATACCTTAGGTCTACATAATATAACAGTGATTGCCAACATAAATCGCCCCACTCACACTGTAATCATTAAGTCAATCATCAACTGCTTAACAAACTATTTCAACATTAAGTCAATCATCAACTGCTTAACAAACTATTTCAACATTAAGTCAATCATCAACTGCTTAACAAACTATTTCAACATTAAGTCAATCATCAACTGCTTAACAAACTATTTCAACTGACTCTGTCCTGCTCAAAATGAACAACTGCATACAAGGAGTTAGTCCTCCTGAACATCTTCATGTTTATCATGATTCAGAAGTTGCCTTCTCTTTATGGTAAATTTCGTTAGCCTCTTTACACCCTCAGTATAGCATCAACGCACCTTAACCCCTCCCCCTTCACACCTCAGATTTAGTTACGAATATAATCAATCTCTTAGATGTGTTTTAATTTCCACCTTCCTATTGTCTGAAATGTTTATTTTTGTACCTGGAGGTAGAGAGAGGTGACGACACAGAATGTTTACAAAGTTTTCATCTCATTCACTCTGATAAGGGAACAAAATAAATAACAACACAAGGTAAAATAGACGTAAGACTTACGTGAGACTAAGGTAAGACTAACTTAAGACTAACATCAGACTAACATAAGACTAACGTAAGACTAACATAAGACTAGCGTCAGACTAACGTAAGACTTACGTCAGACTAACATTAGACTAACATAAGACAAACATAAGACTAACGTAAGACTAACATAAGACTAACATAAAACTAGCGTCAGATTAACATAAGACTAACATAAGACTAACATCAGACTAACGTAAGACTAACATCAGACTAACGTCAGACTAACATAAGACTAACCTAAGACTAACATAAGACTAGCGTCAGACTAACGTCAAACTAACATAAGACTAACCTAAGACTAACGTAAGACTAACAGAACGTGAAGACATACTCCAAAATGATGAAAGTGCACAGAATACTAAGTAAGTAAAAGCTGCAACTCGGATGATACATGAATAGAACTTTGTGTAACATGTGGCTGATAACAGAAACTATATAGTGTTCTATATTAGTTCATCAAAATTCAAAGGCAAGATTAATTAGACACAAAATACTAATTATAACATTAAAGTTCTATATCTTAGAGTCATGATGGACTGTGTGAAGACTGGCCAATAAAAAAAAAAGAATAATAATCAAGAACCCAACAATATATAAACAAAGACATAATTTGGTAATATCACATGAAACAGAGAGGTCACTGTCAGTTCAATCTGAAAGTAAATCAAGACACCGCACAAATTAAAATGGCAATGAACACACATTCCTAGAGCGGCTAACTCATCTACCACATATTTGAATAGCGGTAATCCTAACATAACACTAATTCGAAGAGCAGCCAAGTCTAAACACCAATTATTCCAAGAGCAGTGAAACTCAAATATTGCATTTGGAAAGTAGTAGGTCTAAATTACAAGACCTCGAAGAGCAGTTGTTATCTTGTAACACTCCTTCAAAGACTAGCGCTAATCAGAAGTGCAGTAAACTTCAAATATTACAATTTAACATTTCCAAGGGCAGTAAACCTCAAATATAACATTTCCAAGAGTAGTAACTTCAAATATAACATTTTCAAGAACAGTAAACCTCATCATATAACATTTCCAAGAGCAGTAATCCTCTTCATAGCGTAATTTGAGTCTAGAGATCACTAAATCGGGACAAATTTCATCCAATGCCCTCACTTCAAACTGTGTTAACAATACTGATACTAAGATCAACAAGAAATAGTTGTGGTCTTTTAATTATTTACATTTGTGCATACAATGCTCCAAGTATTACACACAAAGGCTACGTATTGTTTCCTTAATAATCCCACAAACCTCATCTCGCCACAATAGTTACAAGTATGTTGGGTTCATTGTAGTCATTCATGAGAAAATCTAAATTGTATAAGCCCCTTGATTTATTTCTGTCTGTTATACACATGTATAGTTGTATGCATTTATGGATTTGTATATAGTTTGTCTTACGGATCATTCAGATATAACTTAACTCAACGGGGCGTTACATATCGCAGATTTTTCCACCTAATATGTGAATGACCCATTCCTTATTACGGGGGGGGGGGGGGGGGAGGTCAATAATTTCTTCTGAGCCTTGGCTCCAACAAACCTAAATCCGACTCTAGTTGCGTTAGGAGACGAATGAATTGTTTACTTTCAGGACATAGACCACTAGGGTTCAAACATATCAGCTGAAGAGTGAAATTATAAGTCACTTTTCCATTGATCAACTCAATCAGCAGAAATATCTCACAGCTATAATTATGTATCTTGTTTTTGAAAATATCTTACAGCTATAATTATGTATCTTGTTTTTGAAAATATCTCACAGCTATAATTATGTATCTTGTTTTTTAAAATATCTGACAGCTATACTTGTGTATCTTGTTTTTAAAATATCTCACATCTATAATTATGTATCTATCTAGTTTTTGAAAATATCTCAAAGCTATAATAATAGAATGTTCTTTGAAAAAATGGTTTCCTAAGTTAAAACTACAAACATAGAGACACACACATAAACACACAAACATAGAGACACACACATATATACACAAACATAGAGACACACACATAAACACACAAACAAAGAGACACACACATAAACACATAAACAAAGAGACACACACATAAACACACAAACAAACAGACACACACATAAACACATAAACATAGAGACACACACATAAACACACAGACAACATTGATACACGGCACCTATCAAGAAATGAACTACCATGGTCTCAACCCACACTATCGTGTCACAATGTGTCTCAACCCACACTATCATGTCACCATGGTCTCAACCCACACTATCATGTCACCATGTGTCTTAACCCACACTATCGTGTCACCATGTGTCTTAACCCACACTATCATGTCACCATGGTCTCAACCCACACTATCGTGTTTACATGTGTCTCAACCCACACTATCGTGTCACCATGTGTCTCAACCCACACTATCGTGTCAACATGGTCTCAACCCACACTATCGTGTCACCATGGTCTCAACCCACACTATCGTGTCACCATGTGTCTCAACCCACACTATCGTGTCACCATGGTCTCAACCCATACTATCGTGTCACCATGGTCTCAACCCACACTATCGTGTCACCATAGTCTCAACCCACACTATCGTGTCACCATGTGTCTCAACCCACACTATCGTGTCACCATGGTCTCAACCCACACTATCGTGTCACCATGGTCTCAACCCCCACTATCGTGTCACCATGTGTCTCAACCCACACTATCGAGTCACCATGTGTCTCAACACACACTATCATGTCACCATGGTCTCAACCCACACTATCATGTCACCATGGTCTCAACCCACACTATCATGTCACCATGGTCTCAACCCACACTATCGTGTCACCATGGTCTCAACCCATACTATCATGTCACCATGGTCTCAACCCACACTATCGTGTCACCACGGTCTCAACCCACACTATCGTGTCACCATGTGTCTCAACCCACACTATCGTGTCACCATGGTCTCAACCCACACTATCATGTCACCATGTGTCTCAACCCAAACTATCATGTTACCATGTGTCTCAACCCACACTATCATGTCACCATGTGTCTCAACCCACACTATCATGTCACCATGTGTCTCAGCCCACACTATCATGTCACCATGTGTTTCAACCCACACTATCATGTCACCATGTGTCTCAACCCACACTATCGTGTCACCATGGTCTCAACCCACACTATCGTGTCACCATGTGTCTCAACCCACACTATCATGTCATCATGGTCTCAACCCACTTTATCATGTCCCCATGTGTCTCAACCCACACTATCATGTCTCCATGGTCTCAACCCACACTATCGTGTCACAATGTGTCTCAACCCACACTATCATGTCACCATGTGTCTCAACCCACACTATCGTGTCACCATGTGTCTCAACCCACACTATCATATCACCATGGTCTCAACCCACACTATCGTGTCACCATGGTCTCAACCCACACTATCGTGTCACCATGTGTCTCAACCCACACTATCGTGTCACCATGTGTCTCAACCCACACTATCGTGTCACCATGGTCTCAACCCACACTATCATGTCACCATGTGTCTCAACCCACACTATCATGTCACCATGGTCTCAACCCACACTATCGTGTCACCATGGTCTCAACCCACACTATCATGTCACCATGTGTCTCAACCCACACTATCATGTCACCATGTGTCTCAACCCACACTATCGTTTCACCATGTGTCTCAACCCACACTATCATGTCACCATGTGTCTCAACCCATACTATCATGTCACCATGGTCTCAACCCACACTATCGTGTCACCATGTGCCTCAACCCACACTATCGTGTCACCATGTGTCTCAACCCACACTATCGTGTCACAATGTGTCTCAACCCACACTACCGTGTCACCATGGTCTCAACCCACACTATCGTGTCACCATGGTTTCAACCCACACTATCGTGTCACCATTGTCTCAACCCACACCATCATGTCACCATGGTCTCAACCCACACTATCGTGTCACCATGGTCTCAACCCACACTATCGTGTCACCATGTGTCTCAACCCACACTATCGTGTCACCATGTGTCTCAACCCACACTATCGTGTCACCATGGTCTCAACCCACACTATCATGTCACCATGTGTCTCAACCCACACTATCATGTCACCATGTGTCTCAACCCACACTATCGTGTCACCATGTGTCTCAACCCACACTATCGTGTCACCATGGTCTCAACCCACACTATCGTGTCACCATGTGTCTTAACCCACACTATCGTGTCACCATGTGTCTCAACCCACACTATCGTGTCACCATAGTCTCAACCCACACTATCGTGTCACCATGTGTCTCGACCCACACTATCGTGTCACCATGTGTCTCAACCCACACTATCGTGTCACCATGGTCTCAACCCACACTATCGTGTCACCATGTGTCTCAACCCACACTATCGTGTCACCATGTGTCTCGACCCACACTATTTTGTCACCATGTGTCTCGACCCACACTATCGTGTCACCATGTGTCTCAACCCACACTATCGTGTCACCATGTGTCTCGACCCACACTATTTTGTCACCATGTGTCTCAACCCACACTATCGTGTCACCATAGTCTCAACCCACACTATCATGTCACCATGTGTCTCGACCCACACTATCGTGTCACCATGTGTCTCAACCCACACTATCGTGTCACCATGGTTTCAACCCACACTATCGTGTCACCATGGTCTCAACCCACACTATCGTGTCACCATGTGTCTCAACCCACACTATCATGTCACCATGTGTCTCGACCCACACTATTTTGTCACCATGTGTCTCAACCCACACTATCGTGTCACCATGTGTCTCAACCCACACTATCGTGTCACCATGGTCTCAACCCACACTATCGTGTCACCATGTGTCTCAACCCACACTATCGAGTCACCATGTGTCTCAACCCACACTATCATGTCACCATGTGTCTCAACCCACACTATCATGTCTCTATGTGTCTCTACCACATTTAGCTCAAAGCCTGTCATGCCCACTCCCCCCCACACACACACATGATTTTAAAGCACCACTACACTCCAACCACCTGACATTCAGCCGTAATGTCATACAGCTGCTGTAAGATAGTTTACATTCCATAAACTGTGATTCTTGCTAGTTGACATTTCACTTGCAGTTGATAGAATCATTGTAATGGCCGTGACGAAGAAATCACGTCAGTGTTGAATCATACGGTCAAAAAGTTCACATATGGTCACATTCCAGTTGATCCAACATTTAGTGTTGCTGGCATTTTTGTTTAAGCACTTACATAAAGAGAGGATGAGAAACTGGCTAACAAGTAATCTGAGTAAAAAAAAAAAGATAATCCAGAACCTCCTATCACGAAATTGACTTTTAAACACCTGATTTAATGTATGAATTCCGTCAATATATTACACAACGTTACAACATTTACTAAGGCTTCTTGCTGACAGTCGGTACAGTAGCAATAATTTTCAAAGAGTAAAAGAGATAATTAAACACAACCATAAAATAATTCGGTGCTAACCACACACTCTCTTCAGAGGTCATAGTTTTATAAACAGATGAATTATACAATTAATCTGCCCCGATGGCCTATTAGGCTAAAAGAACTTTATCTCTAAAGTAATTGCAATATTAAATTGTATGTCACGTAAAACTGGGTAAATTAATCTTCTCTGTTCCCCATGACCGTGGTGAGGGAATGATGAAATACAGGTCAGTTGTATTTGTGGTCAAGTATTCTAGAGCAGAAGTCAGTTGTATTTGTGGTCAAGTATTCTAAGGCAGCGGTCAGTTGTATTTGTGGTCAAGTATTCTAGAGCAGTGGTAAGTTGTATTTGTGGTCAAGTATTCTAGGGCAGCGGTTGGTTTCTGGTGGTTCCCAAGAAAATGTTGCAAGACCGCAGAATAAGATATACAAAACCAATCACGAGAATAAACCGACTGACGATTATTCAACTGAAGGACTTACAAGTAATTTCTCGACTTACAGGTGATTTCTGGACTTACGGGTGATTTCTGGACTTACAGGTGATTTTTGGACTTACAGGTGATTTCTATTCATTTAAAGATAGACACTAGTAATATACGCCAATATAAAAGGTATACACACGAATAACATCAATAGGGTCTGTGGAAATAAAATGGAGAATTTGGTTGTCGCGGGAAAAAAAAACTCATGAATGGTCCGCTGAAATGAAATTTAGAGTTTAGATGTGAGCAGGATCAAGGCTTGCAAATTTAGAGTTTAGATGTGCGCAGGATCAAGGCTTGCAAATTTAGAGTTTAGATGTGCGCAGGATCAAGGCTTGCAAATTTAGAGTTTAGATGTGCGCAGGATCAAGGCTTGCAAATTTAGAGTTTAGATGTGCGCAGGATCAAGGCTTGCAAATTTAGAGTTTAGATGTGCGCAGGATCAAGGCTTGCAAATTTAGAGTTAAGTGTGCGCAGGATCAAGGCTTGCAAATTTAGAGTTTAGATGTGCGCAGGATCAAGGCTTGCAAATTTAGAGTTAAGTGTGCGCAGGATCAAGGCTTGCAAATTTAGAGTTTAGATGTGCGCAGGATCAAGGCTTGCAAATTTAGAGTTTAGATGTGCGCAGGATCAAGGCTTGCAAATTTAGAGTTTAGATGTGCGCAGGATCAAGGCTTGCAAATTTAGAGTTTAGATGTGCGCAGGATCAAGGCTTGCAAATTTAGAGTTTAGATGTGCGCAGGATCAAGGCTTGCAAATTTAGAGTTTAGATGTGCGCAGGATCAAGGCTTGCAAATTTAGAGTTTAGATGTGCGCAGGATCAAGGCTTGCAAATTTAGAGTTAAGTGTGCGCAGGATCAAGGCTTGCAAATTTAGAGTTTAGATGTGCGCAGGATCAAGGCTTGCAAATTTAGAGTTTAGATGTGCGCAGGATCAAGGCTTGCAAATTTAGAGTTTAGATGTGCGCAGGATCAAGGCTTGCAAATTTAGAGTTTAGATGTGCGCAGGATCAAGGCTTGCAAATTTAGAGTTAAGTGTGCGCAGGATCAAGGCTTGCAAATTTAGAGTTTAGATGTGCGCAGGATCAAGGCTTGCAAATTTAGTGCTTCATGGGGTCCAAAAGGTTGCCTTCCGCTGTTCTTGGGTTATGTGGCTAGCGCAATGCCTGAAATGCCTCATCGTCTTTACATCCCCACTTGATACAAGATGGTCATTTAAAGATAAGCATGAAGAAATGACAATTGCCAAACATATTTAAAATTACTGACAATATCTCAAGTTGTATAGTTGGGTACAAATAAAATTACTGACAATATCTCAAGTTTTATTGTTGGGTACAAATAAAAATACCGACAATATCTCAAGTTTTATTGTTGGGTACAAATAAAATTACTGACAATGTCTAAAGTGATATTGTTGGTGAGAGAAACAAATGATGGCTCACACTCTATCAAACTTTGAATTATCATTAATGTGACATTATTTCAATACATTAATGTGACATGAGGGATGCCAAAATTATCACACTATACAAGAACAAAGGGGACCGGAGCGACTGTAATAACTACCGGGGCATCTCCCTCCTCAGCATCGTCGGCAAAGCTTTCGCCCGCGTCGCTCTAAACCGCCTGCAGGCCCTCGCCTCCCGAGTCTACCCAGAGTCACAGTGTGGCTTTAGGGCTGGCCGATCAACAGTGGACATGATCTTCTCACTACGTCAACTTCAAGAGAAGTGTCAGGAACAGCAGGTGCCACTCTACATCGCTTTCGTCGACCTCACAAAGGCGTTTGATCTAGTAAGTCGAAGTGGACTCTTCAGCTTGCTGCAAAAGATTGGCTGCCCCCCACACCTGCTTGCAGTGGTCATGTCCTTCCACGACAACATGCATAGCACGGTTTGCTACAACGGCGCAATCTCCGAGGCCTTCCCAGTCAGCAGCGGAGTAAAACAGGGCTGCGTCCTTGCACCTACACTCTTCGGCATTTTCTTTTCCATGCTCCTCCAATACGCCTTCAAGGATTGCAGCGAGGGTGTTTACATCCATACAAGGTCCGATGGCAAGCTCTATAACATAGCCCGCCTCCGTGCAAAGACCAAAGTCACAAAGGTCCTAATTCGCGAGCTGCTCTTTGCTGATGACGCAGCCTTGACATCACACACTGAAGACGGACTGCAGCAGCTTGTCACCCGCCTCTCCCATGCATGCAAGGAGTTTGGACTGACTATCAGCCTGAAAAAGACGAATGTCATGGCACAGGGTACAGATACACCCCCAAGCATTGACATCGATGGGCACACCCTAGAGGTCGTCGAGAACTTCACTTACCTCGGGTCCACCATCTCCAGCTCGCTATCCATAGACCCGGAGATCGATTGCAGAATCGCTAGGGCAGCCACAGTCATGGCGAGACTAAAGCAACGTGTGTGGGAAAACCCCAGCCTCACCGAAAATACCAGAGTGCGCGTCTACCAGGCCTGCATACTTAGTACCCTCCTCTATGGATGCGAGACGTAGACCACTTACGCGAGGCACGAAAGAAAGCTAAACAATTTCCACATGAGGTGCCTGCGACGTATACTGCAGATCAAGTGGCAAGACAAGATCCCCAACACTGGGGTGCTAGAGAGGTCTCTAGCAACAACCAACTATCTTCAAGTGTGACAAGTGCGGCAGGGATTGCCACTCCCGAGTCGGACTGCACAGCCATTCCCGGCGGTGTTTTGTAGACTCATCTTAGCTACACCATCGTCTCTCGAGACGGACGGATGCCGACGGAATGTGACATTATTTAAATCATAAATATGACATTATTTCAATCATTAATATGACATTGTGAAGCGGAAATTAAGGCCAGGATTGACCCAGAGATGGCGGATATGGCTAAATGAAACAGAATTAGGACAAGCCATTACATTAGCCTACCAACGAAGCTCAGACTTTACTGAGTCCTAGCTAGAACAATTGTCCTGGATCAGGTGTGAGACATGGACACTTCTAACAGTCACAGTTAGTAAATTGTAAGAATTCAAATATAAATGCACGGGGCTAAGGTTATGATGCTGATAATAACATAACATTGTAACACCTGCACAGACTTACAACACCATTGATAAAAACATAACATTAACATTGTAACACCTGCAAAGACTTAAACACCATAGAAAATATTTCAAATATTTTACTAAAGAGTGGCATTTTATTTGTGTTGTTGTTCATTTATCTTGTTAATAAAGATGGCATTATTTCGTGTTGTTACTAAAAAATATAAAGTTTCATCGTGTCAATAAGACATTATAATCACACTCAAGCGAGACCATCGAAATAAAATCTGACTCTGTTTACATTTCATATTGTGTGCACTGTGGATGGCAGTATTACAGAACGTCACTGCCAGCAGTACATCACTGTCAGCAGTACATCACTGCAGGAGGAGGAGGATCTGGGGGAGGGAGGGGGAATGTTCCGGTGCAACAAATCATAAAAAAGTAATTTTGTGGATGATTGGATACAAAATAATGTTTGTAGTTTTCTTTCCAGTAAACAAACATGTGACACGGTGAAATTGCGGAGACAATTATATGGTGCAAAGAGGCATACACACACTTGTAAAGCTCTATATACATGGACATACTTGTATAGTTCAGCTTGAATGGACACAATAGTACAGTTCAATATATATGGACACACTTGAACACTTCAGTATGAATGGACACACTTGTACACTTCAGTGTAAATGAACATACTTGTACACTTCAGTATGAATGGACACACTTGTACACTTCAGTTTAAATGGACACACTTGTACACTTCAGTATGAATGGACACACTTGTACACTGCAGTTTAAATGGACACACTTGTACACTTCAGTATGAATGGACACACTTGTACACACTTGTTTAATACCATATCCAGACCTCTTAATACGTGGACATTTGTATGTAAATAAACACTACACAGGAGCGAATAGCGGAAATGGGCGGATCCACATCTAATGCATGACACTTCCACTGACACACTTATGTTTAGACACATATACTGACACACTTATGTTTAGACACATATACTGACACACTTATGTTTACACAATATACTGACACACACTAATCGACATATATTTTCTCACACACGTGTACTCACACACATATATTAAGCTCATATATATATATATATATATATATATATATATATATATATATATATATATATAACTGAACAAACATCTCACACACATTTACAAAACAAGACACATATTCACTTACATCCATACACACGTCCTGCTAGATGTTTCTCTTACATTCGGACATAGCATAGCGTCTATGGCTGATTACAGACAACCAAGAGAAGATCACCCTGTGTCTCACTCGTCCAATTATTGAAACATACATCAATTTGTTTTACAATAAAAATGATGACAATTTCTACGATTTTGTAACAGCCCCCACAGAATGGGAAAAAACTGTCTAGCACTAGCTGATCCACATTGAGACCACAGCTCAGAGAAACTGAAGTTTTATTTTGATACTGATATTCTTTTGAAAATATCTCATGTATCTCTCAAATGTGTTACATGATAAAATTAGTTGCAGACCATTTGTTTGGAACTATTCACATACACATTTTTTTCGTTTAATTAAGATAGTCGTTGGTTGAGACCAGGCTAAGTAATGGACATTCACTGGACATGTTTGTGAAGTTATGTCGTATCATTGTCCAATTTACTTTCATGATTCAAATATTCTAATATTATATAATAATAGCGATTTGGGCTCTGCGTTAAATAGAAAGTAAAGAATCAATACGACAGTATTGCAGTTTAAAATACAATCATGAAAATATCGGATCGGCCCGAAACCAAAAATAACCCAGCCTACCAATCAAGCCTAAGGGGATATAACTCTATGCAAAGATTTTGCAGGGTACAGCTGGTACCAAATAATTTTATAGCCCAAAACTAAAGGATTTAGAAACAGACGCACCTATTACTGGACTGGTCATTGACCTCATGACGTACAACCTAAGATAATATATATTTATTATATTTAAAAATGCGGTCATCTTGTTTAATTTTCAGGTCAATCATCGGAGCCTCAATTTGTATTTGTCCGCCTCTAGTCATACAGGAATAAATGGGAAACATCAAGAATCGAACTTTCCTTTCAGCTTACCAACTAAAGTACTCGACAGACATACACATACACAGTCATACACATACACAGACATACATAACTACTACACATACAAATATACATAACTACTACACATACAAATATATATATATATATATATATATATATATATATATATATATAAACCAATACATAACAACGTAACACAGACACATTGAATACAACATGTTAACATCACACTACAACCCACCTATAACATGGAGGGCCACATAACTTCTGAGATACTTCTCCACTGAACTGATCTGACATTCATACAGCCCAGCGTCACGTTGCTGGACATCTTTGATGATCAAGTTCCACATGCCCTTGTTGTGCTTGACCGCCACTCGTGGATCCTCGGTGAAGATGTGGTCACCTATAGTGAAGATGGTGTCATTAGCCGCTAGTCTCCAGACGACCTGAGAGAAAGACAGGAAGGACGTCATATTTCAAACACAGGTAACGTTACCTAGGTAACGATGTCCACCTGGTCTACACGTCTTTAATAACTCTAGCATTCAGCTCTGTTGTTTAGAAAGATAAAAGATGTATACTATACCAGGTGCATAAAGTTTGGTCTTTGATAATCCTTTCATCCGTTATGAAATGTAATTTTATATTTAAATGCAGCCTTTAGCCAAACATCTTATTACTTTTTGATACATAATTGAGTTTCAGATGAACCGAAATCAGAGCTTTTAAGATGAGAAGACATATTATACAAACCTTTCATCACCATAGAGACATAGTTCAGTGCTGCATAACACTTCATAGACTGCGCCACGGAATATAGAAATCATACAGTTTGAAGGATCACTATTTAGAAAGTCAATTACAAATGCCTACAAATATGTCCAGTATTGTTTTAGTATTGTTGGTTTCCTTGTAGACATAGATTAGTCCCATTGTAAACAATTATAACAAAAACGTTTGGTTATGAGAAATAATTATCAACGGTGTGCCTAGAATATCTCGTGAGACTAGAAGATCTCGTGAAACTAGAATATCTCGTAAGTCTAGAAGATCTTGTGACACTAGAGATCTCGTGAGACTAGGAGATCTTGTGAGACTAGATGATCTCGTGAGACTAGAAGATCTCGTGATACTAGGAAGATTCGTTAGACTATAATATCTCAAGAGGCTAGAATATTTCGTGAGATTAGAAGATCTCATGTGACTAGGATTCAGACTAACAATCTTCACAAACCCTGGGCTGCCGGTGATCTGTATCAGCTTCTGATTTTGTCAGTGAGTAATATTACAATATCATCAACTACATTGAGTAATATTACAATATCATCAACTTCAATACAGTGACCAACATAAACAGCTACATTTTAAGTGACAGCTGATGACAGTGATTCAATCAATCAATGACAAACAAAACTAAAAGTGACAAGATAATCATTCTATAATCATACTATTTCAGAGTATACGAATACAACAATAAAACATGATTTATTTATTTATTATTTATTTCAGGGACCAGTAATACCTTTCTAAGATTCAAGAAGATTTTGTGAGTCCAATACATTCCCAACTCTGTTTTAATTGGTTTATATAAGAGTTCAATACATTGTAAAGTAAAGTTCCCTTGCCTAAACGGGCCATAGGGGCAGATGAAGTGTAGAATTCATCTGTCTCTATAACTTCAGCATATAAAGGGATTGTATGGTTAACACAACGCCCAGCCTCCTTTACTTCCCCAACTTAAGTCAGGTACCCATTTAAAGCTGGGTGAACTTGTGGGACTTTTTAAACAACTTTCACCTGGAAAAATTCCATGGTTCTCGCCGAGGATCGAACCCAGGACTCTAAGGTTGACAGTCGAGTATCTACACCACTCGTCCCACCCAATACATAATAAACTAAGGTTTAAGTATCTACTCTGGTGTATTACCTTCATGTCTCTCAGGTTGACAGTCGAATATCTACACCACTCGTCCCACCCAATTCATAGTAACTAAGGTTTAAGTATCTACTCTGGTGTATTACCTTCCTGTCTCCCAGGTTGGCCACTGGACACTCCAACTCTGCTGCATCCCCCACCTTGAATGTATAGTTTGTCTCACCTGGCAGAATTTTAGTTTTTCCATTGATGTCTCTTGGTAGGTGACTTTTACTAAAACTGACTGAAATACAAGAAACAGAATGTATATTATTAGTACTGTGCGTTAACTTTCACACAAAAGAAAAAACAAACATTTTTTATTGGTACTTTACTCAATTAATTTTAAAAAACACACATGTCTGTCCATTAGTGAATACTAAAAGAGATTCTTAGATACAATATTAATAAGTATGATTGTAAACTACTTAGTTGTAAATAGACTTGTAAACTACTTAGTTGTAAATAGACTTGTAAACTACTTAGTTGTAAATAGACTTGTAAACTACTTAGTTATAAATAGACTTGTAAACTACTTAGTTGTAAATAGAATGTATATCGTCAACATAGAAGAATGCAGCAAAAGCTTATTACTTTATTACAATTTAATGTTTACATCTGACAGAAAGGAGAACAAAGTCAACAAGACAGAACAGAAAGACAAACAATTTGTCGTCAAGAACATGATGAGACAAAACAAACAACGAAACGTCAACAAGCACATGACTGGACTAGTTCACACGACTAGACTGACCCACACGACTGGACTCACCCAAACGACTAGACTGACCCACACGACTAGACTAGTCCACACGACTAGAATGACCCACAAGAATGGACTGACCCACACGACTGGACAGTACCACAAATTAGACTGACCTACACAGCTTTTAACCAATCCCATATGAACAACATCTAAGTTGCCGGATTGGCGGTTTTACCACCTCATTGTGTTTTACCATCTATCTCATTGTGTTTTACCACATATCTCATTGTGTTTTACCATCATTCTCATTGTGTTTTACCACATATCTCATTGTGTTTTACCATCATTCTCATTGTGTTTTACCACATATCTCATTGTGTTTTACCACATATCTCATTGTGTTTTACCATCATTCTTATTGTGTTTTACCATCTATCTCATTGTGTTCTTCC
Source organism: Bulinus truncatus (assembly GCA_021962125.1). NCBI lineage: Eukaryota > Metazoa > Mollusca > Gastropoda > Planorbidae > Bulinus > Bulinus truncatus. The sequence continues at coordinate 2,360,038 of JAGDYQ010000043.1, read as the reverse complement.
ATCTATCTCATTGTGTTTTACCACCTATCTCATTGTAATTTCAGTTTTTAACTCACAGGAGGGTCGGATGTTTTATCTCTTTATATTTCGTAAGTACAAAAAGGTGACACATAAAGTCTAAAAATAGTTTTAAATTTAAAACATTCACTCCAACTATTATTTTGGGCTTTCCGCGAGTTACTTATTGAGTTTGGGAGATTTCTCGTTTAAAACATCTGTAAAAACTAAACACCAACAGACTGGAAAAACATACAAGGATGAATTTATTTTTTAATACACTGCTTTTATACATTTTATGTGTTCAGATTCTAAAAAAATACAAATATTTAACTGAAAAAAAATTTGAGATTAATGAAAAAAAAATTATAAACACTGAAATCAAACTAAAAAGCAATATACTTTATACGTAATAAATTTACAGACATTATAAAAAAAAAGGAAAATATTTTTTTTTCTAAACTAGACTCCAGACTGGATGTTGAAAGATGAATTCAGGGGAGAGAAACAGAAAAAAAAGAGCTGAGTTGAGTAAAAAAAACCATCAAACAAAGTAGACGAGATGATATTTGATGTCAAGAAAATGTTCAGGATTAAAAACAAAAATATATAACATTGCAAAAAAAAAGGTTAAATTTATTTCAGTAAAAAATGAAAATGCCTAAAAAAATTGTACAAGTGAATTATTACTTTTTAACTATTATTGATTTTTTTATGTTGTGTGTCCGCCATACCTTTACAAAAATCACGTGGTGATAGTAGAAAGTAATGGATAGCGAAATAAATAACAACAATAATGTTTTATTTTTATATATTAAGTGCATAGTTGAAGTCCAGTAAAAAATATTTTGCAGCAATAGTCACAGCGTATGTTTTCATAGTCACAGTATGTAGATCAAGGTAAGAACTAATGAGTAACTCCATAGATCAAGATGAGAACTAATGAGTAACTCAATAGATCAAGGTGAGAACTAATGAGTAACTCAATAGATCAAGGTGAGAACTAATGAGTAACTCAATAGATCAAGGTGAGAACTAATGAGTAACTCAATAGATCAAGGTGAAAACTAATGAATAACTCCATAGATCAAGGTGAGAACTAATGAGTAACTCCATAGATCAAGGTGAGAACTAATGAGTAACTCCATAGATCAAGGTGAGAACTAATGAGTAACTCAATAGATCAAGATGAGAACTGAGTAACTCAATAGATCAAGGTGAGAACTAATGAGTAACTCAATAGATCAAGGTGAGAACTAATGAGTAACTCAATAGATCAAGGTGAGAACTAATGAGTAACTCCATAGATCAAGGTGAGAACTAATGAGTAACTCCATAGATCAAGGTGAGAACTAATGAGTAACTCCATAGATCAAGGTGAGAACTTATGAGTAACTCCATAGATCAAGGTGAGAACTAATGAGTAACTCCATAGATCAAGGTGAGAACTAATGAGTAACTCCATAGATCAAGGTGAGAACTAATGAGTAACTCAATAGATCAAGGTGAGAACTAATGAGTAACTCAATAGATCAAGGTGAGAACTAATGAGTAACTCAATAGATCAAGGTGAGAACTAATGAGTAACTCAATAGATCAAGATGAGAACTAATGAGTAACTCCATAGATCAAGGTGAAAGTGGCCCCTTATGTCATCAGTACTGGGACTGAAAGTGGCCCATTTTATAGTGGTGTGGCGGGTGAGGGGGGGCAAGGCATTCGTTAGGCTAACCTGTCCATATAAATGGCTAAGACACCAGACACCCCGTGTCTCACCATGCATATAGTCTGTTCAATGAACTGAGGAGACCTGGTTCACCCCCCCCTTCCCTTCCATAGAGCTGGCTGTGAATGTTCTCACCATGTGTCCATTCGGTCACAGATGTACAACAGATTCTCGTAGGGTTAATGGTAATATAAGTTATATAACTGTAAAGAAAGCTACCGGTGAAATAGACGGACTATATTCACTTCATCATCTCGTCCCAGGGACGGATATTCTGGATGTTTAATTAATTACATGCATCACGTGACCATGATAGTTTGTGTTGCCACGGAGACTGGATGTCGACAAAGACCCACAACGGAAATCGTTGTTTATAATGCTATTACAGCGTAAACAATCTTTTTATCCGCCCCTGCGAATACAGCAGACTATTAGCGATGGCGACGCGCATAATTTTCTTTCCGGTGGGTCACTGTATGGTAATTAATTGACTTTCCGGTCACAAATCGGTAATTTTTGCAAATACTATGATAGCTTAAATGTGGTTTACCGACTCATCGTTAATATATCGGTGATTTGTAAATGGTCATATTTATAATTATAGTTTTCAGGTTTCTTAAGTCTCTACCTAACCAATTGGTTTATCCCTAATAATATTATTAAATGCGTCACACGTAGACAGATTATACAACGTGTCACTTGTAGACAGTATGAACTGTGTCACATGTAGATTTATTATACAACGTGTCACTTGTAGACAGTATGAACTGTGTCACTTGTAAACATATTATAAAACGTGTCACATGTAGACATATTATACAACGTGTCACATGTAGACAGTATGAACTGTGTCAAGTACCGCCACATGTCTCAATCACGCGCCCAGTGTCAGCTGACACAATCGATGCCCAGAGGTGGCAAGACATTGGTAGTAGGAAGTTGGTTCATTTCCTGAAAAGTGTAGAGTCCAATGTCCTGGTCAATAACTTGGTTTGGGTTGAACCGTTTAAAGCAGTGGTCCCCAACCCCCGGGCCGGTACCGGTCTGTAGATCGAATGTAACTGGGCGCCCTAAAAATATTGAATTATTTCCTCTGTATTTACTGTTGTGTATTACTCTCGTGATTGTGGCGACTTTCCATGGACGAGAAGTAATCAACGTCCCCGTCCCCCCCACACACACACCTTTTTTCCAGTGGGCCGCGGTGACAAAAAGGTTGGGGACCACTGGTTGAAAGAACATACGAATATGGTCAAGGTCTGTCTTTGCTGTAAAATATATCCACCCTGTACAAAAAAAGTACTCATATGTTCATCTATCTGTCACACGAGTTGTTATAGTTGTTATAGTTGTTATAGTTGGGTGTGATAATGGGTGGTTATGATTAGTATCGACTCAATGAACGTCTCAAAATAGAATTCTTTACAAATACCAGTAACTGTCAAACACGGGAAATACGTTTCAACACAAAGAAAAATCGGGGATAGGTGCAAGTGTGTATATATATATATATATATATATATGTGTGTGTTTGTGTGTAAGAGTGTGTGTGTTTGTGTGTGTGTTTGTGTATTAGTGTGTGTATGTCTGTGTGTATGTTTGTGTGTGTGAGTGTATGTGTGAGTGTGTGTTTGTGTGTGTGAGTGTGTGTGTTGGTTTGTGAGTGTGTGTGTTGGTGTGTGTTGTTGTTTGTGCATGTGAGTGTGTGTGTTTGTTTGTTAGTGTTTGTTGTTGTTTGTGTGTGTGTTAGTGTGTGTTGGTGTGTGAGTGTGTGTTTGTGTGTGTGAGTGTGTGTGTATTTGTGTGTTAGTGTGTGTATGTTTGTGTCTGTTAGTGTGTATGTTTTTGTGTATGTTTGTGCGTGTGAGTGTGTATGTTTGTGCGTGTGAGTGTGTGTATGTTTGTGTGTGTGAGTGTGTGTTTGTCTGTGTGTTTGTGTGTTAGTGTGTGTTGTTGTTTGTGCATGTGAGTGTGTGTGTTTGTTTGTTAGTGTGTGTTGTTGTTTGTGTGTGTGTTAGTGTGTGTTGGTGTGTGAATGTGTGTTTGTGTGTATGTGAGTGTGTGTGAGTGTGTGTGTGTGAGTGTGTGTGTTTGTCTGTGTGTTTGTGTGTTAGTGTGTGTTGTTGTTTGTGCATGTGAGTGTGTGTTTGTGTGTGAGTGTGTGTGTTTGTGTGTTAGTGTGTGTATTTTTGTGTGTGTTAATGTGTATGTTTGTGTGTATGTTTGTGTGTGTGAGTGTGTATGTTTGTGTGTGTAATTGTATTTGTCTGTCTGTGTGTTTGTGTGTTAGTGTGTGTTTTTGTTTGTGTATGTGAGTGTGTGTGTTTGTGTGTATGTTTGTGTGTTAGTGTGTATGTGTGTGTATGTTTGTGTGTGTGTTTGTGTGTGTGTTTGTATGCGTGAGTGTGTGTGTTAGGCTTTGTATGTTTTTGTGTGTGTTTCTGTGTTAGTGTGTGTATGCTTGTGTGTGTGTGTGTGTAAATATTCCCTTATAAGACATTAACAGGCAATAGGCGTCAGATAAAGTAGTTCATCTGTTTCTGTATTTGTGAATTCCCTCTAAGAATGTGATGTGATCTTTTAGATCCTGTAAACCAGAGGTTTTCAACCTGTGGTCCGCGGACCCCCAGGGGTCCGTGGGGAGTTTCAAAGGGGTCCGTGGGCAAGTCAATGAAATTAGGGATTTTCTCGTATAAATTATTACTCGGTTTGGTTGATTGGTTAGCAAAACAAAAAAATACAAGCTATGCCAATGTCTCGGGTACAGAGAACAATGTGCAGAATTGAAAACTCCACTAGTATTTGCTTATGCTACGTCTGAAATATGAACTAGAGTGCATACTACATGTCCTTGTGTAGTGAGTTTTTGAGTCATGTCATCTTGGCAATATTTCTTACTTGCTGAGTTCTGACGTCACTGTTAAAACATCTGCAAGTTCGACAGCGTCTGTATTGTTTATAAATGGTCTGGTTGATCATTCTGTAATGTTTTTATAACATAGCCTACTTTGTAAGGGCAGAAATGCACCGTAGATACTATGAGATTACAATGTCGGTCATGTTTAGAGAGAGTTTGTATTTTTAGGTGACACATACCTGGGAAAAAGATGACCTGGTTAGGCTGGAATTAAAAGCAAGGCTTAGCGCCCTTGTGTTTTCAAGAGATAAATGTTGTGATAAGCTAATTATCTACTGTCTGGTATCGTATGTATGGCGACGAACTTTCACATGGGTTTGATTAATGTTACAAAGAATCAGTGTCCCAAAGTTTCTAGGTTGAGCATTGTATTTACAAGAATATGGATCATTGGGTCAGGGATGAGAGTTAGTTAATTAGTTTGTCACTAAATTACAAAGGTTCAGGATTACTGCTGTTTTTACTGAAATAACAGAATATCCCCAATGAGGGACGGACCAATCAGAGACAACAACATAGGTGAGAAGACACAGTAATTTGAGTCTTACAAAAGAAGTTAGCAGATCTTTTGATAGGGATAGAGATTGGAAGAGAGATAGAGAGTGGAGGAGGAGAACAGAGTGGTACAGACATACAGTTGGACAAAAATATGCAGCCCACAGGATAGACTAGTGATATTTAAGTGAATATGTATCTTGGAGTGTATAGTTTCATGCTACTTATATTTTGAAATTATATTTTGTGTAATCGTCACATAAAGTACATGAATAGGACTTGGCAGTTTAAATCATTTATTTGTGTAGTCTGTGAATAAGTTCACGCTTAAATAAAGTGTAAATCGCTACCAGAGAAGTGAAGACAGACACTTATCATCACAATAACGCAAAATGTATAACTAATAATACAAATAGTTATAACACCTAGTAGCATGGATACATTTCTGAAGAGGAAAACTGACCAGAACCTGGAAGATTCTGATGATCAAGCAGCCAAAGACGAACTAAAAAGAAAACGGCCCAAGTATAATCCAGAATATATATCATTTGGCTTCACCACAGGGGGGACCGATGCTGACCAACCTCTTTGTGTCGTGTGCTTGCAAACATATTCGAACGATGCGATTAAGCCTGTGAAATTGAGGCACCATTTGACCACAATGCATTCGGAACTTGCCAGTAAACCGAAGGAATACTATGAAAGGAGTACTCGCTGCTGTCAGACAAAGCCATCAATGTCCTGCTACCATTTTCTACGACGTACTTCTGCGAAACTGCATTGTCTGATGTTACTGCGATGAAGACCAAGTACAGGTCCAGACTGGACATTGAACATGAAATACGCATATGTTTATCACGCATACCACCATGTTTGGACAAACTTTATAGTGCAAAACAGACACAGCTTCCCACTGAACATACCACTGTGTAACGGACATACCAGTGAAATAAATACTCGATGAGTGCTTCATTATTTGGATAGATAGCTATTCCCGTATGTAAAATGACTTTTACATGATGTATGCGTAACTTAGGCTAGACATACCGTTTATCAGAATTTAAGTAGATTTCGCCCGTAAACTTAATGAGACATATTTGGGTCCAACCGTAGGTACGAAAAGTTAAGGCCAGGGGGCCTTGGGCTCTGGGGGTCCGCCACCCGAGCTTGGTATGTATGTGGGGTCCGCAGGATAAAAAAGGTTGAAAACCTCTGCTGTAAACCACTAATATGGGAATTTTTTGTGGCAGATAGCCGATAGTGAAATTTCCATGGAGGCACCACGGGAAATATAGCGGGAACTTTCATCATTACCTAAAATAGTCATTGGTCTTCACCGGAGATCGAACCCGGGACTCTCAGGTCAGTGGAGCACTTTATCTCGCTACATTCCGTCCCCTATCTGTTTCTGTCGTCACGTATATTCGATGGGATTGTGTGGTAAGTACAGAGCCCAGTCGCCTTGACTTTCTATGGTGTCCATAATAAATTCTTTAGGTCGAACGTTCTTTTATTTATTAATTTACGCAAGATAATCAGCGAAAGTAATTTGCTTCTATTAGCAATTCAAACATTTATTTTCCACACATATGCTCTTAACTTTGTGTCAACATGTTCACATTTACTAATTTATGTCAGCATGTTCACATTTACTACTTTGTGTCAACATGTTTACCTTTACTACTTTGTGTCAACATGTTCACCTTTACTACTTTGTGTCAACATGTTCACCTTTACTACTTTGTGTCAACATGTTCACCTTTACTAATTTGTGTCAACATGTTCACCTTTACTACTTTGTGTCAACATGTTCACCTTTACTACTTTGTGTCAGCATGTTTACCTTCACTACTTTGTGTCAGCATGTTCACATTTACTACTTTGTGTCAACATGTTCACCTTTACAACTTTGTGTCAAAATGTTCACCTTTACTACTTTGTGTCAACATATTCACCTTTACTTCTGTGTGTCAACATGTTCACCTTTACTACTTTGTGTCAACATGTTCACCTTTACTACTCAGTTTACGACTCTGGACAGTAATAAAAATCAACTGTTCCCCTTAGTGCATAATACGTTTGTATCAAAGTTTGTATGTAGACTTGTTACATAAGTTTGTATGAAGACTAGCATCCTAAGTTTGTATGTAGTATGTATAATACGTTTGTATCTAGACTACTATTCTAAGTTTGCTGTGTAGATTTTTATCCTAAGTTTTTATGTTGGATTGTATAATAAGTTTGCATGTTGGATTGTATTATAAGTTTGTATGTTGGATTGTATCCTGGGTTTGTTTATAGATTGTTATCCTAAGTTTATATGTAGACTTGTATGATTAGTTTGAATGTGTCATTCGCTACCTAGTATTACCAAATGTGTTCAATGCATGGACCTCATTGACCTAGCACCTGATAAGTGTATTTCAAATGTTTGTGGGGGGGGGGGAAGAGGGGGCGGGATGCTATTATTTCACTCGCATAGGGCACCACAATAACTAGCCACAATAACTAGCCACAATAACTAGCCACAATAACTAGCCACAATAACTAGCCACAATAACTAGCCACAATAACTAGCCACAATAACTAGCCACAATAACTAGCCACAATAACTAGCCACAATAACTAGCCACAATAACTAGCCACAATAACTAGCCACAATAACTAGCCACAATAACTAGCCACAATAACTAGCCACAATAACTAGCCACAATAACTAGCCACAATAACTAGCCACAATAACTAGCCACAATAACTAGCCACAATAACTAGCCACAATAACTAGCCACAATAACTAGCCACAATAACTAGCCACAATAACTAGCCACAATAACTAGCCACAATAACTAGCCACAATAACTAGCCACAATAACTAGCCACAATAACTAGCCACAATGACTAACCATAATGACTAGGCACAATGACTAGCCACAATGACTAGCCACAATAACTAGCCACAATAACTAACCATAATGACTAGGCACAATAACTAGCCACAATAACTAGCCACAATAACTAGCCACAATAACTAGCCACAATAACTAGCCACAATAACTAGCCACAATAACTAGCCACAATAACTAGCCACAATAACTAGCCACAATAACTAATAACTAGCCACAATAACTAGCCACAATAACTAGCCACAATAACTAGCCACAATAACTAGCCACAATAACTAGCCACAATAACTAGCCACAATAACTAGCCACAATAACTAGCCACAATAACTAGCCACAATAACTAGCCACAATAACTAGCCACAATAACTAGCCACAATAACTAGCCACAATAACTAGCCACAATAACTAGCCACAATAACTAACCATAATGACTAGGCACAATGACTAGCCACAATGACTAGCCACAATAACTAGCCACAATAACTAACCATAATGACTAGGCACAATAACTAGCCACAATAACTAGCCACAATAACTAGCCACAATAACTAACCACAATGACTAGGCACAATGACTAGCCACAATGACTAGCCACAATAACTAGCCACAATAACTAACCATAATGACTAGGCACAATGACTAGCCACAATGACTAGCCACAATAACTAGCCACAATAACTAGCCACAATAACTAGCCACAATAACTAGCCACAATAACTAGCCACAATAACTAGCCACAATAACTAGCCACAATAACTAGCCACAATAACTAGCCACAATAACTAGCCACAATAACTAGCCACAATAACTAGCCACAATAACTAGCCACAATAACTAGCCACAATAACTAGCCACAATAACTAGCCACAATAACTAGCCACAATAACTAGCCACAATAACTAGCCACAATAACTAGCCACAATAACTAGCCACAATAACTAACCATAATGACTAGGCACAATGACTAGCCACAATGACTAGCCACAATAACTAGCCACAATAACTAACCATAATGACTAGGCACAATAACTAGCCACAATAACTAGCCACAATAACTAGCCACAATAACTAACCATAATGACTAGGCACAATGACTAGCCACAATGACTAGCCACAATAACTAGCCACAATAACTAACCATAATGACTAGGCACAATGACTAGCCACAATGACTAGCCACAATAACTAGCCACAATAACTAGCCACAATAACTAGCCACAATAACTAGCCACAATAACTAGCCACAATAACTAACCATAATGACTAGGCACAATGACTAGCCACAATGACTAGCCACAATAACTAGCCACAATAACTAACCATAATGACTAGGCACAATGACTAGCCACAATGACTAGCCACAATAACTAGCCACAATAACTAGCCACAATAACTAACCATAATGACTAGGCACAATGACTAGCCACAATGACTAGCCACAATAACTAGCCACAAAAACTAGCCACAATAACTAACCATAATGACTAGGCACAATGACTAGCCACAATGACTAGCCACAATGACAAGCTACTACGTTGATAATGATAACAAAGCGGTGATATTTAGAATATTTTACGTGCCATGGCAATTTAATTTTGTAAAAAAAACTACAATTTGGGTAAAGATAAACCAGCCTCATAATTGACACGTTCAATACGTTAAAGCAGTGGTTCCCAAAGTGGTCCCTACGGACCCCCAGGGGTCCCTGGTAGCATCCAGGGGGTCCGCGGAAATTTTTTATTCATTTGGGGGTCCCTGAACAACTCCAAGGGGTCCGCGCAAGGTTAAATGTAAAATAGTAAAATAAAAATCCATTTTATTTTAATGGAAATAAAAATAAAAACAATAAATAAACTAAAAGCGCCAGCTACATAAGTTAATAACAAGCATGGCATGGCTAGAAACAGACGGCAGAAAAAACGCTTATGCAGAAAATACGCCATATTTACTTTGACTCTGAGATTACAATGTCGGTCATGTTTATAGAGAGTTTGTATTTTTAGGTGACACATACCAGTGGAAAAAAAGATGACCTGGTTAGGCTGGAATCAAAAGCTATGCTAAGCGCCCTTTTATTTTCAAGAGACAAATGTTGTGATAATCTAATTATCTACTGTCTGTATAGTATGTATGGCGCCGAAATTTCACATGGGCTTGATTTGTGTTACAAAGAATTAGTGTCCCAAAGTTTCTAGGTTGAGAATTGAATTTTCAAGAATATAGGTTGGACATTGTATTTTCAAGAATATTGATCATTAGGTCAGGGATGAGTAAATTAATTAGTTTGTCATTAAAATATAAAAGTCCAGGGATACTGCTGTTTTGACTGAAATAACAGAATATCACCTATAAGGGACCGACCAATCAGAGACAAGGACGTGTGTTTGAGGACATTGTAATTAGGGTCTTATAAAACAAGTTAGCAGATATTTTTGACAGATAGATTGTGTGGTTTACAGTAATAAAAAAGATAAGGCTTTAACGTTTTTTCAAACAGTCAAAGAAAAATATTTGAAAACACCGTCACTGCAGAAACTCATATAAGTGAGGACAACATATAAGTGAGATGATGATGGACTACGTGCTTCTTATAACATTTCTTTATTGATTTCAAAGTCCGGAAACCTGCATACTATTGGTGAAGACATTATTTTACCAGCTGTAAGTGATGTAATACTCACCTTGTTGCACAAACCAGCTTTCGACATTATAAAAAGAATTCCACTGAGTAAAGAAGTATAAAGATGTATAAAGAAGGATTGACGGATTGGCTCAGTCCGTAGAAAATTCTTTATGTGAGTACTTAAAAACATCTGAATTCTCTATACAGCTTGATGAGTCAACTTTACCAGGAAACGAAGCTTTACTTTTAGCTTATGAAAGATTTATAAAAAAAGGAAATTTTTGTCAAGAATTGTTATTTGCTAAATGTTTGGAAACCGATACAAAAAAAGAAGAAACGTTATTTACTCAATTAAAAAGTTATTTTGATGTAAAAGCTATACCCTTAACTAATACTATCTCTATTGCTACTGACGGTGCGGTGCTCCGGCAATGATAGGAAGATACCAGGCTTTCTGGCATACTTAAAGCAAGCTGTACCAAATGTATTTTCAGTACATTGTGTCATTCTTCGACATTTGGTCGCAAAAAATCTTGCATGGATCACTAGATCATGTCATTAAAGCAGTTTATAAAATCAAAAGGAATGCTTTAAATGAGAGGTTATTTGCTCAACTTTGTTTGGAAAATGATGAAGACTATAATCGTTCACTACTTCACAAAGAAGTATGTTGGTTATCCAAAGGTGCATTTTTAAATCGCTTTTATGCCCTCTTTGATTCTGTGTTGGAATTCTTGGAAAGCAAAGACAATGATTTGCGACACAATTTAATTAACTCAAAAAATGACATAGCCTATTTGACTGTTTTATTTGACAAATTTAACGAAAATAATTTGAAACTACAAGGTGACCAATTAAATTAAATCAAAACTAAAAGCGTAATGTCTGCGATTGTGGCATATTTTTCTGTACAAACAAAACTTGGCAAGAGGAGAATGTTCTCAGTTTCCAAATCTTTTGAAATTGCAAAACAGGGATGAAGATTTGCTTGCCTACTGTCAACACTTAACAGCTATTCATGCAGAAATAAACCAAAGATTTGAAGACATTTTTTACTTGGCTGAACCCTTTCGCAAGTGGACAAACTCACATACATAGCACAGATGAATCTGTAGAAATACAGGAGAAGCTTATTGAAATATCCACAAATGAGGAACTTAAACCATTGTATGAACAAGGATATCACAAATTTTGGTTACAAAAACAGATACCAATTTTATATCCCGCATTATGGGTTATTGTACAGAAGTTATTGACTGCTTTTCCGTCTTCCTATTTGGTAGAACGTGGATTCAGTATCGTTATGAATCTCATCACAACAAAAAGAAACCGACTAGAAATTAGTGCTCGTGGGAATTTGAGGCTGCTACTCACAAACCATGAGATGGACATAAACACAACCATAGCATCTCATTAAAATCATCCAAGTCATTAATTTATTTTATTTTAAACAGAAATTATAATTTCAATGAATACTTCTTCAAAATGTTTTTTTTCTTCATTCATTTGTAATTTGTATGTCATGCATTTATGTAGGTTTTTCACTTGGGGGTCCGTGGGAAAGTTTTGATTCTAAAAGGGGTCCATGGGTCAAGAAAGTTTGGGAACCACTGCGTTAAAGGATCAACAGTAGAATCAAAACAAGTTACTAGTTGTAAAATATATCTCAACACCAGAATCAAAACAGGTTAGTAGTTGTAAAATATATCTCAACACCAGAATCAAAACAGGTTACTAGCTGTAAAATATATCTCAACACCAGAATCAAAACAGGTTACTAGCTGTAAAATATATCTCAACACCAGAATCAAAACAAGTTACTAGTTGTAAAATATAATTTACAACACGGAGTGTATGATGTAACATCTGATTTTAAACGCGTCAAGAATATTATTTATCACACCTAGAGAACTCACTCGTTGAAAAGTTTTCTAATGACCCAGGCATGGGTGAGCACTGAGCAGTCATGGTCAATGAATAACGAGGTCACAGGTAGATGGTATTGCTGGTGTTTGAACTCGTACCCAGCACCAAGTACATTGGCCTTACGTCACAATCAATGAGTCACTGTTTAACAACTAAATGCTACCGAAGATATGACAACTTTATGTTAAAATAAAATATTTATCTGTTTTGAAATAGAAGTTTTTTTTTAATAGATGGCGAAGAAGAAAGGAAAAAAAACACGAAAAGTATACATACGATAGTAAATCTGTTACCAGCTATAACAGTAGGTCTATTGATTCATATAAAGATAGGTTTATTGGTACATATAACGATATGTTTATAAAAACATTCAACAATAGGTCTATTGATACAGACAAAGATAGGTCTATTGATACTGTCATGCGTAATTATTTATTTGTAGAATATTTCTTGTATGTATATATTTTATAATTATTTCTGTGAATCTTCTATCTCTGGGAAGGTGTATAAATATATGTGTTGTATGATAGACTTGCCAGTCTCTTCGGAGTTTCTTGTATATTTGTTTCTTGTATATTAAAATTAAATGTTCACAGACAAGTGTGAGACGATACACATCAAAAACAGTTTTGTATCACTGAATAAAGATAATTACTTGATATATATATATATATATATATACACACATACATTTGTATTTACTGTTGAATGAGAAATCTTTACACAATACAATAGAATAAGTGATGTGATGAGAATAACATCCTTCCCTTGGTCGTCTGTCTCTCTAGTTCCAGTCTTACTCTCGTCTGGTCTATCTATCGTCTGAAAAATATCTAACTTCCGCTAAGTGGCCAGATAATTAAAACTATTAAATATCTAGGTTAAATATAATTATCGTAGCCTAGTCCGGTTATTACAGATACATATAACGGTAGGTTTATAAATAGAGTCAACAATAGGTCTGTTGACCTGCTGTCAAATGAAGTCATGTTATCGACATAACAAAAAATGTTGAATGTGCAAAGAAAAAACCGGCATTTTTTTTTAAATAAATTTATAGAACTAAAATTATAAAAGATATCATCAAATTCGCTTAAATAAATTGTTCTTTTTTTCCTTTTCTTACAAAATTCTAGATCAATATAAGTACTTCAAACTATATGTGTACTTCAAACTATGGGTGTACTTCAAACTATATGTGTACTTCAAACTTTGGGTGTACTTCAAACTATGGGTATACTTCAAACTATATGTGTACTTCAAACTATGGGTGTACTTCAAACTATATGTGTACTTCAAACTATGGGTGTACTTCAAACTATATGTGTACTTCAAACTATGGGTGTACTTCAAACTATATGTGTACTTCAAACTATGGGTGTACTTCAAACTATATGTGTACTTCAAACTATATGTATACTTCAAAGTATCTGAGTACTTCAAGCTATATGTGTACTTCAAATTATAGTTGTATTTAGTGTATGTTCAGAAATAAATACATTGTAAATCAGCTAGCTTATGTACAGTAATTATTTGTAAAGGTTCAATAATTAAAACAAATATTGCTACGTCACTAGAACACATCCGCCAAAAACAACTATTTGTTTCCCCCTAATTTAAAACTACCAGTTCGTGCATAAATTAAATCCTGATCAATAACAAAATTTTACATTCAAGGTAAAAAAAAATCTGTAACATCCAAGTGAATTATTTCGTGTTATTCGTTTCATCGGTTGTTGATTAATTCACAACGACAGAACTGGACACCTCTATATTAATCTTGAGATCAAATTATAAAGAGAGATCAAATCTCCTCATTGTATTCTAGTCTTGACACAGTATCGACAAAATTACTAAAAAAACAAACATTTTTTAATCACCTTTGTCTGTTTTTAAACTAAAATGCAACAATATCTAGACAGAACATTCTATTTTGAGCTTTGAACAAAATATGGGTTTAATTTATTCTTTCTACCCACATGGTTCATATAATCAGCAAATAGTCTGACCTTATTGACGTCATTTTAGTATGGGCCTACTGTAAAAGGGGGGTGGCAGGAGGGGGGGGGGGACTAGTTCCACCTAGAGGAGCATTTATTCTCTAAAGGGGGGGGGGCAGGCTGCTAGCAATGTCACTAGCTGACCTTCCACCTTGCCTAACATTTAACAAGCTATTAACTGTAACCTTTGACCTGTAAACTGTCCAGAATCTGTGTCCATGTAATGTGGTGATGATGGAAGACGCAGATGTCGGGGTGAAATCAATATCAAGAAAAATCCAAGAGAAATTTTAGCAGTGTACAACAAATGTTAGCAGTGTACAACAAATGTTAGCAGTGTACAACAAATGTTAGCAGTGCACAACAAATGTTAGCAGTGTACAACAAATGTTAGCAGTGCACAACAAATGTTAGCAGTGTACAACAAATGTTAGCAGTGCACAACAAATGTTATCAGTGCGCAACAAATTTTAGCAGTGTACAACAAATGTTAGCAGTGTACAACACATGTTAGCAGTGTACAACAAATGTTAGCAGTGCACAACAAATGTTAGCAGTGCACAACAAATGTTATCAGTGCGCAACAAATTTTAGCAGTGTACAACAAATGTTAGCAGTGTACAACACATGTTAGCAGTGTACAACAAATGTTAGCAGTGCACAACAAATGTTAGCAGTGCACAACAAATGTTAGCAGTGTACAACAAATTAGATTGTTCGAATTGTAGGAATCTGGATAAAATAACTTTTCAAAGAAGTATGAGAATGAAATCTATTTGCCAAACAGATGTAACACTAACATAGGCAAATCTATTTGCCAAACAGGTGTAACACTAACATAGGCCATATTGTTTGGCCATATTGTTTGGCAATATTGTTTGGCCATTATATCTAGATATACCATAACTGTACATTAAGCCTTGTTCACATAGTAACATTTAACTGTTTTCTGAGTGGTTACCGATGTAAAACTGAACTCATTCAGTAAAATTGAACTCATTCTCTAAAACTGAACTCATCCAGTAAAACAGAAATTCGCGTGTAACTGTCTCAATAAATTCGTAAAGGCACAAGCCGTACATAAAAGGTCAGTGGTACTACAGGTTCTCGGTGTATTCGAAAGATATATTATTTTTAATCAGTATGGACATTGGACAATGTCTCACCCTAGACCCATCCCATGTTTGCCTTGTTCTCCCCACTACCACTAAACTCTCCATTAAATCTGACACAACCAAAACATTTTCAACGGAAATTTGATATCTTCATGTAAATATTAAAAATTAATCTCTGGTGTAAACCGTGTACCAAAGATTGACATTTGACTACAATCATGTCGGCACAAAATGTGTTCCTACACACGGACTACATTTTATTGATCAGGAGTTTATTGCATTATTTATTTTGCTATGATTTACATAAACAAAAACAAAAATACCTGTAGCAACATTTTTTTTTGGTTGGTTGTAATTGTAAACAAGGAGTCAATTACTCTGTGTGTGCCCGACTCTCTACTTGCAGCTCACATATTGCTGAACCAGGCTTATCCTAGATAGGGGAAATTACTCTCTCTGCTCGAGGTGCTCTTCGCCATCACGCTATAACAATGTTGATTACTTCCCCCTTTCACATCTAGTCTGCAGTGATTACTGAACCAGGACATAGCTAGCCTAGATTCAGCCTCCCAGGTTTCAGAATAAACCGTTAGTTGATTCTGTTTGGGATGGGAGGGGAACGTATTGTTTGTTGTAATATTTACTTCCGTATTGTGATAACGTTCCATTAATGTAGTAAAACATAACTTTGAACGATTTTTGTTTTCTACCAAGGGACCTAAATATTACACAAACTATACATTGATATGAGTAATGTATTTGTAGGTTTAATTGAACTATAACAAATAGAATGATTTAAAAGGTCTTATAATTTTTCTTACAATACTTAACAGAATCCCGTCAATCAAAATTATAGACTTAACGCTAATAAGTTTGTCGATTTGGATGCTCGGAATGTTTATGTATTCGTTCTTAAAAATTGTAATAATTAGTTTGAATAATATTAGCATATATTGATTTTTTCCTAATAGAATCCATGATTTAAAAATTAACTAAGCTGGTAATGTGTCAAGCAAATATATTATTATATATTCTATGAAAAAAAGTATATTATTTCTATGTAACGAAAAATTATACTGTATTTAGTTTTATTTTAATTGTAATTGCCTTTTTAGGTCAAATCAGGGGACGGTACTTGTGTTGAGGTCTAATCTTACCACTTCCGTTGAAGGTCTGTTATTATAATTTATTTTGTTTTTATTTTTCACATTTATTTAACTATGCCAGAGCCCCATAGTTGATTGATACATATGACTTATTTGATAGATACACATGACTTATTTGATTGATACACATGACTTATTTGATTGATACACATGACTTATTTGATTGATTCACATAACTCATTAGATTGATGCACATGACTTATTTGATAGATTCACATGACTTACTTAATTGTTACACATGACTTATTTGATTGATTCACATGACTTATTTAATTGATACACATGACTTATTTGATAGATTCACATGACTTATTTGATAGATTCACATGACTTATTTGATAGATTCACATGACTTATTTAATTGTTACACATGACTTATTTGATTGATTCACATGACGTATTTGATTGATACACATGACTTATTTGATTGATTCACATGACTTATTTGATTAATACACATGACTTATTTGATTGATTCGCGTAACTCATTAGATTGATTCACAACACATGACTTATTTGATTGATACACATGACTTATTTGATTGATTCACATGACTTATTTGATTGATACGCATGACTTATTTGATTGATACGCATGACTCATTTTATTGATACACATGACTTATATGATTGTTATGCATGATTTTTTTAATTGTTACACATGACTTATTTGATTGATACACATGACTTATTTCTTCATGTCAACAATATCACACATATACTGTGAGACAGAATATTTCATTTCATCGTTTGAATTCATCCTTCCGGCTCACCCCATCGTTATCTCGACCGCCACGCTGCCAGATTATCATTATTGATGTGAATATGAAACTCCAGAGAAAATTAATTGCTTGGAAATTTTAAACTTTCACTTTCATAAGGAAAGTTGTTAAAAAATGCAAGATGTGTGTGTCTGTATGTGTGTGTGTGTGTGTGTGTGTGTGAGAGAGAGAGAGAGAGAGAGAGAGAGAGAGAGAGAGAGAGAGAGAGAGAGAGAGAGAGCAGTATCCACTGGCTGCTTGTTATTTTCAGATTATAATTGTCACTTTAAATGACTTTGTTCACTTTGTATAACTGGATGTTTATTACAATGTACTGCGGCTAAAAATCAGTGGCATTATTCTGTGACATTTAACTCTGACAAATTACTACATGATGTTGAAATGGGATTGAATCAGTTATTGTTTTTTTTTTACAAGATAAACTGAATCCAGTCATCGTCTGGTAGACTGACATATGTACGTCACTCGATATGACAGACCGTTGGACGAAACCAGACATCTAATGGTAGACGGACATATGTACGTCACTTGATATGACAGACTGTCGGACGAAACCAGACATCTTCTGGTAGACGGACATGTGTACGTCACTCGATATGACAGACTGTTGGACGAAACCAGACATCTTCTGGTAGACGGACTTATGTACGTCACTCGATATGACAGACTGTTGGACGAAACCAGACATCTTCTGGTAGACGGACATGTGTACGTTACTCGATATGACAGACTGTTGGACGAAACCAGACATCTTCTGGTAGACGGACATATGTACGTCATTCGACATGACAGACTGTTGAAAAAAATGCTGATCTGGAAATCCCTTCAGGGGACCAAATGTTTTCATCTGTCTGTCAACCACATTATGTTCAATTCAATTGTCCAATTCTGACCAAACAACAGAAACCGATATATTTGTGACAAACAGAAAGGTGTCAAAACACCAAGGTGGCATGCGACAGACACGGTAATTGAATTCACAGAGGGAGACAAACTTCTGATAAGTAAATAGACACATAACAGAATCATGCAAGCACGCATATACAAGCAATCTTACATACAAACAATATACAAGCAATCTTACATACATACAATACACAAGCAATCTTACATAGATACAATACACAAGCAATCTTACATAGATACAATACACTAGCAATCTTACATAGATACAATACACAAGCAATCTTACATAGATACAATACACAAGCAATTTTACATAGATACAATACACAAGCAATCTTACATAGATACAATACACTAGCAATCTTACATAGATATAATACACAAGCAATCTTACATAGATACAATACACAAGCAATCTTACATAGATACAATACACAAGCAATCTTACATAGATACAATACACAAGCAATCTTACATACATACAATATACAAGCAATCTTACATAGTACAATACACAAGCAATCTTACATAGATACAATACACAAGCAATCTTACATAGATACAATACACAAGCAATCTTACATAGATACAATACACAAGCAATCTTACATAGATACAATACACAAGCAATCTTACATAGATACAATACACAAGCAATCTTACATAGTACAATACACAAGCAATCTTACATAGATACAATACACAAGCAATCTTACATAGATACAATACACAAGCAATCTTACATAGATACAATACACAAGCAATCTTACATAGATACAATGTACAAGCCCGTATAATACATTTTAAAATGAAAGCTTTTATCTACATATTCGTGGATAAGAAAAAAAAATACAAAGCCTGAGGAAATCAAAATATCAATTCAGTTAGCGTAACAAATATCAATTCATTTAGCGTAACAAATATCAATTCAGTAGCGTAACAAATATCAATTCAGTTAGCGTAACAAATATCAATTCAGTTAGCGTAACAAATATCAATTCTTTTTGAGGAACAATGAGGGACGGATGGCCGAGCAATGTTGACCTCTCGACTGTTGAAATGAGAGTCTTAGGTTCTACTCTCGGTGAATTTTTCTTGGTCAAAAGTTGTTTTAAAAGTCCATGTTCATTCATCTTTTAATGGGTACGTCAGGCAGAGTTGTAGAAGATGAATTCTACACTCTGTCTGCTCCGATGGCCCTCTCATGGAACTTAACTTTTTGGCCAACGGTCTAGGACCCCACTGTCCCCCTTCCAGTTCTAATGTTTATTAACTCTAATGTTAACAGGGCTATTGGTGTAAATGGGAAGGGAGGGGGGGAGGAACCACCCATAGAGTGGGGTGGGGTATTGTTATTGTTCTTTCCCGTGAAACTCCAGACTACGAACTAAATCCCAGGATTTGGGCGAGATCATTTGCGGTTCATTGGCGGGTCTGCAGCGAGTTAGTAGCGAGTCAGTAGCGAGTCAGTAGCGAGTCACTGAAACAATTTCTAAGCGCCGACCCCCTCAATCGTGGAACCTAGTGACGTCGCTACAGTTACCACTTAGTAAAACCTCTACTGGGGCACATCATACCACTTAATAAGACCTCTACTGGGGCACATCATACCACTTAGTAAGACCTCTACTGGGGCACATCATACCACTTAGTAAGACCTCTACTGGGGTACATCATACCACTTAGTAAGACCTCTACTGGGGCATATCATACCATTGACTAAGACCGCTACTGGGGTACTTCCTGTATTTCAATGGTAAATGGCATATTTAAAAAAAAACAAGAGGGAAAAAAAGCTCCAACTCAACGTTGGTAAATGTTGCAAAAAATAATACTAGATACTTAAAGTGCATATTTGGTCTCCAAATAGTTAGAATTTTAAGGTTTTAGTTTTTTGAAAAATGGGGGGGGGGTCTTTTTTAGAGTCCATCCAGAGCGGAGCAAACGCCATAAAAACCACTGAAATAGGGCCCTGATGTACCGCTATAACAGGGCCCTGATGTACCACTGTAACAGGGCCCTGATGTACCGCTGTAACAGGGCCCTGATGTACCGCTGTAACAGGGCCCTGATGTACCGCTGTAACAGGGCCCTGATGTACCGCTGTAACAGGGCCCTGATGTACCGCTGTAACAGGGCCCTGATGTACCGCTGTAACAGGGCCCTGATGTACCGCTGTAACAGGGCCCTGATGTACCGCTGTAACAGGGCCCTGATGTACCGCTGTAACAGGGCCCTGATGTACCGCTGTAACAGGGCCCTGATGTACCGCTGTAACAGGGCCCTGATGTGTTCTTTTGCCCTATCTCCTAAGTATCAACGCTTAGCCCCCCCCCCTCCACCTCTCCCACAACACTTATCAGCTCTACTTTAAAAATACTAATTTAATTTAACAAAAATAGATTTCTGTTTCTACAGCCAATGTTAGAATATAACCAACACTCAGCTATGGTAGCTACCATATGTCACGGCGTGACTTCCTCTTTGACTGATGGGCTAAGTCACAACAGATGACTGGAATGACGGAGTAGTCTAACCTGAATTAAAATTGTTCTGTTCTAATATTTGTTTACTTCTGGCCAGGAGTCGAGCGGTAATTGATACCACTATATTAATGATACCACTAGATTATTGATACCACTAGACTATTGATACCACTAGATTATTGATACCACTGGACGATCGATATCACTAGACTATTGATAACACTAGATTATTGATACGACTAGACTACTGATACCAATAGATTATTAATACCACTATTCTATTGATACCACTAGATTACGATACAACTAGATTATTGATACCACTAGATTATTGATATCATTAGATTATTGATACCACTAGATTATTGATCTTCTGGCACTAGACTATTGATCTTCTGGCATTTTAGACCAACATACTATTGAACTGCCCCCACTTCAGCAAATAATATCAATAATACTATATGACTTCTCCCATTTTAGACCACTTGACTATTGAACTGTTTTTCTTTATCTCTAAGGACTTTGGAGCAGATGGAAGAAACCGGATACATTTAACTTAAAGTTATTTCAGATAAATGAATCAACTTTACAAGCATTATAGAAAATAGTGACCATCAGAAAACAGTCATAACAAATGGTAAACATTTGTGACAGGAAAATATTTAGGACAATGTACGGGCCAGTAAAGAAAAAAAAAACAAGTGGAGAAGTAGAACAAATTCAGAACTATACGAGTTATACGAAGAACCAAATATAACAGCTGAAATCAAAATGAATAGGTTAAGGTGGGCAGGGCACATGGAAAGAATAGAAACCAACAGAGGTCCAAAGGCAATATATAAGGCAACACACAATGAGAATAGGCCTAACTGCAGACCAAGACACAGATGGTTAGAGGAGATTGGAGGAAGAAGACCATAGATCGGAATAAGTGCAGAAGGTTAGTATGGCAGGGCCCTAAATAGGCTGTAGAACCAAAGAAAGAAGTTTTGATCTGGGCTTAACTAAATGGGCTGTAGAACCAAAGAAAGAAGTTTTGATCTGGGCTTAACTAAATGGGCTGCAGAGCCAAAGAAAGAAGTTTTGATCTGGGCTTAACTAAATGGGCTGTAGAACCAAAGAAAGAAGTTTTGATCTGGGCTTAACTAAATGGGCTGTAGAACCAAAGAAAGAAGTTTTGATCTGGGCTTAACTAAATGGGCTGTAGAACCAAAGAAAGAAGTTTTGATCTGGGCTTAACTAAATAAAACAAAAAAATGTCACTGCTGTGGTCTCGCCTGGTGGGGTGCAGATGAGGATTCAAATCTTCAACAATGTCAGTCAGAAATACATGGTCATTTTCAGAAACATGTGGTCATTGTAAGAAATATGTCGTCATTGTCAGAAATATGTGGTCATTGTCTGAAATATGTGGTCATTGTCATAAATATGTCGTCATATTCAGAAATACGTGGTCATTGTCAGAAATACGTGGTCATTTTCAGAAATATGTGGTCATTGTCAGAAATATGTGGTCATTGTCAGAAATATGTGGTCATTGTCAGAAATACGTGGTCATTGTCAGAAATATGTGGTCATTGTCAGAAATATGTCGTCATTTTCAGAAATATGTGGTCATTGTCAGAAATATGTGGTCGTTGTCAAAAATAAGTGGTCATTGTCAGAAATATGTGGTCATTGTCAGAAATACGTAGTCATTGTCAGAAATATGTAGTCATTGTCAGAAATACGTGGTCATTGTCAGAAATACGTGGTCATTGTCAGAAATATGTGGTCATTTTTAGAAATATGTAGTCATTGTCTCGAAATATGTGGTCATTGTCAGAAATATGTGGTCATTGTCAGAAATATGTGGTCGTTGTCAGAAATACGTGGTCATTGTCAGAAATATGTAGTCATTTTCAGAAATATGTGGTCGTTGTCAGAAATGTTTTCGTTGTCAGAATTACGTGGTCATTGTCAGAAATATGTGGTATTTGTCAGAGATATGTTGTCATTGTCAGAATTACGTGGTCATTGTCAGAATAATGTGGTCGTCAGAAATACGTGATCATTGTCAGAAATATGTGGTCATTGTCAGAAATATGTGGTCATTGTCAGAAATATGTGGTCATTGTCAAAAGTATGTGGTCATTGTCAGAAACCCATAGTCTTACTGGGTATAATATCAAACTGGGTATAATATCAAACTGGCTATAATATCAAACAGTACTATACTATCCTTATGAGGTTGTATAAGTAATCTCACAATATATTGAATCTTCTAATTAAATTGATGCAGTTATAAATATTGTACACTTTCCTAATCATTTTATTTGTTTTCTATAACGATAATCACAAAATATAAAAATAAATATCAGATAATAAACATTATTGGAAATGTGAAACTTAGGTTAGTGTGTAATTGTAAAGGAAATATTAAAACATTTTAGATTAGTCATGATCATTATCAAACCTATTCAACAACGCTGCATGGTAAATAAATATTATTTCTGTGTGCTAAACCAGCATTAATTCCAACAAACAGATGCAGTCAACATAAACATGACAAGTGACACACATACATATATCAAGTAATTCATACCGTATCGTCTCCTCCATCCACCCAACACCCCCAAGCATCAAAACGATCGACAACTCCAGCTCTCCCTAGTGAGTTTCTTGCATGAATATTAAGGAAGAGCCCAATATGGCTGCTGGAGTCACGGGACGCGGGAGGTAAGCCAAACATAAACGCACCACAGGATAAAAAAAAAAAGTCATGCGAGGAGATTTTTACTTGTTTACTAACTGGCCTTTGGGAAATAAATGTTAGCAGGAGAGCGGCAGCAAGGGGATGCAATAACTTCTATTGGCTTTTAATAATGGATGCTGTCGCCCTTTTCTGATCCAGCCATGAAAATGTTATCACAATGTTTTCGAATATGCCACTTACCGTTTAGCAGCGGCATTGAGCACATGTCAGGTGGTGTCCAAGTACATAGTGCACATGTCAGGGTGATGGACTTGTACATAGTGCACATGTCAGGTGGTGTCCAAGTACATAGTGCACATGTCAGGTGATGGACTTGTACATAGTGCACATGTCAGGTGGTGTCCAAGTACATAGTGCACATGTCAGGCGATGGACTTGTAGTACATATTGCACAAGTCAAGTGGTGTCCAAGTACATTGTGCACATGTCAGGTGGTACCCAAGCACATACTGCACATGTCAGATAGTGGCCTAGCACATAGTTTAGATCTCAGATAGTGGCCAAGTACATAGTGAACTTGTCAGGTGGTATCCAAGTAAATAGTGCACATGTCAGATAGTGGCACGGTCCATTGTGCACATGGCAGGCGGTTGACCTACTTTAATAGTGTAGCCATGAAATATCATAAATGTATCTAATGGTAGTCCCAGGGTTACGTTTGTATTTTATTGTTTTGTACTTTGATACTCACTTCTAAGTCACTACTGTACCTTGTTGAGTCGTTTGAAAATAAAAGGTATCTTTATTCATTTCACTATGGGATGTGTTAATAATCAACTCATTGATGTACTCACTAGACACTGCACTATCATTGCCTGATGCTCCCATTGTTACACAGGGTATTAGTGGATGTAGCTTTATGCTCCACCTATAAAGTCAAGACCTCAATGTAGTGAATGAGTAACAAATGTTTACATCATAACGTGATACCATTAAATCAATTATTAGATTGTGGTGGGACTATCATCCCTAGTAAAACATGGGTACCGGGTCGAGAGGGTAAGTTGGTAGGAGCGATTGTTTTCTAACCCATGCCTGAAAGCCGCGAATAATGGTCTCACATATTACTGCCTGGATAAATAGTCTTACATAAATACTTTATTGTTTTACAGTCTTGCTGACTGCTGTTAATAAGAATAGAGTCATTCCTTTACTTGGCTAAGTATGGAGTCATTCCCTTTATATAATTAATACTTCAGTCACTGCGTTACATTTAAGACACTCACTGGCAAGTACGCTGAATAAAAAAAATACATGACGTAAATGACTATATAGTCACTAGCCTATACAAGTAAGACCAGGGTCGTTGACTGTCATCAATAAGTCTGGGGGTCACTTTCCTACATAAATAAAGATTGCTGGTTTTTCCCTGTAGTAGATGTTAACTTTCAACATGTCTAGGAAAAATATATTCGACAGTCTCCTTCCCGGTGGGGGGAAGCTAAGAATTGTCTTCATATTTATTAAGCATACATTAAAGGGTACAGTGTACAGTATGACTTCAGTAAGACAAGATGGTCTACAGACAGAATCAATCAAAGACTACCAGCTCCGTCAAGTTGACAGAAGACATAAAGAAAATGATCAGTTGTGCAGGCACTGACCAACGCTGACCTCAACTTAAATGTCCTCAGTGTACCCTCTGACGTCAGACATACCCAAATAGAATATTCATATTGGCCAGGTGCCAGTGACTATTTGCCCAGTAAGAGTCAATACTTCAATCTGAATTTCTTGTTCTGTGAAAGCTTATGAAAACTAAAACGAATGGAGTGTACATGGTATGTTAAGAGCACAGTAGTTTATACTGAATGGACTATGAGACTCCAGTTAGCAATAGTTTATACTGAATGGACTTTGAGACCACAGTTAGCAATAGTTTATACTGAATGGACTATGAGACCACAGTTAGCAATAGTTTATACTGAATGGACTTTGAACCTCAGTGAGCAATAGTTTATACTGAATGGACTTTGAACCCCAGTGAGCAATAGTTTATACTGAATGGACTTTGAACCCCAGTGAGCAATAGTTTAAACTGAATGGACTTTGAACCCCAGTGAGCAATAGTTTAAACTGAATGGACTTTGAACCCCAGTGAGCAATAGTTTAAACTGAATGGACTTTGAACCCCAGTGAGCAATAGTTTAAACTGAATGGACTTTGAACCCCAGTTAGCAATAGCGTATTATGTCTCTAGGAGAATTAGGTACACCAAATAAATCAAAACAGACTAATTTCCTTAAAGATAGGATGGGTTCATATTTGTTTTTCACACACATTTGATATTTTTTTTAATCTTTTATTAAAAACTAGCTACACCCTGCAAAACCTTTGCATAGAGTTATATTGGGTTAGATTTCATCAGTAGGCTAAGTTATTTTTTGGTTTTGGACATATCCGATTTTTTTCATGATTTTAATACAATTTAAAGATGCAATATGTGGTCTAAGTACAAAATAAAAATATTGAAATAAAATTATTTCACATTTTGGCATTTGGGTTTCAAGTTTGAAAACCACATAAACAATTCAAAACTGTAGATTTAAAAAAAAAACATTTATCGAATCGCCATTTTGAATTCTTGCTTACGACTTTCGATATAACGCAGACATGAGACCGCTATTATTTATATAGATTGTTTATGTCTACATCGGTTAGTAGAAGAAAAAAACCCGTTTTAACACACACACAAATCACAGGCTAAAAAAGGAAAATGGACAATGTTTGTAAAACAACTGATTTCTTACCTTAAAAGTGTTTTGTGTATATTGATCCTGGTATATTTTTGAAATATCTGAACTCATCCCAAGGGGGTGTAAGGAGTGAACAGAAATATCAAAATATCATCTTTTGAGGAAGTACAATGGTTTATACACTTGGGATCATTGTGAGGACTAGATGTATAGTCTATGTGTATATCATTGTTAAGACTAGATTATAGTCTATGTGTATAATATTGTTAGGACTAGATGTATAAACTATATGTATAACATTGTTAGGACTAGAACTTTCACTTACCATTTTACTGTATTGTAAGGCAAGCATTTTAATTTCTTTATTTATATTATTTTAATTTCTGATACACACGACCTATAAAATCAGAACATGGAAATGATATGAAAAACAACAATAAAATGTTTACAACTTCTAAGGAAATGCTGGCTGACCCTGGCATCACTTCAACAGTTGCATATCCAGTTATTACTGCGTCTCTTGCCTCGCGAACAAAGAAACCACAAACTCTTCTGAAAACTGCGTTTGGCATTGGCCCTGCAATCTGTGTTGATGATGCTATAATTGCTGGAATTCTTCGACTACCAACTTGTTTACAAGTTTTGAGGTGCATGATGTATCACTGCAATGTAGGTTCTCTTGGTGCACCTTCTCGATTTACAACTGCCAAATTGTGCGAATCAAGTTACTGCTTTCTATGAAAAAGCAAACATTCCAATGGTGACAGGAGAGCTTGTGAGAAGATTGTTCCAGCTTCTTGATGAATCACAATAAACTTCGTTCAATTGATAAAGTCGCCGAAACACACCAGTCATCAAACGTAAACTGGAACAAATGAAATCTATGTTGGCAACAACTTTTCAACTGTGGCTACCAAATGTCGAGACTATTATCAGAATGCCCAGGAGATCTAGCATTCTTGAGGTCCTCGAAAGGAGACAGGTCTTCCAGCTTTGGATCATTTGACAAAACACTTGCAAAAAAGTCGCTCGACGCCATTCACGAGATGTCGCAACATTGGAACGTCAAGAAACGCGCAAGAAGAAAATGCAGCATGTTCAACGATATCAGTGCCTTCCAGCGAGGGTAGCAGTGACGAACCCGATGATTCTACTTCTAAATCTGAAGGTAATATGGAGTTTGTTGATAACTGTTTGGATGATATAATGCCATTGCAAAAGCGAAAGCCTACAGGAGCTTTGGTATTTGTACCTCCAGATGTTTAAGCCGACCAAATCTTGTGTCACTAGCGACAAGATTAATCACCAACACAACAGGCAGCTTTTACACAGGGCCTTATTAGCGAGTCTGGGGGTGATGTATCAATGATGGCTTCTTCCTGTCACCACTGCAGATCGTTCACGTCGCAAGTTGTAAGGGGGATATCTACAAAGATCCACGACTCCTGGGAACCCAAACTCTGCACTTTACACTGGGATGGCAAACTGACACCTTCTCTAAAAATCATTGTGTCACTGAAGAACGCATAACAGTTGTTGTCCGGTGATGCAAAGCAATTGAAACTTCTAGGAGTGCCAAATTATGCCAAGGCAACAAAGAAACCCGTTGGTGAAATAATTGCAGAATTAACCATGGAAAGCTAATGACAGAGTGACATTGTAATGATTGTATCGTTAATATGACATTCGACACAACAAGATCAAACACTGGTCATCAGACTGCTGACTGCATTGCTATACAAAATATGCTGCAACGTGCTCTTCTGTGAGGTGGGTTGTCGCCATCACATTGGTGGAGTTATCCTCTCGCATGTGTTTGCAGACATGAAAATAGAAAGTTTGATCCCCGGATACTTTGTTCACCAAGCTGCGAAGTAATTGGGGTTGGTGGCACATAGTTGTCTCACGTTTGTAGTTCGATTACAACGATGTCAACAGAGACATATCCAAGTCAGCAATCCGTGCCCTGAATAGGCATCTGTGGTACCTCACTGCTGAAATGATCCCACTTGCTCTGTTCAGCAATGAAATGCCTGTGTTGGAAAAGCGAGCTCTGGCAGGTGCTCTGCTAAGGCTTCGACCAGTGGTTGCCCTCCAAACTCCACAGAATCGATTTGGAAATGGTTGGGGAAAACCACGATTCCAATCAATTGATTCTAAAAAACTCGGTTGTGTGATCTGGCTGGAGTTGACTCGTGGTTTACTATATACAGACTTTCAGCTGGACACAGGATTATCAACTGCCTGTTGATGATTGGTGCCAAACAGCTTCTTACATTGCCAATTTTGAAAATGTTGCTATTAACGTTGTTAACGATTGTGCCGAGAGAGGTAAAACTGGCATCTGACTTTGTTAAAGCAGCACGAACGGATGAACATTTTCAAAACATTCTTCAGAAATGGTAGAAATGGACCATAAACTTATCCTAAAATCCGTAAACCTTACAAACGTACAACAAGTGAAACTGTATTAAATGCAACAGCAATAAATAATTTAATACTTTAATGTAATTTTATATAGGCTAAAATAAACTTTTTTTTTTCTTTACATGTCATGTTTGTGATATATTTTACACAAGTTATTATTAATGATAGAACAAATTAAAAACAATTTGCGCTCAAAAACAAACAATCAATTTTTTTCCTCTATTGTGGTGATGCATACAATATATATATGTATGTGTATGTGTATGTCAGTGCCGGCCTTAGACATTTTTGTGATATAGGTAAGGACAAAAATGCCGCCCTCTTTAGTTTCATTTTTCTAAGAAAACTCTTTAAATGCTATTTATTTTGAAGTAAATCCAAATCATGAGAAAATAAAAATATGATGTATTTATAGCAGGCCCGTAGCGTGCGGGGGGCAGGGCCGGGCCCTGCGTTTTGTCTGGCCCGTCCTGTAGGCGCCTGCCAGTAAAATGTATTACCTGGCCCCCCTGCTATTGCCTGGCCCCTGCTGCAGAATGTCTGGCCCCTGCTGTAGAACTGTCACGCTACGGGGGCTACGGTTATAGTTTTGTTACTGGTCTTCATTCTTCATAACAAATTTTATAAATTTGGCAGCATAAAAGTTAAAGAGTTTTAAGTATACGTAGTGTATTTTGGAAGTTTTTTTTTTTTTTTTTTTGCTAGGTTAAAAAAGTAATGAAAAATTTAAAAAAAAATGAAATGTCATGTTTATTAAGCATTAAAAGATTAAAGAGAATTCAAGAAAAATATGCTTTTCTAGCTTTTGCAGGAGGCAAACTCTTCAATTACCTCCGGTCAGATCCAAATCTTCTGCAATCATTTTCTCTATAGATATTGTAGCAAAACCAACCAAACGATGCTGAGACGGCCCGAAGAACATGGCCATATATTTGCATGAGTTTGAGCGAAAGCTTCTCTCGGCACTCGCCACTGTTATCGGGAATTGCAAGTGTAATGCTCACGTACACATTCCGGAAAAAGAGCAATAAGCCCATTCCACATAGATAGTCTAATATAACTCTAGGCAGCAGTGCTGTGCTAGTTACTGTCAGACTGTAACTAGTTATAGTTACTAGTTACAACAGATAAAATATAACTAGTTACTCTATTAGTTACTCTATTCAAAATGTAACTAGTTACTTTACTAGTTACTCCACAAAGTAACTAGATAGTTACTATTAGTTACTGGGATTGTCAAGGATGGGTTGTATGATTCTCCAACAACGGTTATAATATGTCATATAATTCTTTATTAAAAACAGTATGATAAGTATTTATAAAAAAAAAACAATCATTCACCAATATATTAGTCAAAGCAACATCAACCAGTTTAAAGTTTAAAATTAACCTATCATTAAAAACTATTAATTGTTGTGTTGTATAACTAACTAATTAATAATCACTGTATCAGTTTTTTATTGGCTCTTAGCAGTAAGATCATTTCAAAATGATCATCCGTTAGACTATTTCTTCATGGAGTCAGTATTTTGCCCGCCTATGCTAAATAGCCTTTCCACTGGAGCGCTTGATGGAAGACTTGTGTTTTTACGAACAAATACTTGTTTCACAAGTGGATAGTGATGGAGACTAGATATGTCTTTTGAAGAATCGTTTAGGAAAAGTTCAAGTTCGGACTGAGCAGTACTACCTCCAGTATCAGACTCATAAAAACAGAAGAAACTTCCTACATGAGATGATGAAGTCGTTGCTGTTGTAATATTGGAAGCATTGCCTGCAGCATCACAGTCAGTCATGGCCTGCATTGCTTGTAGCAGCAAATATTTAGTTCGAACTCTTTCAGCGTCAGACTGTATCCATCGGAGCTTGAATTGTGGATGAGAAGCACTTGCAATTATCAAATCATCTTCACCTTCAAGTGTGCCAAATCTTTTACTGATTCCACTAAGTAATGCATCAGCCAGTGGAGCCGCAAACTTCAATAAGGGCTTCATTGAAGAAAGATGTGAACGCAAGGAAGAAATTGTTGGTAGTAGTCCCATGAAGCAGTTGACTTCAGCTTGCAACGTGTCCAGAGCCATGGCTAATGGTTGCATAACCTTGATGTACTCGGCCATGAAAACTATTTCATTTGGGCGGAAACTTGTTAGAGAAAGTTTGCTGCATATGTCATTTAACACAGCTTCAGATTTTTTCTCAACAATGGAATAGACTTTGCCAACAGAATTATAAAATGAGTTCCATCGTGTAGCATTTGGAACAGCAAGTGTTAAATTGGATAAATCATGCACCACTTCAGCTGCCTGTGGACTTCTGCTTGCCTTGTTCCAGAGTGCAGCGCATTTAGCAAAAGTGCTGCGGTTCAACTTTTTGTAATTAAAATCATCATTTGCTTTTTCTGAATCAGAAACTGCTATAAGATTCATTGTGTGAGCTCCACAACGATGATGAGGTGGCAATGTAAACTCTGAGGCATCTTGGCAAGATTGCTTGTCATTTTCTAGAATGTCTGCAACATTAGTAAAGGTCACTGCTCCATCCTGTTTTGAGTCTGCAGGCATTGTCTCCAGCTCAGAAAACACTTTAAAAGCCTTTACAAAATTTGATCCATTGTCAGTAACTGTGCATATAACTTTTTCAGTGATGCGGAATTTGGAGTGAATTTCTTCAAGTGTTGCAGCAATCAAGTCGAAGGTATGTCTGCCTCGTAATCGTGAACATGCCAAAGCAGCTGATTTTCGTTCTAGTGTACTTATCTCTATCCAGTGCACGGTTACTCCAAAAAAACTTCGATTATAGGCTATCCAGATATCTGCTGTCGTGCAGACTACAGTAACAAGTGACAGCTTCTGCTGAAGATCCTGATGCATTGTTTTGTATTCGTCTTCAATGTTGCCTGTATATTAAAATTATACAACAAAAGCTTTTTTAAATTGCCAGAATAAACATTTTTTGTTTATATTATTTTAAGAAATTTGTAATGAGATAAGATAAATGACATTTTATGCAAATAATGCCTTTAAGTTCAAATCTGAAATCTAAATACCAATTACAAATTAATAAATCTAAAATCACTGTATATGTTGATAGCAAAATTATACAAACACAAATAGCAACACATTGTACTAATTAAATAATGATACAAAACATAAAAAATATATTGTAAATACTACTACCAACCAGTGAGAGTCTTTCGTGTCATCACAGTTTTGTCGGGTTGAAGTCCAGTTACCAATTTAGTGAATTCAGGTGATTCAACAACTGAAAATGCTTGCATGTCTCCGATAACAAAGTTCATGATCAGATCGTTAACATGTTGCTGTGACAGAAGTGCCACACTATTACTGGTCCATGAAGTTAAAGATTTCTGTTTCTTCGCCACCGGTTCAGGTAATCCATTTGATGAAGTGACAGACCTCTTCAGTGTTGGTAATTTATCATGTGCAGCAGGATGAACACTCTAATAATAAAAAGTAGTACAAAAATATAATTATAAAAAATAATAAATTGTTTTTTACAAATGTAAATGTTTTGAAACAATGGCATCTTCAGCCTGTTAATTATATAATAACATATTATTGCTAACCTGCAGATGTTTTTTGAGATTGGCCGTAGAATTGAGCGCGCAGCTATAAGTGTTTCGTAGCTGGAGGACAAAGCTTGCAACATACACGAACGTTTTTGTTATCTATTTCAATTTTCGTAAAAAATTCGGTAAACACTGAACGTTCAAAAGAATTTTCAATTTGCTTTGAGTTCACCATTGAGTTTGTCAAAAAATAAATTAGCTTTTTTATCGCTCACAACCAACTCGAACTTCCTATAACCATAAACATAAAAATACTTAACAAATATTATTGATTGCCATAGGCTCGTTCCGGCGCCAATAAACACACATGCGCATGCGCACACATGATACAACAACGACCAAAGTAACTAGTAAAGTAACTAGCAATTTGCGTTACTAGTTACTAATAAAAGTAACTAGTTACTTAGAATAGTTACAGTTCAGTAAAAGTAACTAGTTACAGCATTAGTTACTTCAAATTGTAACTAGTTACAGTAACTAGCATTACTGTAACTAGTTACTACCCAGCACTGGTCACTTGATAGACCAGCTAATGATCATATTGATTCAACCACTGAACCTTTTCAAGTATCATACAATAAATTGATTAAAAATAATTCATTTAACAAAAAAAAAATTGTTTTATTATAAAGATATTAAAATATAAAAATGAATGCTCCTATTTTTTTTTTACTTTTATACAGAGATGGGAAAGTGTTTGCTGATGAAGACTTAGTTGTATTTGTATCCATCTGTCTGGAATGTCTTAAATATGACTGCATTGATCAAGAAACTGGAACTTTCCCATCTGGTTATTTTTCAATATTTCTCACTGTTATTAGGCCTTTATTTAATTGGGTGAGTAAACAATCTAATATCTTAAAATGATTTTTATAGTCTTCAGTAAAAAGGTCCTAAAATACTTAACAGTTAAGAAGACACATTTGAAGAAAACCATTCATTGTTATCTATTATTAGCTTGAAGCCTTGAATAAGATGGACATTGCATCTCCACTTGTACCAGAATTTTTAAAGTGCTTGGATGTTGATGATGAAAATGTTGTCACATTGGTGAGTGTGTACTTCATGACATTCGGACGTCTAAAATCTGGTCAAATAGTCGTTTCGCCTCATCTGGAAAACCTAATAAGAGCTTATCTTGAAAAAGAAAATCAAAACCTTTTGAGTAAGATTTTGTAAAAAAAATGTGTACATTAACCAAACAGATATTAAAAAAATAAGAGCAAATGAAATATTTTAGTGTGAAATAAAGTAGAAAAAAGTTTAATTTTTTAAAATTTTTACAGTGGCTATTACTGAAATTTATCCCAGTAACCCCAAAGCACTGCAAAGTCACTATAGAGATTTAATGGAACAGATGAAAGACAGTGGAGATCCCACATTAATTACATATCTTGCACAGCTCTTTCAAAATGTTGCCAAGAAACAAGCAGAGGTAATGAAATATACAGACAAGCATACATTTTTTATTAAAAAAATTATCAGTTATTAAAGAAATGTATGGATAATATGATATCATGAAATGTAAATTTTTTTTTTAATTATTTTTTTTAGCTCTTTACAAGTAAAGATATCAAGATGCTATTTACTAAAGCTCAAGAGTATCCTAATGCTGAAGTTTTAATTCTGCAAATGCTCCAAGAGCTAAGTAAAAGATGTCCAGATAAAGTGATTGATCACTTAGAAGTGTTGTTTGATAAATCAGCCTGGAGTCCACATATGCAATATTTTTTGAATGATATAATGGTCACATTGGCTTTATATAAAAAGGTAAATCTAAAAAAAAAATGCCTTTATCAAGAATAAAATTTTGATCACAAGCGAAATAAAGTTTAATGAACCAAATCATTTTTTAATTCTTTTAGGACGTTTCATCAAAGGTCCTTGCAGAACTGTTCAAAAATTTAAAATCAAGTCAAGACAAAACTTTTTTGCTTGTAACATTTAATTCCATTCGAAGCATAGGTTTTAAATATCAAGATTTATTAAAACAAAGAAGAAGCGAAGTTGAGTTATTTTCAACATCAGATCCCGACGTCATCAATCTGAAAAAGATGATTCTGGATATGATTGATGGAAAAACGTAAGATTTGATGACAGATATAACAAATTAATGAAATTTATGGCAATATTATTTTAGAATTCAACAATTGCATAGATTAGCATTAAACTTGTTATAATTACGTAACTGATTTGAATGTTGAAAGATTAAAACTTGTAGGCTACAAAATTTAAAGAGATTAACATGGATGAAACTGTTTGATTTTTACAATTTTTATAAAACGATTTATTTTTTTTAGACCTGAGGATATGATCAAGCAGTTGAAGAAACATGAAGAAGAATTGACCAGTTTGGTTGGAAGAGTGGATGAAACTGACGAAATACTCAGTGAGGTCAAAGTTGAAGCTACTAAACAAGGAGAAAAACTAGACAATGTACAGAATGAAATAAATGAGCAGGGACAGAAACTGACAAACATTGAAACCAAAGTAGATGAAACTGTTGTCAAAGTAGAAGAAATTGACAAAAAAGTAAACATTTTACATTTGCCTAGTGTAATTTAGTTTTTGAGGCTTTTAAACCTGAAAGATTACTAAATGTTCTTGTGACAGCTTTGAATTCGACTGATCCTGAGTTTATCTAACATTTCATGCTTCTTAGTCTTTTTCTTAAAAATGTATTTTTAACACTGGCTTATTTTTATAACAGACTTTAAGTCATACTCCTTACTGGGCTAGAGATCTATCTAAACTACTTAATCCAAAGTCTGAACATGATTGGAGACTTCTGAGCAGCCGCTTAGGTTACAGCAATGTAGACATTAGAGGTTGGGCGCAACAAGCAGATCCATGTATGGCTTTGTTGAATGAATGGTAACTAAATAGAATGTTATAATTGTCTCTTGCTATGATAAGATTTCATAATAATAGATTTGTGTTGAAAAACATATTCAATTACAAATTTGGCCTCTAAATTGTATATCAGGTATATTACCCATAAAACAAGTGAGGCAACTCTGGCAGTTTTGACTCAACTTCAAGAGATGGACAGGCTCGATGCTGCAGTCATTGTTGAAAATGCTATGAAAAATGCTGGTAATTTTTTTATTTTTGACAATAAGAAAAACAAACTTAATGTTTGCTAGTAATTTTAGGATGGCACATTTTCCACAGAGCCAGTTCAGAAGCCAAAGAAGAAAACAAGCAAGCCATCAGTAATATATAAATAAGGGATTCCTGTATAATAATTTCGAAGCATAGTGTGAAAGATAGTTTTTAAGCAATTAACAAGATCCATAGAGATGTGGAATAATGAAATTGTACACAAATGAAGTGAAAGAAGCAAGCTTTTTCTTTAACTCCTCTATTGTTAACTCAATGGTTAAACTAAGTAAAATAACCTTCAAACCCAAATACATAAATACATGTAATAATAATTATTAAATAAAAGGTTGATATATTTCACAGAAGCAGTGGTTGAAGATGAGGAGTTTATGTATGCTTCTCCTCCACCCATCTTCATTAGCTACCAGTGGTTTCATCAAACTGAGGTTAAACTCCTGAAACAACACTTAGAAATGGCTGGTTATGAATGCTGGCTGGACATTGGTCAAATGGGAGGGGGGGATAAGCTGTTTGAAAAGATTGACACAGGAATACGAGCTGCTAAAGTTGTGATAAGTTGTGTTACAAGTAAATATGCCAAGTCTCCAAACTGTAACAGAGAGGTCTGTGTTATGTCATGATTTCTTAGATTCTGCAAGAGTACTGAATTTTTAGTGATGATTTTTCTATATCTCAATTAAGAATTTTAACCATTCTGAGTTGGTAAAATTTGTTTTATTTTGTCACATTTTTGGAAACTTTAATATTTAGTATTTTTATTTTTGATTTCTCAGAAAAGGATTAAATAATCTATTCTTTTACTTTTTTAATCCTATGTTAACTAGACCATTAAAGTGAATCTCACAGAAAACATATTGAACAGAATGTGCATTCACTGTGTTGTACTATATAAATTGTCATTTACTTAGGTTTTAAGACTCACTATTTAATAGCCTCTCCTGTATCCAGGGACATTTTCAGTTACAACAATAGAAATACAACAAGTTTATTAAAACAAAATCTCACTGAAAAGGGTACGAATTTTTGAAATTGATGTTTTTTTGTTTTAACTTATTCAGCACTTAATTTTTTTCACTGACAGACAGCCCATCCCCTCCTCCTCCTCCCCCCCTCTGAGTCTACTTATAGTGATAACTTTTGAAAACTATTTTTAAGCTAATAAAAAAGTATTACATGTCAAATTAAAGAAAATTGAAAGGCCTTTAATGTAAAAGATTTTTTTTTATTTTTTAGATATACATGTAGTAGTGTTATAGTTAATAAAATATGTGTTCGCCAATAGAACTGTCTGTATAAAAATAAAAAGTCAAATTCTTTACTAGAACTTAAAGTAAAAATATTTAATAAAATTTCAAATAGATATAAAACTAATTTACGTCCAATATAAATAAAATAAAATGAAATAGAAGTAATAAATCCATCAACATTTCAATAAACTGTGAATTTTCAAAAGTTATCACTGAAAATAAAATTGGTCCTCAGACTAAGACCTTCTCTTCTTTGAGGACAAAAAGTCATTATGTAATTGTTTCTGGACTATTATAATGTTTTTTTTTCTGCTGAAATCTCATTCTATTATATGTGATATGTAGTAGTCACTTGTATTATGAATTATTTTATATAAAGATAACACTGAATTCCTACTAAAGCCTACAAAAAAAAAGGATTCTTAAAACTAATTCATTAATTAAAAAAAAAATACTATATTGAATCTGGATTGTCTCTATAACTAATACAAATTTCTGTCATTTGATTTTTCCCTTTTCAGTGACTTTGGGGCTTGACTTGTTTTTTTTTTACTGGTAATTGTATCATTGGCTTAGAGTGAATATATGTCCTTTAATTCTCTATGATACACTATCCAAAACAAGTTTGCACATTCTGTTTAATATATATTCTGTGGTGAAGTTTACACATGAAACATGAAACATAATTTTTTAAATGAAATATTGCAGGTTAACTTGGCTGTTAGTCTAAATAAACCAATCATCCCTTTGTTACTGGAACAATGTTCTTGGCCTCCACCTGGCTCCATGGGTCCTATATTTAGTGAATATTTATTCATTAGATTTTTTCAAAGATCTGGAGAGGATATGCCTGACCAGAGATACTGGGCTAAAGACAAATTTCAGGAACTTTTAATGCAACTGAATGTAATTGGACTTGCTCCTCAGGAAGACAAAATAGTAACCGGTACAAAAAAATACCTCAATTTGCAAAAATTATTATTTTGTAAAAGGTTAATATTCTTCACTTATTTAATATTATTCTATAAAAAGGGGAAAATCAGATAAAAATAATTTTCTTTAAGTGTGCCCTGAAATTTATTATTTATTTCTTCTGTTCATCTATAAATTATTA
This sequence comes from Bulinus truncatus, assembly GCA_021962125.1. Lineage (NCBI taxonomy): Eukaryota > Metazoa > Mollusca > Gastropoda > Planorbidae > Bulinus > Bulinus truncatus. Next base: position 2,322,042 of record JAGDYQ010000043.1, on the reverse strand, counting down.
TTTTTTTTTTCAGAATATAAAAACTGGTGGGTTCCTGTGATGCAGGAAGTCAAAATAGATAAAAGTAAAACAAAGAATGGAGGTATAGCAACAGATTCATTGCAGTCTACTTTGGATAAAAAAGTAAATAAAAATTCTTCAATCACTAAAATTATTTTTTGTGAACAAATATGTATAAAATTGATACATGTCTTATTTAGAATGTCAGTTTGTGCAATGTCTGATTACATCTTTTGAAGTTCTTGTTTGTTATTAATAATTAACTCTCATTTGATCTATTTTGTTAAATCTTTTTATTGTTTTGTTTAATCAGGCATCAGAGGCACCAGACATATTCATATCTTATCAGTGGGCCAAGCAGAGAAACATTATCCGACTTTACGAAAGACTGACTTCCCTTGGTTTCAGCTGTTGGCTGGATATCAAACAAATGGGAGGTGGAGATTCATTATATGATAAGATTGATAAAGGCATTCGTGGATGTAAAGTAGTTTTGTCCTGTGTAACTCACAAATATTCTTTATCTGCCAATTGTCGTCGTGAAGTAAGCTTGACTGATGCACTTAAAAAACCCATGATTCCATTACTGCTGGAAGAAATGACCTGGCCACCAAGTGGACCAATGAGTATGGTCATGACTCAATTATTATACATCAATTTTTCTAAGGTATTTATTGTTTTATTATTGATGATTATTCTCATCATGTTTAAGAAAAAATGTTATATTTTTTTACAGGGATACATGTATATGTTACGCTTGTGAAAGTAAAATAATACTAAATACATTTTTTATAAAAATTGAGTGTATAACCAGTGTTTATATGATTATTTTTAAATAACTTAATTTTTTTATAAATGTTAATCTAGCTTCTGTATGAAAAGATACATTTTGTAAATCTTGCAAATAATGATAGGATCATATTTTAAATATAAAATTCTTCATATTATTTACACTTATATTTAATTTCTCTCATCATTATCACTTCAAGAAAATAATATAGAATTAATTTCATTAGTCAACCTAGTAATAAGATGGTCCACATAATTCGATTTGGTAACTCAGTTTATACTAGTGATAGTATTTGAGATATCCGGGTTATTCAATGAGGTTTTTTAAAGAAAGTGATATAATAGTATAAATTATATATATGTTCAATTCATATGCATTGCATTTCTTAAGTTCTTTACCCCGGATATTGTATTTCACTAGCTAACATTGAGCTTTCATTCAACCTAAATGTTTTGACATGTGTCATTAAAAGGAAAGAAAATATTCTGATATAATATTGTGAGCTTATTAGTAGGAGACTTGAAGTTTTTAAAATAAAAATATTTTACAGCTACATGTTATTGACATTTAACTGGTACTATGATACATGTATTAGTTTTGATTATTTCATGTTAATTTAACACATTATGAGAATTCCAGTCTTTAGTTCATGTTTACCACTTCAATAAGGCGTCTAGAAATTTTGAATTAAAAAATTTAATATGTTTTTATCTGCTAATATGTTTTGAAATAAAGCAAAGGTTATTGTTAGCAACTTTATGTAAGTTATATAAATAATTTTTTAAAAACAAAATGGTGCATTACTGTTTAAAGAAAGTTTTATGCCTGCCACCCCTTACTGAGTTTGGGCCCCTAACCACAGTTCTCAAGATACCTCTATCAAAAGGCCACCCTCTCCATTTGAATTTAGCTGAATCCAATCTGGTGATGTCAGTTTACAGGTTGCCCCTCCAGGTATTCCTTTGATGCTCCACCTTCTTCATCTGCTGGATTATGTCATCTAATACATAATCGGCTAGCTGGGTCGTACGTTCAACCCGGCTAAAAATAGTCTTGGGAATTCCAAGATTTTCATCTCACTCAGGCTAATGGGGGGGGGGACAACTACATAACTACAAACGGGGAGAAGGGATTCGAGGTGAATTGTTTTACGTCACATGTTCGCAGAATAAAAAAAGAAATCAATAAACCAGTGTTACGTTTGTGTTGGGGGAGGGTGCGCTAATGAGAAAGAAGCAAGACACTTTAAAGTATACTCGCTTGCATTCGCGTGTTGTTATTTCTTGAACATCATACAACAAAATTAACAACTGTTTGGAAATGAGTCCTTTATAATTAGGCTTGCCATACGTCCCGGTTTGGCCGGGACAGCCCCAGATATACTGGGTTGTCCTGGTGTCCCGCCCGGTTGTTGAAATTGTCCCGGTTTAGATTCAGGGCACAGTTTCTTGGAAATAATTGAGCAAAATTATTAGATCAGAGAATGATTAATCTGCTCTTGTGCGATCAGTAACATTTTAGTAAGTAACACAGTAATACAAATTTACAGAAGTGAAAAATACGAGTGGTACAACAAGAAGAAAACTGTTTTGTTTTGTAAAAATATCATGTTTGTGTACCATTATGAATAAAATAACAAAGATTATCTATTCTGTATTTTAAGTGTTTTTTACATGACTGTTTACATACCCCCCCCCCCCCCCCCCGGAACCGACATCCCTGAACCTAAAGTAAAAAAGACAGAACTGTCCCGGTTGGTCCATGAAAAAATATGGCAACCCTATTTATAATAATATTAATGAATTAAGATTTTTAATTGATATGGTGTAGTGTTTAATAGTCGGGGGTTGTTTTTGTTAAGCTTCTGTACTTATAATGAGTATTATATTCTTTGGGATTAACTATATAAAATATGAACTTTATTTGATGTATTATTAAGTGTCCCTTAAATGTGTTTTGGCTACAATAATCTGTTAAAATATTATGAAGAAATTAAGATTTTAAGAATTAATCATCGGGGGTTGTTTATGTTAAGATTGTGTCCCATAATGAGGATTATTTTCTTTGGGATGAACTATTTAACATATGAACTTTATTTGATGTACTAATTTAATTTAATTACTAATATGTGTCCCTATTCTCAAATGTATTTTGGCTACAATAATCTCTTCATGTCCTTGGGGCCACTGCGAATGATTGTTAACGCACTCAAATATACTTTTCACTATGTAAAACTACAACTGTGTGCCTACTCGCCGGTCCGGGTACCGGGCCTTTGATCTAGTTTAACATAATGCTTTTATGAATTAATATAAAATAAACGTTTTCTGAAATAATTGACAAATTTTAAAATAGAAATATGTCCATAAATCTTTCAGGATGAAGCAAGTCAAGTATCATGGAATGGCCCAAAATTTACAGAATTATTAAATCAAATCCATCAATATATTCCACATAAGTTGCCAACATTGATAGAAACACCTCCAAGTAATAAAAAGGTTCAGTCTGACACTGTTTCATCAGCTAACACTACAGAGAATGCTCTGAACTCAAGTTCTTTTCTGCAGCAGCCACAGCCAAATATTTCACATCCAACTGCATCAAAAGCAACTGCTAAAACTAAAAATTCTAAATCCTGCACAGTCTTGTAAATTGTATCTTTGAACACACAATATGATAGAAAAACAAAGATAGGAGCAGGTCGAACTAGACTCTTTCTGAAAACAAGAAATATTACTAATAATAAATAAAATTCTATTAATGTTTTGTCTCTTGTGTGTTTTTCTTACATGTGGCAACATTTGTGTAAATACTTTTAAACAGTATTTTTTTTCATTCATTGAAATTACTGTAGACATGTATTTAATTTCACTCTTTATTCAGTAAAACTTTTTGTGGGAACTGTTTACCCAGTGATCTTATACTGTACTTTATTTCCTAAAACATGAAATACTTTATATTTATAGATTGCTGATAAACAAGTTTGTGAAGAAAATTTAGAAAAATGTGGATGGGGAAATATTGTATGTGGGTTTCTGATTGTGAGGTTTTTAATGGAAGCTTTAAAATTTTTTGCTGTCGTTTCAGGCTTTATTAAATTACATTTTTTTGTGGGTTTTTGATTGTTACTATTTTTAAATACATCTAAAGAATTGGTTTCACATCTTGTAGCTGTTAAAAACTTGTTACATATTTTACTTATTTTACGTAAAATTTTTTTTTATGCCATATGAAATATTCACTTGAAATAATTATTAAATTTATTTTTATATATCGTCTTGAGCCTTGTGATGCAACATGATTAATTGATTTGTAATAAAAAAATACCGCACCATTTTTTTTCTGTCATGAGTCTTAAATTTGGTGAACTGCCATTTGAATTCATTAAATACATTCAGATTATCAAGACTTCTTTAGTTAGTTTTGATTTTAAGTTGTCCCTTCAATTGGTGCCACTGATATACGAGTCTGCGGTTGTCATAAAGAAAAATGAAGGCAGAGACAGCCTTAGTTGTATTCGGTGCCAAGTTAAGTGTGTATGCAGGACCTGAAACAATCTTTTTTTTAGTGAGTTAACAGAGATCATGGATAACTGGCTCATAGGATTTTGAGCTCGTATTCTACGCTGCCACGATCGAGTTGCAACCCTATTCACAAACTGTTCCAAAAGAACGCTTAAAATCTTTCCCCGGACCTGAAAAAATCCAAAGGTTCTCACTAAGGTTCGAACCCAGGACTCTCCGGTCGAGCGCCCTACACCTCACGACCATCCCTTCCCTGTGTTGTCTGAAAGGTTAGGAAATGTTCCGTCGTGTGGCGTCTCAGAAAGGTAAGAAAATGTTCCGGCATGTTGAGTTTGATCTCACATTCAGAAAATGATTATAAATTATTTGCTGAACATTTCTGGGTGATCTGGTGCTTCGTTACTTCTCATTTGCTCCTTAACACAACATAAGATTTCGTTATGCGCATAACAAATATGTAATGTAGGCAAACTCTAATGAATAGGTTCTTCGTTCTTCAGAGCAGCTTTTCTTTAACGTCACTTTTAAAGACACTTAATAGAATTAGACAAAAACATCACACCCCTCTTCAATCAGCATCTGGCAAGTTCACTCTTAAATTATATATAAAAAAAAGTTCCCTTAGCCTCAAAGGGCCATCGGAGCAGATGAAGTGCAGAATTCATAAGCACGGCATATAAAGGGATCGATTACACAAGGGAACAAAATTTTTGCTATCTGGGATCTATTTAGTGTACCAAGACTTTTGACCTGCTGATTCCAAATATGTCATTGAAAATTGTATATCACGTCACATTTTTATAGTTATGTTAACATCTTGATCTACCATTATAACGCTTTATAGTCATTAGAAATATAATGTAAATGCTTCTACATGTCAATACAATAACTACAATTTACATGGGAATAGAACAGAAAAAGCAACTTTACAGTATTATATGTACAAATAACCTCTGGTAATCCTAATATAATGCATTTTGAAGTCAGAAATAATTAGACGATGCTGCTTTTCTTTTGTAATCAGTGTCACACTATCGCTGTAAAAACCGACAGAAATCGCCCATCATGCTGCTGTTTAACCTCTCTTGATATGTTTTCCATCGTTGCTATCGTGAAAACGTTCACCCTGTTCGTCGCTGACTGAACCTAGATTGGGTGGGAAGAATATGTGGAAGCTTATATAATATCTGTAAGTGAAAGAGACATTGATAGCATTTTATTCTCTCAGCAAAATAAAAAAGGTGCCAACAAGTTCAAGAAAAGAGACAAGTGCTGGATAGAGTAATTGAGATTCTGAAAATGATTGGAAAACGTGGTCTTAGTTATGGGTCAAAAAATGATGCTGCCTATACATTAAACGACGATACAATCGATCATGCAAATTTCTTGGAAATATTATTACTCTTGTCAAAATTTTACCCAGTAATTAAAAAAACATCTTGATATGTTTATTGAGAAAAGTAATGACACACATGCATCTAATTTGGCGATTAAGGGGAGAGGAAATTTGATTACCCTCATATCGAAGACGACATTGAATTATATCGTTGATGTAATAAGAAAAAATATAAAGAAAACCATTTCGGAGGAAATTAAATCTGCTGGTATGTTTTCAGTTCAATTAGATACAACTCAGGATGTAAGTGTGAAGGACCAATGTTCAATAATTATAAGATATGTAACAGATAAAGTTCATGAGCGATTGATATGCGTGGCAAACTGTACATCTTCTACTGGAAAAGGTATGTTTGAATTATTTCAAGAGAAACTCATTGAATGTAACATAAATATTGAATATTGTGTCGGTAATGCTACAGATGGGGCAGCCAATAAGTAAGGACAGTACAATGGGTTTACTAAATGGCTGAGTGACGTTGCACCTCATCAAATTCATGTCTGGTGCTACGCACATGTATTGAATCTTGTTTTAAGTGATACCACTCAAGCCACGACCTCTTCAATTAGCCTATTTCAACTGCATGTGCGGTGTTCTTTAGAGAATCGTATAAAAGAATGGATGTTTGGGTCGATCACAATAGAAATCTAGACACCAAAGATTAAATATTGTTGGTGAAACGCGATGATGGGCCAAAGAAAGTGCGTTAAAAAATATTTGGAAATTTTGATGATCCAAACTCATCATCGTACATTGAATTGATTTATACGTTACAAGAACTAGCACAATCGGACGCATTCAATTCAAAAATCAGGGATACAGCTCAAACTTTACTAGATAAGTTTATCAAGTTTGAAACGATTTAAAACGGTTGTCACTGCAAAACTATACTCAAGAATATTCCAGCACACAGGATCGCTTTCTAGTTATTTACAAACCACCGGAATGGATGCACTGCAAGCATACCGTAATGTAGATTGTACTGTTAAGTTGTTAAAAAATATGTCAAGAGATTTCGATGGTGTTCTCGACAGTACCAAACGATTTGTGTCCTGGGCTAATAACAAGTTGGAAGAAGAAAATGTTGAAATTACCATTGAGGAAAATTTTGTAGAGAAACGTTTACACAAAGCAAAAGCGATGTCTGATGAGAGAAGAACACACAAGGTAGTAGGAAATAATGCAGCGGACAGATATCGCACTGAAGTTCATAACTGCATCATGGACAAAATTGTAAAAACTATTGAAAAGCGATTTGAATGTCACGATTCCTTATACGCAGATATTGCCTGTCTTGATCCACAGAATTTTGAGGATATTAAACAACAAGGTTTGGCTACATCAGCGATGCAGTGCCTTAGCAGTATTCTCATTAAATTTGATGAAAGTGCCACAGCGACTAATCTCAGAGAAGAGCTAACTGACTTTGCGCAGAAATGGGACAAATTTAAAAATTCTGTCCCCGACGAATATCTTCTCCAAATGTTCGATGATTCAGTAGAGGACAGCGTCAGTGAAGATTCGCCACATGAACTCTGAGACGACCAAGTTGTGGATAAGAGTGAGGAACTTCAAAAATGCAAATTTTGCAAAAAAATGTCCTGTTTGCTGCTTTTCTGTACTACATAAATATAGTTTCTATGGGCAAACATACAATCATCTCTTTAGTGCATATAAACTTTTATTGACTATGTCTTCTACCCAAATAGCTTGTGAGAGATCTTTCTCTAAACTGAAATACATTAAGAATTATAGATCATGTAGCCGAAATGACACCCAGCTTAAAGCAGTTGCTTACACTATAACACCATCACAGTGAGTCCGAATAAATTGATTTATAACTTGAATTGACGCATTCTTGATATTTTATATACAATTATAAATTAGATATTCCATTTATCGTTTTTTTGTTATTTTATATCAGGTTTGGATGGGAAAAAATGCACAAGGAAAATATAATTCATGAAGATAGGGCCGCTTTTTGTTTTTTTCCCGGCCCGCTTGAACTCCCCAGTCCACCCCTGCATATCCTTGCATGTTGTTAGTAGTCTCTCAACCAACTCTGCATAGTTCTCAGACCTGTAGTTTCCAAAAAGTTATAAACCACAGCCACAAAGGCATCCCAGGCTGCAAACTGAGCAGGCTGCGGCTGTGCCTTAAAGGTGGGATCACGAATGACTTCACAAATTTGAGGACTAGTGAACACGTCCACACATCTTGCTGGTGTAAGAATGGTCTTGAACTTCTCTTGAAGATACGCAAAGCCACCAGAATCCTTGTCCAGAGCCTTCACAAAATGTTTGAACAGTCCAAGCTTTATGTGAAGAGGGGGAAACAGTATTTTGGTAGGATCAACAAGAGACTTGTTGTACATTGTATCTGCGAGGTACATGATCAGTTTTTGCTGGCCAGTCTTTAACTGTGTAATGTTTTTCATCATCACGGCTGTTCCACAGACATAGAAAGCACATGGACCTTGTGTATCCCAGCTGCAATCCAAGAAGAAGAGAAACTACTTTTACATCCCCACAGAGGCACCAGTTATGATCTCTGTACTTGATAAGGTTGAGGAGCAACTTCATAGAATCATATGTCTCATGTAATCCGACTGCGTCTCCTAATGGAATAGATGGCTTCACATTCCCATTATGTAGGATAACTGCTTTAAGGCTAACTTTCAGGCATGTCCATGGGGCAGATTTTTCTGTCCCATCCCATCCCATCCCATAGTAATTTATGCCTATCCCGTCCCATGGGATTCCCATGAAATCCCATGAAATCGCCAACGACACCAATCATCATCTACAACAATGACTGACAGTCTGATTACTGGCGTAACGGTTGTGCCTCCGTTACACGCAAGCGGTAAACAGATTATGCATAAATGCGTATTGCTTCAGCTACGCATGGCAAATTTATATGTAATCTCCGCCCATCTCTTAAAATCAGGCCGTACTATTGGTGATAATAGCTTGCACTCCATCTAGTTGTTTATACCACATCTTTGGGCGTGCCGCACCAAAATGCAAACAAACCATCTTATATGATAAAAGGTTATGTGTATTTATTTATTTATTATCTGCTATGCGGTGTCCTTCGACAAGATAAAGAACAGATTACGCAATACATATTTAAATGAAAAAGAAGGATTAAAAGCTTTAAAAATTAACAAATTTGGGTTAGCTCAGGTGCACATCAAGTTGCTATGACGTGGCTACTCTGTCCCATGCCGTGTCCCATGGGACATGGAAAATACAAATGTGCGCTGTCCCATCCCGTCCCATCATATGGGACGTTTCCCATGGGAATCCCATTCTGCTTACTTTCCTCATCATCAACGTCGCGTTCGCTATCAAGGCATAATGGAGGATTGGGAACTGGATTTTGTTCATCGCGTGGAACAGGTTTTAAAGCAGTCACAATTTGGATAATGAATTGCTGATTTTTTTTTTGAAATATCCAGCAATATTTGTCATGCAAAAGTAGCAGTCAATGCGTGCAAAAATGGACGACCATGATGCTTAAAGGGCCCACCATGAGTACACTATTATTGAATAACAGGAATTCTCTATGAAAATAATAAACACATATATGGTACTTACTAACCGTAAAACAAACATCATTTCATGTCTTATAGGTTCTTGGCTATACCGGGTCAAATATTGATGAAAACTGTCTGAAGTGCAATGTTGGGAAATTTTTAGGACATTCTGTGTGCAAGTTACACTTGAGATAAATACATCATTCAACTCAGGATAAAACAATGAGTAGATACTGAAAATTTTAGCCTGATCCCTTTTTTAGTTTTTGAAATATTCACGTTGAAATATCGCGAAAATGTAAATGTCACGAACTCGCGACTACCCTTAAAACTTTAAAAAATCATATCTCAGAAAATTGACCAGATGGCCTGAAATTTTTAGGAATCACTCACTTTGAATGTATCACAAGCCCTGAAAATTTCAGGAAGATCTGAGAGGGTCGAGTGAACAATTGTCAAAATACTGATTGAGTTGACATGGAATGACCCAAATGGCATTACGATGGCATGGTTGCATAGGGAAAGGACTAAAACAAATTTAAATAAAATTAACAGAAATAACACACCGGATGTTCAAATTGCAAAACTGGTTCGTATTCTAAGACATTTGAACATTTTAAGTTCAGTTTCAACTTTTACGGAGTTCGAGTTTTGAAAAAGGTGCGGCATTTTTTGAGTCCGCCCGTGTGACAAAGACTTATTACACTTCAGGCCGAGTCAGCTCTTAAATCCGCCTCTGTACGTTAGATTGTTATCATTGGATTGGGAGGAAGGCGTCAAAATACTTTTCTTGCGGCTGGTAGCTTTGACGCGGCTCTGCCTGTACGTAGGCCTACCTTACATTAGGTTATTTTTAGAGCTGCTGTTCTATTAAAATTTTTAATCGAAATTAACGCATAATTAAAAAAAAATATCGCAAATTAACGCATATTTTATCGAAAAAATACTTTATTTATCAATTGTAACATTTTTTAATTCTATCAACATGTCATTTAAAATGATAACAACGTGTGGTTATTTTTTCGCACTTACTTTGCCTAAGCAATAGAGTATTAAACCTTTGTGTGCGTGTATGTGTGTGTGTGTGTGTGTGACGTCTTTGACAAGCCAGACCTTGAAATGTTCGACTCATTTTTGACGCGAGCAAGTAAGCGTCCTTGTTCATTTGTTCTCAGTCTCAGATGTGGGCCGCGACTTGTTATAAAGTGTGACGTCAACAGGAAAGAAGGAACAGAAGATGAAAAATGAAAGCCGACCGATAACATCAAAGTGTCATTTTACACAATTTTTTTTTATTAATATAACTGACAGACCGATAAATAAGAAAGTAAATGAATGAAAGAATATAAGAATAACAAAAGAAGATTATTGGTTGTATTGGTGGGGAGGTGGGTGGTGTTAATATTGGTAGATGACGTCACTTCCCAACTACAAGAAACATTGTTTCAAAGCCATGACACTTGTTAATCAAACTATAACACGTGCAGATGTTCATTAAATGCAATATTCAGGGTCATAAGTTTGAATTAAGAAATGGCAATCCTATTGTTTCAAGGTCATATAGCTGATATGATTTATGTAAACGCGACAGTCTGTGTTCGGGTTTTTTTTCTTCTTTTTTTTTAAATCTCGTCTGACCTGGTTATAGAATTGGATTATTTACTGATTTTTTAAAATTTTATCTGCAACTTTGAAATAACACCATTTGGGTAAAATTTAACGCATTTAGGTGTTTGTGTTTAAAAATGTAATCGCATATTTTTAACGCATTAATTACGCTTTAATTGCAGTAAATTAACAGCCATATATAAAATTTAACTCAGTATCACAATAATTATGAAAAATACAACCATGTCTCGGGTACAGATGTATTAGCAAAATGTTATAATATCAAAATACGATACAAAATTATGCGCAAAAAATGATGATACAAAATTTCTAGCATCTTGTTATTTTGATCTAATTATTAACGGGTTCATTATACCTCCACCAATACACTACAGTATATAATGTAAACTAGTGAATGAAAGTTTTCTCTTTTTACATCGACCGGGAAGGGAGCAGGAGTTTACTTGTCGAAGAGCTAAATAACCAAAACATCTTCATCATATATTACAAGTGGGGCTTCAGTCGACATACCTGGAGGTGAGGGTATGTGCGAATTGCGGCAGGGTGGGTGTGGTAGATCAACTTAATAAGTGGACGGAACTTAAACTTCAAATGGTGAAATTCTGTTATTTATCGTTTTGGTGAACTTTCAGCATTTAGTCAAATTAACGCATTTAAGTGTTGCGTTAAAAATTTTAATCGCAAATTTTTTTTGACGCGTTAATCGCAAATTAACGCAGTTTAATCAGCAGCCCTAGTTATTTTCTTTACCTAGAAGAGCCGTTTTATTTTTCGGACAAACGTATGTTTGGTGACAGATACGTGTGGGCTAAAAGGGGGGGGGGGAGAGGGAGGAGGGGGGGCTAGCAAATACAAATGTCTGAGGCCTATAATAATCTTAAAGAATTTGGATTTCAGTCAGACTGGGTTTCTCTGACTGAATATTACGTCACGCATCTGGATTTCTAACTAAATGCTATTACTAGTGTGACGGGCCAAACTGCCAGAAAAAAAAATTGAAAATAAAATTGAACTATTAAACACATTTTAGGTAAATTTAAATTCATGTTTTGGAACATTTTACGTAATTGGATATGGGATGGGTGGACAGAGAGGGAGAAATAACCCATTAACAATAACAAAGGAGAAGGATTTTAGACAATAAAAAATAGTGTCATGATAGAATTCAGGAAGATACGTAGACGTGGGTAGATTCAGGAGTTCAGGGTTAGGGCTGTACTACAACTAAATAAAGTTTAGGAACAATGTGTCGGTATTGAGAAATTCAGGTAACATGAGAAGTGTCCACTTTATTCTGTTAAGTTCACCAAAGTCCTAATTATGTATTTAACGAAGGTGGAACCAACAAGCAAATGGGAGACTTAATAATTATAGGATGTTTTTTCCCAGCTAGCCTATATAAGAGAATGTAAGTTAAAAACAGAGTTTCACAACGGAAGCGCCTGGGACCCTCAATTTTTCTGGGGGCCTCTGAAAGCCAAAACTTTGGCCTATATGTAATTTCGAAGTTAGTCCTTTTTAGGGCCCAATATTTTCTACCGCATCCGGGGTCTCAACCAATCTTCGCCCACCTCTGTTAGGTATACCAATTTTAAGGACTTCAGATGCCGACCCTGGCAGGGATTTTGTAGGCTCCAGCAATGGATCGAAGCAATTATAAAATGTATCAGGCAAATATTTGAGTAAGAAATAAACGATTTAGAATACGGATGAAGTACGGGTTCTTATGTGGGATTGCGTTCCAGCACGCCAGATGCCGTCTATAAAAGGCGGTGAAACAATTCTAAAAATGGAGATTTTGTTAGGATCTAGCAACGAATCCATCAATTTTTAAATGTTATTTATAGATTTGGAATAGGAGCATTTCCATATGGGATAATTTAAGATTCTGGGGTATCACAATATTGCACGTCAGATGCCCCCTTCCCCTCCACCTTCGGTAAAAAATAATGCAACCAGGGGCACCCATCCCCTTCCTCTACTCCACGGGTACCGGTAATCTTTGTTTTTGTATTATTGAATTTATTTTTGTTAAATTTGTATTTTTTCAGCGTGCCTAGAAATTTTTCTTCATTGCCAATACTTGCACACGTGTAGTGTAAATGACATCCTTGATATAAAAGTTCCAAACAAATAAGAGCTACATTCAATCCAATCTATTTTCACTTGTCTTTATCAAAGCAATTTAAGGAACGAATCGTCTTGCCAATAACCACTGACGTTGTTTGTCGCGTGAATAAGACGGGACTCAGCAGAAATCTATTGTTCTAGGTCAATTCAGTCTGAGACTATTTATAGTATATTGCTAATTCCGGTAGCGTAAGGTGTAGCGTTCCTTTTGACGTGAAAACGGTTACCTCCCCAGGCGTCGGTTATATATGTCTATATATTATATATATATAATAATAATAAGAAAAAAATTTGTAAAATCTCTATAGCGTTTACATTGGATAACTTCTTGAAAGCCAGCATTACTAAATAATAACGTAATGAACAATATGAATAAGAAGTCTATTTATATTTCTTATTGACATAGGAATTAGAACTTTGGACTATAAATAAAGTTCAATAATTTAAAAATCGAACAAGCTTTGGGCACTGAGAAGTGTAGAGAAAAAATCAATGATAGCTTCAGGTAAGGTGCATTATGATTTTCGACGTGTTATTGATTTGCTGGTTTGTTTATTCTGGTAGTTTAATTCAACTTAGCAAGTGAATGGAGGGCTTGTAGTAGGTTTCAGTTTATGATCTAAACATGTGAAAATACAGAATCCAAGCTTTTCAAACAGGTAGGGACTATACAGAGAAATTATCTGAAACTATACATAGCAATTTTTCATTAAACATCTGCCAGTAAGACTTATTTAAAGCTAATACTTAATCTGGCTAAAACTAATATTTTTTTCCAATGTTATATCCTAGATGTGCTAAAATTTAATGAACAATGCACTATCAGTATCTCTCTCATAATGTAACTCATCAATATAAACGCCAACAGACTGATGCGATATATATATATTATTAATATCCACTTGCTTGAATATTTCACTTAGGCATCATATTTTGATCTATATATTCCCTATATAAATTTGTCGGTCGGCCCGGGGAGGGGGTCGAAAGGGGATCTGCTTACAGAGACAATGCAGCGGACGTCTGGCTGCCACCCATAAAGTCAAGTTAGTTATTTAGCCTGTCCAACCCTTAAGATGTTATCACTCTAGTAGTATATCTTATTTTAATATTACTATAAAATTACATTTTATTGTTTGCTGTATTTCAGTAAGAAATGGAAACTCTAATACAGAGTCGAAACTTTGTTCATGATGATGAGAAAGTCGAAAATTCATTTAGAAATGCATTCTCAGAATTGACCACAGATGAGTCTAAAATTGGTGTGGAAGATGTTGTCAAATGTTTACAGTCGTTAGGAGATAAACTTACAGCAGACTCTAAACCGGAACCTGATACCAAAGGATGGGAAATGGCCCACTGGGCGTTTAAACAGATTCTATATATGGCACGGTAAATTAAATTTTGGTCTAAGAATATTCTATATATGGTACTGTACATTAAATTTGGTCTAAAATTATTCTATATTGCACGGAAAATAAAATTTAGTCTAAATCTTAGGATGTGTATTTTAATGACTTGAAGAATTAGGTCACTGATCAAGTAATTTATTTTAGATCAATAAACAGTTGACAGTACATTTAACGAAACAATTAAATTCATAATTTCAGCAATAGAGGAAGGAGGCGATGGGACAGTAGATAAATCATGACTTACTTGGAAAGAAAGGGGGGGGGTGTTGATACCGGTCTTAAAAAAAACCCCACCTTTTTTTAAATTGACATATTTTATTTATAGCAGTGGGACCATTTGTAAGTTTAAATTTAGAATGCACCAAGCGAAAAAGCACGGTAAATTTTTGATAACATATCTTAAAATCTGTGCTATTTCCATGTTTCGAAGAGTATCATCAAATAATTTGGCATGATATTTTATGATCTCTCCTTCCTGGTCTGAGAGACATACCATGATCCACGGGGGATGGATCATAGGGGTTATCTAGTCAGGAAAAAAACCCAATACTTGCGAGGGTGGTGGTACTGTGGTCAATGAGGACTATCCGAGACTGCAGTATTCACAGCTGGCGGTGGTGACGGATGTGGTCGGCACACAACACCCTTCCACTCCGTCCCACTCAAGCACACCTGCGCAGCCTGCCATTTCGGGCTGAGGGTACGGGCACACTACACCCTCCTCTCTGTCAGAGTGGCAGGAAAAACACCGTTCCTTGCCATTCTGGTCGATCGGCAGTACACACACCCTGCTGGTCTGGCCAGTTTGGGCAAGGATAAAAACCCATCTTTCTGCCATCCCTGCAGACGATAGTGGGTACACTCACCCCGCCGCTCTCTAGGCATGGCAGACGTGCATCAGCGCCGCCAACAATGCTGGTGTGGTAGGCACACTACACCCTACCATGCTGGCAATGGAGACGTTAAAAAAAATTTAAAAAAAAAATTAAAATAAAAAAAATTTCCAAACTTGTGCTATTTCCAAACTTGTGCTATTTCCAACTTGTGTTATTTCCAAACTATTGCTATTTTCAGACTTGTGCTACTCGAGCTTTAGCAGATTTAATAAGAACAAATTCTTAGAGCACTAATTTAAAAAAGAAACAAAACAACAATAGCCTTTTTTGAGAATGATTTCGTCTATGCAATTGGCGTCATTTAACGCAGAATCCTGGTCACATATAAACCGCATGCTCTTCATATTTTTGTTTCATTATGTAAATTCCTCTTAGAGATCACTTATTATTCTGTTTATGTACCGTAGTTATGAAAGAAACCATAGTACCTAGAATAAAAACAATTTATCAACTAGTTATTTAGGTTTTTTAAAAAAGTTTTTTTTCTTGATATCTTCGATCGAAGAATTAAAAAGTAAACCCAAAGGCTGACCTTGGTCAATAGATCTTCACCATGCTGCTCTATTTTTTTTTAAATCAAAAGAAATTGACTGAATCCGCGTTGCAGACATTTTGTCTCAGAAGCCGAAATAACATCTTTTTTAATTCCATTTAAGACTCGCACAAATTTTCTTTCATCGGTTAAATATGTCCCCACTTGAGTAAATAGTTAGCACGTTATCTAACAATCTTTAGTTTCAAATTTAAGAAAGTGCATAAAAAGTATTTCTAGCAGTGACTAGAAGTTCTGAAGACATTGAAGAATGTAATTTTTATCTCTTCATTCCGGTGTTGTCAGGGTCGTCCATTAATTACGTCAACAACTTATCACAGTTTAGCACTTTTTATACCCCCTCCCACCACCCTCACCAATTGTCAACAAGTGTCAAACTTTTGGTGATACTCCTTTGTAAAATTAAGATAATTTTCAACACCCACACCCCCTTTAAAAATACAAACGTATAAAATCGAAAAAAAAATACACCCCCCCCTTTCAAATCTAACTTAAAATAACAAACTTCAAACTCCATACCATAACTGTAAATAACAAACTTCAAACTCCATACCATAACTGTAATCATTGAAATCTAACTGTAAATAACAAACTTTGAACTCCATACCATAACTGTAATCATTGAAATCTAACTGTAAATAACAAACTTCAAACTCCATAGCATAACACTGTAATCATTGAAATCTAACTGTAAATAACAAACTTCAAACTCCATAGCATAACACTGTAATCATTGAAATCTAACTGTAAATAACAAACTTCAAACTCCATGCCATAACACTGTAATCATTGAAATCTAACTGTAAAAAACAAACTTCAAACTCCATATCATAACACTGTAATCATTGAAATCTAACTGTAAATAACAAACTTCAAACTCCATACCATAACACTGTAATCATTGAAATCTAACTGTAAATAATAAACTTCAAACTCCATAGCATAACACTGTAATCATTGAAGTCTAACTGTAAATAACAAACTTCAAACTCCATACCATAACACTGTAATCATTGAAATCTAACTGTAAATAACAAACTTCAAACTCCATACCATAACTGTAATCATTGAAATCTAACTGTAAATAACAAACTTCAAACTCCATAGCATAACACTGTAATCATTGAAATCTAACTGTAAATAACAAACTTCAAACTCCATAGCATAACACTGTAATCATTGAAATCTAACTGTAAATAACAAACTTCAAACTCCATACCATAACACTGTAATCATTGAAATCTAACTGTAAATAACAAACTTTGCAAACTCCATAAATCATAACACTGTAATCATTGAAATCTAACTGTAAATAACAAACTTCAAACTCCATAGCATAACACTGTAATCATTGAAATCTAACTGTAAATAACAAACTTCAAACTCCATACCATAACACTGTAATCATTGAAATCTAACTGTAAATAACAAACTTCAAACTCCATACCATAACACTGTAATCATTGAAATCTAACTGTAAATAACAAACTTCAAACTCCATATCATAACACTGTAATCATTGAAATCTAACTGTAAATAACAAACTTCAAACTCACAACTCCATATCCACTAACACTGTAATCATTGAAATCTAACTGTAAATAACAAACTTCAAACTAACACTGTAATCATTGAAATCTAACTGTAAATAACAAACTTCAAACTCCATAACACTGTAATCATTGAAATCTAACTGTAAATAACAAACTTCAAACTCCATAGCATAACACTGTAATCATTGAAATCTAACTGTAAATAACAAACTTCAAACTCCATAGCATAACACTGTAATCATTGAAATCTAACTGTAAATAACAAACTTCAAACTCCATACCATAACACTGTAATCATTGAAATCTAACTGTAAATAACAAACTTCAAACTCCATACCATAACACTGTAATCATTGAAATCTAACTGTAAATAACAAACTTCCAAACTCCATAAACTCATAAACACTGTAATCATCTGAAATCTAACTGTAAATAACTGTAAACTTCAAACTCCATAGCATAACACTGTAATCATTGAAATCTAACTGTAAATAACAAACTTCAAACTCCATAGCATAACACTGTAATCATTGAAATCTAACTGTAAATAACAAACTTCAAACTCCATAGCATAACACTGTAATCATTGAAATCTAACTGTAAATAACAAACTTCAAACTTCAAAATCCATGGGAAATCTAACTGTAAATAATAACTTCACTGTAATCATTGAAATCTAACTGTAAAAACTTCAAACTCCATAACATAACACTGCCAATCATTGAAATCTAACTGTAAATAACAAACTTTGAAACTCCATAACATAACTGTAATCATTGAAATCTAACTGTAAATAACAAACTTCAAACTCCATACCATAACACTGTAATCATTGAAATCTAACTGTAAATAACAAACTTCAAACTCCATACCATAACACTGTAATCATTGAAATCTAACTGTAAATAACAAACTTCAAACTCCATAGCCATAACACTGTAATCATTGAAATCTAACTGTAAATAACAAACTTCAAACTCCAAACTTCATCATAGCATAACACTGTAATCATTGAAATCTAACTGTAAATAACAAACTTCAAACTCCATACCATAACACTGTAATCATTGAAATCTAACTGTAAATAACAAACTTCAAACTCCATACCATAACTGTAATCATTGAAATCTAACTGTAAATAACAAACTTCAAACTCCATAGCATAACACTGTAATCATTGAAATCTAACTGTAAATAACAAACTTCAAACTCCATAGCATAACACTGTAATCATTGAAATCTAACTGTAAATAACAAACTTCAAACTCCATAGCATAACACTGTAATCATTGAAATCTAACTGTAAATAACAAACTTCAAACTCCATACCATAACACTGTAATCATTGAAATCTAACTGTAAATAACAAACTTCAAACTCCATATCATAACACTGTAATCATTGAAATCTAACTGTAAATAACAAACTTCAAACTCCATACCATAACACTGTAATCATTGAAATCTAACTGTAAATAATAAACTTCAAACTCCATAGCATAACACTGTAATCATTGAAGTCTAACTGTAAATAACAAACTTCAAACTCCATACCATAACACTGTAATCATTGAAATCTAACTGTAAATAACAAACTTCAAACTCCATACCATAACTGTAATCATTGAAATCTAACTGTAAATAACAAACTTCAAACTCCATAGCATAACACTGTAATCATTGAAATCTAACTGTAAATAACAAACTTCAAACTCCATAGCATAACACTGTAATCATTGAAATCTAACTGTAAATAACAAACTTCAAACTCCATACCATAACTGTAATCATTGAAATCTAACTGTAAATAACAAACTTTGAACTCCATACCATAACTGTAATCATTTAAATCTAACTGTAAAAAACAAACTTCAAACTCCATAGCATAACACTGTAATCATTGAAATCTAACTGTAAATAACAAACTTCAAACTCCATAGCATAACACTGTAATCATTGAAATCTAACTGTAAATAACAAACTTCAAACTCCATGCCATAACACTGTAATCATTGAAATCTAACTGTAAATAACAAACTTCAAACTCCATATCATAACACTGTAATCATTGAAATCTAACTGTAAATAACAAACTTCAAACTCCATACCATAACACTGTAATCATTGAAATCTAACTGTAAATAACAAACTTCAAACTCCATAGCATAACACTGTAATCATTGAAATCTAACTGTAAATAACAAACTTCAAACTCCATGCCATAACACTGTAATCATTGAAATCTAACTGTAAAAAACAAACTTCAAACTCCATATCATAACACTGTAATCATTGAAATCTAACTGTAAATAACAAACTTCAAACTCCATACCATAACACTGTAATCATTGAAATCTAACTGTAAATAATAAACTTCAAACTCCATAGCATAACACTGTAATCATTGAAGTCTAACTGTAAATAACAAACTTCAAACTCCATATCATAACACTGTAATCATTGAAATCTAACTGTAAATAACAAACTTCAAACTCCATAGCATAACACTGTAATCACTGAAATCTAACTGTAAATAACAAACTTCAAACTCCATAGCATAACACTGTAATCATTGAAATCTAACTGTAAATAACAAACTTCAAACTCCATACCATAACACTGTAATCATTGAAATCTAACTGTAAATAACAAACTTTGAACTCCATACCATAACTGTAATCATTGAAATCTAACTGTAAATAACAAACTTCAAACTCCATAGCATAACACTGTAATCATTGAAATCTAACTGTAAATAACAAACTTCAAACTCCATAGCATAACACTGTAATCATTGAAATCTAACTGTAAATAACAAACTTCAAACTCCATGCCATAACACTGTAATCATTGAAATCTAACTGTAAAAAACAAACTTCAAACTCCATATCATAACACTGTAATCATTGAAATCTAACTGTAAATAACAAACTTCAAACTCCATACCATAACTGTAATCATTGAAATCTAACTGTAAATAACAAACTTTGAACTCCATACCATAACTGTAATCATTGAAATCTAACTGTAAATAACAAACTTCAAACTCCATAGCATAACACTGTAATCATTGAAATCTAACTGTAAATAACAAACTTCAAACTCCGTAGCATAACACTGTAATCATTGAAATCTAACTGTAAATAACAAACTTCAAACTCCATGCCATAACACTGTAATCATTGAAATCTAACTGTAAAAAACAAACTTCAAACTCCATATCATAACACTGTAATCATTGAAATCTAACTGTAAATAACAAACTTCAAACTCCATACCATAACACTGTAATCATTGAAATCTAACTGTAAATAACAAACTTCAAACTCCATAGCATAACACTGTAATCACTGAAATCTAACTGTAAATAACAAACTTCAAACTCCATAGCATAACACTGTAATCATTGAAATCTAACTGTAAATAACAAACTTCAAACTCCATACCATAACACTGTAATCATTGAAATCTAACTGTAAATAACAAACTTCAAACTCCAAACCATAACACTGTAGTCATTGAAATCTAATTTGACTAATATAAGAAAATGAACAAGTCCCCTTCCCTAAATAACAAAAACAGAAACCCATATCCAACCATCAAATATGATATAGCAGTATGCAACTCTAAAATGAGTTCTCTTTGTACAGTATTGACAATTCGGTTCGCAATTATACGGCCACCAAACTATCTGTAGAGCCGGAGCTAGCTATTAAGGCGCCCGGTGCGAGTTATTTCCCCCCCCCCCCACCTACCGCTCTGAAAATTGTAAAACCCTTAACAATATATAACATTTTTTAAGTACGCATTTCATGTTTACGGACACAGTAATAGGGCGCCTGTATAAAGCAGCACAAAAAAATAACAGTGGGGATCATCCTAGATCAGGGCTTTTTATTAAGGATGGAGTCTTATTTCGGAAATTTGAAGGAAAGAAACAATCAACAGTACAACTTGTGGCCCCACAGTCGTACTGGGCGAAAATTTTACGCATAGCCCACGATGGTGACATGGCCGGTCATAGGGGCGTTAGGAATACAAAATAAAAAAAATTTGTCACAGTTCTATTGGCCCAATATACACAAGACGATTGCTGAATACATTCGAGGATGTGATACTTGTCAGCGAAAGAGCCCAAGAGGGAAACATATACATGATCCGATACAAGCTGTTGACACATCGTTGAAAACCCATTCGAAAAGGTGGCCATAGATTTGATTGGGCCTATGCCAATAGAATCAACCCAAGGTCATAAGTATATCCTAACATTAGTGGACGTCTATACAAGATGGCCTGAGGCCGTACCACTGACTAACATTACCGCACAGAATGTGGCACACGCTCTGTACACAATGTTTACAAGGATTGGGTTCCCCCAAACGATACTGTCAGACAGAGGATCACAGTTTACTTCAGAGGTGTTTCAGCAATTGGAGTGTCTTCTAAAAATAAAGCATATATTTACGACACCGTACCACACACAGAGCAACGGAATATGTGAAAGATACAACGGAAAGTTAAAACAAGCACTGAATAAAATAGTGAGTCAAAGTCCTCAAGAGTGGGACAAGTACCTACCGTCAGTTTTGTTTGCTCACAGAGAGAACATACACGAGTCCACAGGGTTCTCTCCTTTTCAGATGGTTTACGGGGTAAATGTAAGACGTCCATTAGAGCTATATAAAGATATACTATGCAAACCAAGCCTGAAAAGTGAAGTAAAAAATGCATACCAAATTGTCATAGACACAAGGGAGAGAATTATACAAGCATGTCGGGTGGCGGGACGTAATATATCTCAAAAATCAGACAAGTACCGTAAGAAACAGAATAAAAATAAAACTTTGCGGTGCCTTCAGGAAAATGATGAAGTGCTTCTTTTCTAACCTGATCCAAGAAACAAGATATTCATACAACGGCAAGGTCCATTTACAGTGAAAAGGAAGCTGTCCGAGGTGGATTATGACATAGAAATCAATAATAAACTGAAATCTTTCCACATAAATATGCTGAAAAAGTACAACCGTCGACCGACGGGTCTGGTGACTGAAGCCTGCTGTACTCTCCTACACGAGGACGAGCCATCTGGAAACGACCTAGATGATGTTAAAACCCCGGAGATACACAAAGATAGTACATACCTAAATGTGAACTTGCACAATCTAGAGGACAGCAAAGCAAGGGAGATTATTAAGATATACATAATTATAGAAATATATTTACGGATCTGCCTGGGAAAACAAGGGCGATCACTCACAACATCAGCATCACGGATAACATACCAGTCAGACTCCAACCTTATTCAGTCCCATTGCACCTCCGTGATAAACTGAAAAACGAATTGGACGAACTTCTTGCTATGGGAACTAGTTATCAAAGGCCCGGTACCCGGACCGGCGAGTAGGCACACAGTTGGAGTTGAAAATGGTGATATACATTTTAGCGCGTTAACAATCAGTCTAAATACTTGCAGTGGCCCCAAGGACATGAACAGATTGTTGTAGCCAAAATACATTTGAGAATAGGGACACCTAATAATACATCAAATAAAGTTCATATGTTAAATAGTTCCTCCCAAAGAAAATAATCCTCACTATGGGTAAACATAAACAACAACTCTTAAAATCATATTCCTTCATAATATTTTAATGGACTCCTTTCCAAACAGTTATTCATTTAATGTTTTATGATGTTCAACATGGCGTATTAAAAAAAAAAAAGAGAGAGAGACGTGAGGAGTGCTTGTGTTAAGCAAAACGCTACATGTTTAACAGGTGGTTTATTTACTGTTATACACATTGTAGCATAGTACAATTAACTAAGAAATATTGCCGACCCGGCAGTGCAGAACCTAGGGATTTAGGGGCCCGGTGGGCTTGGCCTGTTTGGGGGCTGCCCCTGCATTTTGACATGAGATAATTTTTGACGCTTCTCAAGCTTGGTCCCGAGAAGAAAGAATCGTTGTGTAGCTTTTAGCTGACCTTCGATTAAAAACATAGTATTCCATCAATGCAGTTGAGGCCGAGGACGCAGAAAACATTAGGCCTCTTAAAAAAGAAAGACATATCAAAGCTTTCAACATTATAGTTCTGTGAAGCCAATGCCGAACCAAGGGATTTTAGGCATCTTCGGGAGCCACTACATTTTGACATGAGATAATGTACTTAATATTTAGTTTAAAAAATAGTTTGGGGGCCCTCCTCAAACTGGGCCCCCTCCATACACCCTCTGTGTGAAGCCCCCATCATAAATGTGTTAGTTTGCATTGTAACGTTGTGTACGGCGCTACTCAAACTCATCCCTTATTCAATTCATTCATGTGACGTAATAGTCAAAAAATGAAAAAATAAGTGACGTATTTTAGGTTAGTAATAAAGGGAAATAATTGTACATTATAAATAGACATATTTTAGAAATAATAAAAATTTAAACAATATAAATATTACATTATATTGAGGTAGCCATAATTTAAATTTAAAATTTAAATTGTGGAACATAACACAGAATATAAATTGAACGATTTTTGTAAATATTTCTTTTATGATCGCTTCTCCTTTAATAACAAATTGAACATCATAAATTTATTACGATACTGTGAGATATAGATAGGCCTATGGAACCACGTTCGGTTTAAAATTTGTTTCGGAGAGTATCACAAAATATTTTGGCAATGAATTTGTGTTACCTCAATAGTTACCGACCAATCTCACTCCTCAACACAGATTACAAAATACTCTCAAAAACAATAGCCAACAAGTTACAACCACACATGCACACATTAGTGCACGAAAACCAACATTGTAGCGTTAGTGGTAGAAAAATAGAACACATGAGTCACCATATCAGAGATTTTATAACATACACACACATCAAAGACACACAGGCGGCCCTACTCTCTATCGACCAAGAAAAAGCCTTCGATACGGTCGACCACGAATACCTCTTCCGGGTGTTAAAGAAAGGCAACATAGGAGACTACACGCACAAATGGGTCCAAATGCTTTACAGCAAAGCCCAAAGCAAAATCTTTGTAAACCACTCGCTTACCGCACCCTTCGACATTGAGAGGTCGGTTCGTCAAGGGTGCCTACTGTCTCCTATGCTGTACGTGCTGGCGTTGGAGCCCCTCTTGGAGAGAATAAGAAACGACATTTCCATCAGAGGAGCCCAAATCCCGGGAGAAATGGACAACAGCAAACTGCTGGCATACGCAGATGACACAACTTTTTTTCCAACATGTGATAAAGACATACTCCACATAATGGAACACTTTCAAAACTTTCAAAGCTGCAGTGGTGCCAAAGTTAATGTAGCCAAGTCTGGCATCATGGGCCTCGGGAGATGGAAAAAAAAAGAAAATTTCCCGTACCAGATGAAAAACCAACAATCCCTCAAAATATGCGGGATTGTCTGGACAAACGAGCCCCACTTATTCCACACGGCCACGTGGGAGGGCATTATAAAAAAGACCAAAAACGTGATAGCTATGTACAGCCACATGTCAACTACAATCTTTGGTCGTGCCCTCCTCATCAACACACTAATTCTACCTAAAACAATATATTACATTACAGCAACACAACCACCACCAACTTTCATACAAAACATGAACAAACTACTACGCAGTTTCATTTTCAAATCAACAATAATCAACATAAAACACACAACACTCATACAGAACAAAAACGACGGCGGAATAGGACTCCAAGATCTATCTTGTAAGCTCCAAGCACTACGCTTAAAGTACGCTGGCGACATAGCCAAATCACCCAACAAATACCCACTAGCTATTTACCTCTACGGCCTCAGGCTTACCAACATCATACAAACAAAAAACAACACACCCCACTACTTTGGCAGACAGACCACACCCTTTCAAACATCACTTACACAAAGTCTGACAGGCCACACACACCTCATACATCAAACAACTAAGCAGATATACACATCTTTAGTACAAACGTTACAGACACCACTCCCCAACAGAATTAAGTGGGGACGAATCTGGAATGTGTCAGACTTTACAGACACCTTCCAAAGTCTACACAGTCGGCACACCAAGATCACCGCCAGAGCAAGAGAAGTGGGCTACAGACTAATTTTTAACATGACGCCTGTAGCCTGGTGTATTAAAAGTATGCCCACGTCAAGCAACACAAAGTGCAAGATGTGCCATTTGGCATTCATGATCTTACCTGCCGTATGTTAGTGTACGGTGTTTTGTCACCTCGGCACTAAACATATGGCTGGTCCAATGTCATTTCTGGCAGCCATGTGGGAGACAATTTTTACTCGGCCGGCCAGTTGGTATCCGGATCATGCATGTTAAGAAGAAAACAGTAAATGTTTCTGCCATCTTTGAATTGTTTGTGCCGCCATCTTGGATGAATTGTTTATGCCGCCATGTTGGATGACAGACGGAAGTGGCGATGACAGACGGAAGTAGCGATGACAGACGGAAGTCGCGATGACAGACACCGGAACATATGATGTAAAATTTGTATTATAGATTATTGAGCAATCTGAGTCCCCATATGCGTCCCCGATAGTTCTCGTGAGGAAGAAAGACGGCAGTGTACGGTTATGTGTGGATTACCGGAAGGTTAACAGCATAACTGTGTTTGATTCGTACCCAATGCCAAATGCTGACGATATCATAGGAAAGTTGACCAATGCCAAGTATTTTACAAAGCTTGACCTATCGCGCCGATATTGGCAAATACCATTGACGGACAGTTCAAAACCAATAACAGCGTTCGTTACACCATTTGGGCTTTTCCAGTGGAACTATATAAGCTTCGGCCTCGTTAACGCGCCCGCAACATTCAACAGAATGATGGCGAAATTGTTTTCTCACAGGCAGGATGTGATATGTTACATTGACGACATGTGTATATTCCACAACACTTGGGAGGACCACCTGCGGGGAATAGATGACATTTTACAGATTCTCTTGGAGAATAATTTGACTGGGAAACCGGGGAAGGTGGAGATAGGCCTTCATGTGATATCGTTCCTGGGGTTCAAGGTTGGAAATAACACTATCATGCCTCTGTC
The DNA here is from genome assembly GCA_021962125.1 of Bulinus truncatus. NCBI lineage: Eukaryota > Metazoa > Mollusca > Gastropoda > Planorbidae > Bulinus > Bulinus truncatus. The sequence continues at coordinate 2,295,562 of JAGDYQ010000043.1, read as the reverse complement.
TGATAACGTCACTAGAATCCTGGACATTCAACCGCCCAGTACAAAGAAACAAGTCAGAAGTATTTTGGGGCTGTGCAATTACTATAGGAAGTTTATTGACCACTTTTCTGAGTTAACAGAGCCGCTTGTCGCCTTAGTCTGTAAGGGGCAGCCGAATAAAATAAAGTGGACAGAGGAGTGTCAGCATGCATTGCAGCGAATAAAAGACATATTTTCCCGGGAGCCAGTTCTCCGAATACCGGATATTTCAAAACCTTTTTTCCTAGCTGTAGATGCCTCTAAATATGCAATAGGGGGGTGCCTAATGAACAAGGACCTCGAGGGCATCTGCCATCCAGTGATGTATGTCAGCAGGAAACTACTGCCGGCCGAGACTCGTTACGCAACGGTGGAGAGAGAGGGTCTAGCTTTAATCTGGTGTATCACTAAATTAGAAAAATATCTCTTGGGGTGTACTTTTACATTGTACACCGGCCACGCCCCGTTGACATTCATCAACCAGAAGAAACAAATCAATAACAGAGTGGCTCGGTGGTCTCTAATGCTTCAGAACTATAGGTTCATCATACAGCCAATACCAGGACAGGACAATGTAATTGCTGACATCCTCTCAAGATGCAGCACATAGACAGACATTGGGGGTCTACACTTATGCTTGCGTGTCGCTGGAAGAATGCCTATGGCCCACTGTTAACGGAACTTTGTAGAGCCAGACCCCAGAGTTTACGTCAACAATGACACTATTGCTATGTTTTTTCTTTCATGTAATTGAATTGATTTTTCATGTAATTGATTTGACATTTTCATGTAAACCAGTTATTTTCATTTAATTGATTTTGATTTATGTTCCATTTGTTTGGCTACACAGCTGACAGCTTGTTACTTATTATGTGGCCATATGTATATGTAAGTTGTCAAATACTTTTGTAATAATTTTCCCACATAAATATTGATTAGTATATTGTATTACCGACGTGAAAGTTTATGAGCTAATACTTGACTGTAGTTCAAACGGTGGTAGTTTTGGGAATATTATGTAATATATTGTTGGTGGTATTAAGTGTCAAACTCTAATATGTTTGACACTAAAGGGGCCATGGGGGAGTGTCGTGTATTAGTTATGAGAGCTGTGTTAGGTCAGCTGACGGGCTAAAGGGTATGGCGTGCTTTAATCGTAAAAGGAGTTCATGGTAGGGGAACGGGACTAGTTAACACGGACTAGCCAGTAGTCTAGTGTGTGGGACTGTGGTCAGTAGTTGAAGTGTCACAGCCAGTGGTAGTGGATTGTAGAAGTTAGGCTGTGGATGTCCACATGAGTTGTCGGACTATTGTATTCTTGTGATGATTCAGTTTTCATGTATATTGAAGGATTAAACTTATTTATTATTTTCGTTTTTGAGGAATACCTTGTTTGTTTTCCTGATTTTGGATATTTTAAGTGTTGTGCTACTGGGTATTAGCGTGTGTGTTGTCCTTAGGGTCAGAGTGCTGACACACGTGACGACGTCAAATTAACGGCCCGAAAGATCCTGTACACAACAGTAGTGTCCTCTCACACACATCCTCTCTTCTCTATGTAGTGTCCTCTCACACACATCCTCTCTTCTCTATGTAGTGTCTCACACACATCCTCTCTCCTCTATATAGTGTCCTCTCACACATCCTCTCTTCTCTATATAGTGTCTCACACACATCCTCTCTTCTCTATGTAGTGTCTCACACACATCCTCTCCTCTCTATGTAGTGTCCTCACACACATCCTCTATTCTCTATGTAGTGTCCTCACACACATCCTCTCTTCTCTGTGTAGTGTCCTCTCACACACATCCTCTCTTCTCTATGTAGTGTCCTCTCACACACATCCTCTCTTCTCTATGTAGTGTCCTCTCACACACATCCTCTCCTGTATGTAGTGTCTCACACACATCCTCTCTTCTCTATGTAGTGTCCTCACACACATCCTCTCTTCTCTATGTAGTGTCCTCTCACACATCCTCTCTTCTCTATGTAGTGTCCTCTCACACACATCCTCTCTTCTCTATGTAGTGTCCTCTCACACACATCCTCTCTTCTCTGTGTAGTGTCCTCACACACACCCTCTCTTCTCTAAGATTAAGTCAAGGACATCTGTTATCATTGTCTGTAGTCCTTGCCATGATTTCATTCCAGCATTTTGATTCTTGGAATTGTCCCCAATTAACTTCCAATAATCATAGCTGTAGTGCTATTAGATGTCCGTAATTTGCAGTGCATTGCAGACTTAGTAAATCATTGACACAAATCTTCACCAAGATCCCAACATAGGCCTACACATAAATTGGGCACCACCCGTGTACTCTGACATATCTTGAAGAAAACCATACACTTCAGTTACTCCAATGCTACTCATGATTTGCAGCTGATAAATGTTCCTGTACACTATTTATAGACCAGTCATTGTCCCCACCTCTCCTCTGCAGTTTGATACCTACAGATCATCACTTACAAATTCTTCCTTCATTTCATCAACCTGACCTTTTCATGTACAAATTAGATTAACGCAGTCGAGCAGTGTGAAATATAGGACGAAAAATCACAGATGTGGATTTATAACCACAAAAGGGCCACAATGGGTTCTTAAATTTGATTGAAAAGACGGATCAAGAGCAGATTATTGTAAACATCGATGTAAATGGACGGAGGGGAGTGTACTGTGTGTCGGATAAGTTGTTGACGTAATTTATGGACGACCCTAATAACACCAGAATGAAGAGATAATAATTACTTTCTTCAATGTCTTCAGTATAATTTGTTTAATCCAATTACACAGAGACCATAAGTGTCCGAGACACGAAATTCTGAAAGCATCATAATTAAAAGTGATGGTCCCAATTGCCTAGTATACCTATAAGAATGGCTCTAGAATTAGAAACAGTTAACACTATAAGTTAGTAAAAGATTTCAGAAGATAAAAAAGCATATTGCCGAATGTAGATAGAAATGGGCAGTTTAAATTAGTAGAGGAATAACAAATGGACAAATATAGGGGGCAGGGCTTGACACACCGATCTGACTGACAAACAACGCCACAGAGTGTCACACCGATCTGACTGACAAACAACACCACAAAGCGTCACACCGATCTGACTGACAAATAACGCCACAAAGTGACACAACTACATTCATGTTGCTTTAGTAACCATCCCAGCAGATAGGTGATTTTTATCAATATTGATAAATAAATTTGTGATGGACAAGAATCATATTGGTACACCTCTTATACTTAGTGATTGCCGTAGGTGCCCTTAATGTTCTTCAGACGGCCCTGACATGGGTCCGTTAGTAGTGAAACCCCAGGCCCTGACATGGGTCCGTTAGTGAAACCCCAGGCCCTGACATGGGTCCGTTAGTAGTGAAACCCCAAGGTCGCCCCTAGTTTGGAAGTGGTTAAGTCTTCTTTTAAATAGAACATCTGTTTATTGCGGATAAGATATGATAACAATTACAGCTTTATTTATGCATGACCTGTGTATGACTGAGTTTTTAAAAACCTAATCTCAAGGTCTTTAAAAAAATAAGTTTGTTTTTTAATGATTGGCGGAAATATAAAACGTTTATGATTTTTTAAGCAACAAATTACTATAGCCGATAACATGCGTTATATATTTTAGCAAAGAGTTACAATGAATTGTGCTTTTCTCTTGAATTTAAATAGCTTTGGAGCTTGAAACTAAATTAAAAGCTTCGTATGTACTGTCAGAGAAATCTGGCATAGTTCTCAATGTACAAAGTCATTTGATCAAGATTTAATGAAAAAAAATTAATTAATTAACAGAAAAAAATTGGTAATTGGAAGCTATATAAAAGTAATGAATCAGAGAGAGCTGTTTTCAGAGATGATTCTTAGTTTCTCTACGAACAATTTTGTTCCTAGTGTTATACAATAACAAAAATCGAAACAGGAAACAGAGTAAACTTTATTATTAGAATGAATTCTTATATTGATCATTATATTTTTTTTCGAGTTTAAAATTAAATTCGTCCCTGTTACGTTGTTATTTTCAAATATGTAACGTTATTATATCTTATACTTTACAAGGCGTAGTATCGCCAAATATGTTACGTTAACTTTTCTAACTAATAAATATATCAACGCCAAGGCTTGGTATATGAACACAACAGATCTAACTTTAATTGCTTCTAAACATAGATGAATATATATGTATATACAATATAAGTCCTTTGTCTAATGATGTCTACTTAAACAAATGTCACTACATGTTTACAACTAACTCTTAGAATCTTCAAACTATCTACACTACTCTACGTCTAACTCATATGTCTGGTGGGGGAGAAGGGCAATTCTACACGTCACAGTCCCCTTTCATAATTTGAAGTTGAACAATCTATTAAAATATTTCTTGGTAAATCTTTTTATGTTTACTATCAATTTTAACTCTTTTTCTTTTCTTAACAAAGCAATCTCTCAGAAACGAATAAATCCAAAGATATTGGGAAAATCTTTTATTTGTTTGTATTTCGCTTACTGGACAGCAGTCTGAATATTTTACATGTCGTCATAGCATATGAATGTCTGTATGAAGGGGACATTCATGTCAAGGAATACATAAAGGTATTTTTTTTATCCTCATTTATAAGCAATGGTGTAAATAGGGGTTCGCACCATGAGGCACTCTATCTGCAACATGAGGAAACGGCACAGTGATACCTCAGAATACGAACTTAAATTCCTATGAAATTGTTTGAATTCCTAATAGTTCAGATTTCGATTTTTTCCCAAAATGATTGAATTCACACATCTCCCACCAACAAAGGTTTGCAGTCGGCAAAGTTTGGCAAAACTCGTAGCCCTACTCTGAATCACTTGCCATCTGCCAGACTTAGCGACCCCAGAAAACTCAGATAAATCATTTCGAATAGTTTTTGTACCCCCCCCCCCCATTTTAATTACTTACAATTGATCAATTGCTGAATCTCAACAAAAACTCGTTTATTTACATTTTTTCTGCAGACAATAGATGGCACATGCCGAACTTTTAATTAAAGCGATAACTATGTAGGGAAGGGGGTGGTTCCGTTGTACTTTAATACAATGAGACTCCTTCTCCAAAAACGAACTCTATACGTATTAAATTTCAAATACAGTGGTACCTCGACATACAAAATTTTCAAGTAACGAGCCGTTGAGCGAGTGATGTTTAGCTTTGAAATACGATAAAAATTTGAGATACGAGCGGGTTAGCCGGCTGCACACGACCCAGTTTACTGCATCCTCGTTCGTCTCGCACTTCCCGCGCCTCAGTCAATGTACTTGTTATCATCGCTCTCGAAGTATCTTTAATAAGTTGTGCTTGGGTTTTGTGCTTTTGTTTATTTACAGAACCTTATCACATTTGTTTTTATAATCATGAGTCTGAAAAAAGTGAGTGGAAAGGTCTGTGCTCGGAAGAAGCGTGAAATCATATAAAAACATGAGCATGGTATGCGAGTGACCGACTTGGTGAGGCAGTATGTGCGTAATATTTCAACTGTTTGTGCTGTGCTTAAACAGGAGTCGATAAAGAGTATAACACCAGCTAATGGTGTTACAATAATTTCTAAGCTCCTCCGATTATTTCATCCACCTTATACCTCCGCCAGCATTGTTCGTAGGATTAAGTCGGCTGATTTTTAAGTAAATACACCTAACAAAACTAGTTTATTTACTTACATTATTTTTATCATGTTTTTATACAATATTTGTCATTTATAATTACCGAACATTTTTCTTATTCGAAAATACATAACAAAAACTAGGGTGGCATTTTGGGGACTGGAAGGGATTAATGTCATTTCAATTAATTTCACAAAAGAAACATTTCTTCAAGATACTAGGAAACTGACCTACGAGCAACATTACTGAACGAATTAAACTCGTATCTCGACGTACCACTAAGTTCAATAATATAATCAAATTTTCTCTTTTATTGATCTGCGTACTTATGTATAGAATCCAATCATCATTTCTGGAAATAGTTCGAATTTTAAAATCGTTAAATTTTCGAATCAAATTTTTCACTGCTATTTTTAATTAGCCAGTATTTTCCACACATAAGTACCTTCTAATTCGAACTTAACAAGTTCCAGAAAATCATTCGAACATCAAATGAAAGTTTTCTTTCATGGTAAGACGCACTAGTCACATGACAAGTGACATCAAAGGAGACTGCCAAGACGTCAAAAAAAAAAAACGCGACGTATTTTGATAGCTTTTAAAAGAACTTTTAGTGGGTATACAGAGAAGCCCTGAATCTACGCTGGGCCTAGGAGAGATCATATACGTAGCCTGAAAAAAAAGTTTAGTTTTGCTATTATGAGGTGACTATAAAAAGTCATATCTCGGGCCTCGTCAGACCCGTAATCCCACTATTTTCGTGTATAATGCTGTTGCCATTCCCCAAGGCCGCTACAATATAAAAAGAAAAGCCCCAAAGGGTCAGATGAAGTGTAGAATTAATCTCGGCACAGAAAGGGGGTGTGTGGTTAGCACAACGCCCAGCCGCCTTTACTCCCCCAACTTAAAATCAGGAACCCATTTAAAGTTGGGTGGACTTGGGGGACTCCCACCAGGACTTGAAAAAGTCCCAAGGTTCTCACCGAGATTTGAACCCGGGACCCTCCAGTCGACAGTCAAGCGCTCTACACCAATCGACCACCAATATATGACACCTTATATTTGAAGGATTAATATACTAAGTTGGTTTTATATTTTAACAAAATAAGACACAAATAAAAATAAAGGAACAAAAATAATAGTCAACCATGTAGGCCTACTTTTAGTACACGTAGAAATGTTATAAAGATAGCATGATAGCAAAGGGAAATGACTATAATACAAAAACACAGAAATAACACAAGGGGTATTCGAAATTCAGTTCATGATCATAATTAAAGGCTTTTTTTTTTAAATTTAGTTTGGTTTTGATGTGCGACTTTTAATTCGTAAGGGTTTTGAAAAGGTGGCAGCATTTTTAGAGTGCCCAGGCTGCACCCACTATTTATGCAATTGTTTATTAGCCACTTAGCCCATATTATAAATATCAGCTTGTAATTTAATTAAGGTAATTAAAAATAAATACTTATAATCAATAAATTTAAATTCACCCAGAAATGTAAATGAAAATAGTAAAACTTAAATGTGTCTGATTTTAATAACTTTTTAAGAATTATTTAATTTTAAGAGCTAATTGTTTAAAAAAAAAGAAATTGAGTTTATAATTCCTGACAAGATTCAAGAGGTTAGTTATAGAAGTCAGGAGCGGATCCAGAAAATTGGAATGGGGGGGGGGGCATGGCTTTGTAAAAACGTTATATTTCGAGCAGCAGCAGAGAAAAAGGGTCTAGACATTAGAGGGGTCAGAGCCATCGGGGGAGGGGGGGCGAGGCCGGGTCGACCCCCCCTCCCCCTGGATCCGCCAATGGAAGTGCTTTTTTTCTTTTGCACTTAAAGAACATTATTTTCAATTGTATTCTTTATAAAATTTTCTAGTCATTGGACAAAGATAATTTAACAAGTCTGTTAACTGTTGTTTGTAAGCCAGTCAAGTCTAAAGAAACTATTGGAAGAAATTATGCAAACAGCTATTATAAATGGATTAATGAACTTTTGAAAGATACTCTAACGTAAGTCTGTTAACAATATTTCTTTATATGAAGTTGTTCCCTAGAAATTAAGTAATGGTAATGAAATATTGTTCGATATAAATGTGCCCAACAAATTAATTTATTTGTTAAAAACAATTATGAAAGGCTATAATTGTGAAAATTGCTCTAAATTTATATATTTTTGAGCTTTTTTCAATTGACTTTATTCTCTGTGGGTGAGTTAATGTTGCTGGGTTTATCTATAAATCTTCTAACTCAATTTTGGACCTGTTGTTATTTAATTAGAAAGCTCAAATTTGGCTCAAAATACAATATATATGTTCACTAATTAAATAATTTTGATTCCACCTTGTAAAATTATGAAGATAACTACTTTTTAATAATCTTTAATTATTGAAAAAAAAATACATTATGAGATTAATATGTCAAAATAAATAAAGGACGGCAACAGTACAAAATTGTCCAAATAGTGAAGATTTTTGTATTCTTATGATAAGATACATTTTGATTAGATGTAACAAATCTCTCTTTATTCATCTATCTTTCTCTTTATCTCTCTCTCTATATATATATGTATATATGTAAATATTTATCAATCAGGGCAAGTCAAGTTAAAGAATTCTTCACTTTCCTACTTGATTATGCAGTGTACTGTTATCTGGATAGTATCAGCTTGCCAGAGGAAATGTACAGAAAGATGACAGACACGGGTCAAATGGTGTTGTCAGCTCTTGATAATCCTTTTTCAGTAAGTTTTACTTTTTATAAATTAAAATTTGGCAAGACTGCTCAATCTAATCTTGGTACTTTCCCACCGAAGTATGTGTAGTAATAATACATTGTGTATGTTTATACTGTCTGTTCCATTCCTCATAATTCCTCATCAGCTTAAAGTTTCTGCCTCATCCGTTTTTTTCTTCCATACCGTCACACCTAAATATCTAGTTTAGTCTTTCTTTTCTTTAAAAACTCTGGTATTTGTTTTTAATTCTTTTGGTTTTCATTTTATTAACTTTGATTGGTAGCAGTTGTCAACCAAAACATTAAGTATTGATTATTATCATAAATTATTGTTAAATTTGGTTATCTTTTTTTTTTTTTTTTAAATGTAATGCTTATTTTTTCAATATTTTTATGCTTCGCTCATAACATTAAGACTGAAAGCCAATATTTGTAATGTTAAATTTATAATAATTGTTTTACACAGTCCTTTGATGACATAGAAAAGATCAAAACTTACATCAGAAGATGCACAGATCTTTTCCAATCTCCAACGTATGCCCCAAATAAAACAGTTTCTAGATATGCTTTAGAATTCATGGAAAGGAAAATGATGAAGGAATTAGGGTAGGTTCTTTAAAACTATCATGTTAATTATTTAGATGGATGTAAATTTATATGAATTTAAATATCAATACATTTTTTTTATATGTAAAAATCTAACATTTTATAACATAAAAAGTTTTATTGCTGCAATTAGACATAGTGCTCAGAGCATTAAAGCACAAAATGCCAGAACTTTGTGCTATTTCCAAATTTGTGCAAGCCAAACTTGAGTAGCTTTGAAAAGGAATTTGAATTGATTTTTGTCTCTGCAAATGGTGTCATTTAATATTTAATGCAGAACCCTTTTAATTGTAACAGGTAGGAGTGAGGTTTTCATTTAGTTTCCATCATTTTGATTTTTAACAAAGAAACTGGCCTCCTGCAAAAAAGAAAATATATTATTCATTAGGAGCATGGACAAAACTAGTGTTTAGTGGCCACTTTCCTGCCATGTATAAGGCCCTCAATTTAGAAGCTTTCCTTTCACTTTCTCTATTTCTTGTTGTCATGAATCCTAGAAACTTCCAAAGGCTTAAGGTGAAAATTAATTTTTAACTACTTTTGGTGTTGCAGCAAACAAGGGAAATTAGAGGATCTCTACAGTGAAATATTTGATCTGCTTATGGCCATATCAAAATGTACATACACATTAGAAGGAGATAAATACCTTTTTGAACTTTTTTATGGAGCTCAGGTTTATTTCTCAAACTTTGAAACTAAGTCACCTACAGTAAGTCTAAACATTTCTATAAGCTTTTTTTTTACTTTGATGACATGTTAAATGTCATTTAATAATTAATGAATACTTTTCACAGAAAAATGCATCAGTTTTTGAAAATATTGTAAAAAGGTTCATCACAGTTGTACAAGACATAGACATGAAATTCCTGAATCATTACAGATTTGCATATTCTGTTGTAGACAATGCTTTAAAAAAGTTGTATGCAAAGTAAGTACTTATTATTTATATTATTAATTAAAAAAAAATCTAATTTTGATACAATTTAAAAAAAAATTATTGGGGAAAAACAGTGTTAAAATGGAACAGTATTAAATGGAACAACATTTAGCAAAGTATGGATTATGGTGCCACTCAATGCAATGGGAACATTTTTTTTTAAAGTTACATTGTCCCACCCCCTAATTTTTTTCCTTTTGTTATGTTAAGTTATTTTACCAATTTTCATGAAGATACAGTGATATTTAGAGGTACCTCAATGGACTCGATGTTTTATATTATATGCGAAAATGCCTGTATTTGACACACAAGGCAAATCGGAGGCAATTTCTGTTACTTATTTATATTTTCATGTCAGTGCAATATATATTACTGCTAGTGCCACAGTGACAATGAAAGAAGTTGTTAAGTTCTGGCATAAGGCACGCATTCCAGTTCACCAAGAATGCCTCATAATTGCCAAGATAAAGGATTTCCAATCAGAATGGATTGGAATAAGAAAAAATGTATCCCGCAGAACAGATACTCAGAATTGAAGCACAAAGAGAGAAAGGGAGGCGTGGTTGCATGGGTCCAGTGGATATGGTGCTAACTCAAAAAGAACAAAGGTCTCATAAAAGGCGCTTAAAGCAAGAATATCGTAAGGAAAAAGAGGCTAAGTGGATGCAACATGAGGCAAAGAAAATGGAGTTTAGTGCCAGCAATGACAGTGACACAGAGGCTAAGAGCACCGATGGTTGTGATCCCGATGGTCCTGATGAGCTCCCTGAACCACCTGAAGTGTCTACTAAACCAGTGAGGATCGTCCGATCCACCAATATTGTGAGTCCAGGTTTGGCAGCTGCATTAGACAGAAGTAAAGTCAGTGACAGGAACGCAGTTTACATAATTGCAGCAGCAGCAGCAGAATCACTTAGCCACAGTACTGCAGCCCTGGCGATTAACAAGGAATCAGTCAGACGTAGTTGACATAAACATCGTGAAGCAGCAGCTACAGAGATTCATGAATCGTTTCATCCAAACTGCCCATTAACTGTGCACTGGGATAGAAAAATGGTGCCTGCATTAACATCAAAAGAGTTAGTTGACCGTCTTGCTGTTCTGGTATCCGGTGACAGAACAATGAAGTTACTGTGAATACCAAAATTGCTAAATGGAACTGGAGAGGCTGAGGCAACTGCCGTGTTTAATCTTATTCAAGAATGGAACATTGCTGATAACATCAAGTTCATGTGTTTCGACACTACGGCCAGTAACACTGGCATAAATACAGGTGCCTGCATTCTTTTGGAGAAGAAACTTGGCAGAGAATTTATCAGCTTAGCATGCAGGCGCCACATAATGGAACTCATTATGATGGGGCCAACTAGTGGACCAAATATCAAGTTATTCCAGAGATTTCGTGAATATTGGGGCTCAAGTGACACATATGCAAGTGGAATGTATGTAGACTATATTGCAATGGTTCTCAATCCAATTTGGGATTAACTCATTCACTTCATTCAGCTAACAGTGTTTCAGCCCAGAGATGATTATCTTGAGCTTCTGCAACTGTCACTTCTTTTCTAGGAAACTTTTCACAGCTTTGAACATACCACAAGATTTCCTGACCACGAATCCAGACACATGGGCCCCTGATAACAACTACATTGTTGGCCAGAAGAAAGTTGCGAGTTTGAAAGTCATCAATGATGCAGCCGAGCATGGAGTTGCCCTGATTCAAGCATTCAATGGAGTACTAACCTATCAAGAGGAACAGAAACAGTTTTTGTAACAAGTAGTAGAGAAACACCGTCGTGACTTTCCTAACGCTAATAAGTCCACCTTAACTGTCCCAGCAGCAGCTAGAATATCATTACTTGTACTTGAAGACATGTAATTAGTGAATAGTAATATCTCAATCTGAACTATGTTGAATTGACTCTTTATGTTTATTAGCTGAAGGTTCTGAAAGTTACTATTCTGGTACTATGTACAAAACAGTTGTTTGTTCTCTTTTACAGCAACATGTAAGTAAAGTTCCTGGGTCATCGGGGCAGATGAAGTCTAGAATTCATCTGTTTCTATAACCTCGGCATATGAAGGGGTTGTGGGGTTAGCACAACGCCCAGCCGCCTTTACTTCCCCAACTTAAGTCAGGTACCCATCTAAAGCTGGGTGGACTTGTGGGACGACTTTGAAACAAATTTCACCTGGGAAAATTCCCATAGTCCTCACTGAGGATCGAACCCAGGACTCTCAGGTCAACAGTCAAGTATCTACACCACCCGGCCTTCCGTCCCACCTACAGCAACATGTGTCTTCAAATAACTTTCGTTTTTTTGTGTTACAGCAGGATTACCGATTACCGTATGGTAATGTCGCGAAACACTGATTATTGCAAAACTTTGACACTGTTGAGCTACCAATAAATATTATCAGAATACATTCAAATTTTATCAATTTTATTCTTATAATATTACTAACACATTTTGGGGGTGGCAGGATGAAAACTCAGAATTTTGTTTTGAGTATGGATGCATGTAAAATTATAATATAATTTTTTTTCTTTATAATTAAATAATAAAAACTTTTGCATCTAATTATAAAGACAGTATACTTCTTATCGTTAGGAGATAGGGTTGGATTTAGAGACCGAAGACTATTCATTTTGATGTTGTAATATAAAAGATGTCTAGCAAGTAGGATTAAGATGAATAATGGTAGACAAGGAGACTTAAGACCACGTGGGGAGAAAATAATAGACTAGCAAAACAGCAAAGGTGGGACGACTCTAGAAGTAGATTGCCAGTGACGTCTGAAGTCTAAGAGAGTTAAACAATGACGATCAGGTGACACTCCTTAGAGAGAATAGAAAGGACAAAACAGAAGTAGCCTGTGACGTAATTAAGGTGCGGACGTTACTAATATGAATTTGACTGGATTTGGACAGATAGGTAGAAAATTTGAAAAGAAGTAGAGTTGAGTAGCTGAGAAGTAGTTGAGAGAAGAACACAGCATGTGAAAGTCGATGTAAGGAGTAGGTAGAGTATCTAGAAGACTTAAAATCTTTGTTTAGTCAGAGTAGAGGCAGAGTGATTTGTTAACATAGGGACTTATTGAATTATTGTGTATAAATATATATTAAGAGTAATTTCTTTATGCATGGACTTATGTAATTATTGTGAACATTAAGCGTGATATTAATTTATGGAATTATTGCATTATTGTGTAAATAGATGTAAATAAATAGTATGTTAACAACGTATCTCGTTCCATTGGTTCTTGAGTGTGTCTAAGGAAAAGCCAACGAAAGTGAAAGAGGCAGACCAAGTGAAAGAGGCAGACCGTAATCTAATTGTCATCTTCCAATTTAAATTAAATCGAACATGTAACAATAAATATTACCATATTACTAATGTTAATTTTCACTAAATAATTAATATATATAAACTAAGCTATATAAAAAAAAAACATTTTAACATTGTTCCTTTTTTCTCCACAATGATAGTGATAAACAAAAATCTAGGTCTTGGGTGTCAATGCTAGTTCCACTTTTAAAAAGACCATGTGAAAGTACAGTTAGAGCTTGTTATACAATAACCAGTGAAAATAAAGCTATAAAATGGAAGGTAACAAGATCTCAAATATGAAAAGCCTTTTGTAATTGAAGAGCCTGGTTCCATTAGCTGCAAAGTCCATTTTAATAAAAACAGAAAAATGCATTTACTATTTTATTGTGTTTTGTTTTACTTTGAAGCCTGACTTAAAATGAGAGTAAGCACCTTCAGTCACATAGACCAGTACCATATTATTATATGTATATTGACCTCCAAGAATTAAATTAATTTTAAATAATTTGGACTTGACATATATAAGAACCAAGCCCTTCAATTACTGATATACTTTTTTAATAATAGTGACCTACACCTAAATCTAGATTTTTATGAATTTTACTTAATGTGATAATGAAAATGTTACTTATTTTGTTCTGAGATCATGTTATTGCTAATGAATTCACTAGATTACATACCATTGGGATAGCCCTCTTCAGGGGGAATCAATAATCTAGTAGGCAGGGGTGGACTGGGCCGCCGGGAAGATTCCCGGTGGGCCGTCAGGACGGGTGATATAATAATTAATAACTAATATGCGATGATATTAGAGGCAACTACCAAAATGGCGGTCCATAATGTCCAAACCAACATCTGTCCGTCAATAAAGAGCTCCGTACTAGGGATTTCACGGATAACCGCTATGTTAGAATTTACATCTTCCATTCTACTTCCGCTGAGTTTGCTTTAATAAAAATTCTTTTTTATTTGTTAGTTAATTATAATTGGTATTAATTAAATAAAATATTTCAAGGTTATGAGTGATATGAATTCAAAACGTAAATGTAAAGGTGGTGCGGAGAAATTAAGAGATAAGAAACTAACCATTCTTGGTAAAGATGGAGCTAAATGCCGAAATCTAATCGATTTATTTAAAGCCATTCCAATGCAAACTAAAGACACCGTCTCTCAACAAACACCTTCTACAAGTACACAACCCGACACAAATCAAAGCGATGACAACATCAGCTTTCAGTAGTGCCAACAAACATGATTCCCACCTTACATTTAGAAAATGTTACGGAGTTAACTGACAACACAATCTTTATGAAAACAACGCTGCCAGTGGCAGATCTAAATCCCGAAAATGATACTTCAGTTATCAATGAGAAAAACACCAGTTACTATTTCAAACGTCCTCGACAGAATACTTAACAATTATTTTTTTAAATTTCACTCAATACAACCAAGTGCGAGTGAAACTGATCTTCCATTTACAAATGCCCATCGAGTATTTCTCAGAAGCAATGACATCACATAGGAATTAGGTGTCATACTGTAAGGAATCTAAAGCTTTGTTTTGCACAGTATTCTTAGCATATGGCAAGACTGACGATATGAACTCATTCACAGCGGGAATGAATTCCTGGAAACATGTGCATCAAAGAATAGAGGAACATGAAAACAGCAAATATCACGAGAAGTGTGTAGCAGCTTATATTATATATAATTTCTGTAAGTGAAAGAGACATTGATAGCATTTTATTCTCTCAGCAAAATAAAAAAAGTTGCCAACAAGTTCGAGAAAAGAGACAAGTGCTGGAAAGAGTAATTGAGATTCTGAAAATGATTGGAAAATGTTGTCTTAGTTATCGGTCAAAAAATGATGCTGCCTATACATTAAACGACGATACAATCGTTCATGGAAATTTCTTGGAAATATTTATTACTCTTGTCAAAATTTTACCCAATAATTAAAAAAACATCTTGATATGTTTACTGAGAAAAATAATGACAGACATGCATCTAATTTGGGGAGCGGAAATTTGATTACCCTCATATCGAAGATGACATTGAATTATATCATTGATGCAATAAGAAAAATAATAAAGAAAACCATTTCGGAGGAAATTAAATCTGCTGGTATGTTTTCAGTTCAAATCACGACCTCTTCAATTAGCCTATTTCAACTGCTTAACGCATGTGCGGTGTTCTTTAGATAATCGAATAAAAGAATGGATATTTGGGGTCGATCACCAACAGAAATCTAGACACCAAAGATTAAATAATATTGGTGAAACGCGATGGTGGGCCAAAGAAAGTGCGTTAAAAATATTTGGAAATTTCGATGCTCCAAACTCATCATTGTTCATTGAATTGATTTATACGTTACAAGAACTAGCAAAAATCAGGGATACAGCTCAAACTTTACTAGATAAGTTTATCAAGTTTGAAACGGTTGTCACCGCAAAACTATACTTAAGAATGTTCCAGCACACAGGATCGCATTCTAATTATTTACAAACCACTGGAATGGATGCACTGCAAGCACACCTTACTGTAGATTGTACTGTTAAGTTGTTAGAAAATATTTCAAGAGATTTCGATGGTGACTCGACAGTGCCAAATGATTTGTGTCCTGGGCTAATAACAAATTGGAAGAAGAAAACGTTGAAATTACCAATGAGTAAAATTTTGTATTGAAGCGTTTACACAAACTAAAAGCGATGTCTGATGAGAGAAGAACGCACGAGGTAGTAGGAAGTAATGCAGATATTGCCTGTCTTGATCCACAGAATTTTGAGGATATTAAACAACAAGGTTTGGCTACATCAGTGATGCAGTGCCTTAGCAGTATTCTCGTTAAATTTGATGACTAATCTCAGAGAATAACTAACTGATTTTTGCGCAGAAATGGAACAAATTTAAAAATTCTGTCCCGACGAATACTTTCTCCAAATGTTTGATGATTCAGTAGAGGACAGCGTCAGTGAAGATTCGCCACATGAACTCTGAGACGACCGAGTTGTGGATAAGAGCCAATTTTTGTAAAAAAATGACCTGTTTGCTGCTTTTCTGTACTACATAATTACAGTTTCTATGGGCAAACATACAAGCATCTCTTAGTGCATATAAACTTTTATCGACTCTGTCTTCTAACAAGTAGCTTGTGAGAGAGCTTTCTCTAAACTGAAATACATTAAGAATCGCTTGCGAAGCTCTTTGTCTTCTACACTCCCTGAAGCTTTTATGCATATGTCAACAGAAACCGATGTTTTAAGTGAACTGAATAATGACACAATTATAGATCATGTAGCCGAAATGGCACCCAGCTTAAAAAAGTTGCATATACTATAAACCCCATCACAATGAGTCTGAATAAATTGATTTATAACTTGAATTGACGCATTCTTGATATTATATATACAATTATAAATTATATATGCGATTTATCGTTTTTTTGTTATTGTATATTGTAATTTGTAAAGTGACCCATGACTTTGGAGGCCTCGGCCCTCAGGTTTGGTTTGGGAAAATTCACAAGGAAAATAAAATTCATGAAGATAGGACCGCTTTTTGCTTTTTTCCAGGGCCGTTTGGACTCCCCAGTCCACCCCTGCTAGTAGGGTCCCTCAAACATTTTGCTGGAGGGCCTGCAATTTTTTAGCAATACCACTGCTTGACTTAGCTAAAAACCAATGCCTTTACAAATGAGTGTAATCTTCACTTGGAAGAAAAAAACAAAACCCTGTATAATTTTGCATTCTGAAAATATGAAAATACAGGAATAATTTTTGGTAAAGTGAAAAAAAATAGTTAAACTACATTTTTAACCTTTGTTACCTTTGTTTACCTTTGTTTTGTAACAAGAAAGTTAATTACACTATTAATAATTAACTTTTGCCCATTACTTTTAATAAAACTTGTAGGCTCCTATTTTATATCTATTTAAAAGTAACTAATTATATATTAATTGTGTATTTGAAATCCAAATTTTTTCTGCAATTTTTAGGAACATAAAGACATCGTTGACCAAGTGTTGGAGAATTTTCAGTCTTTTCAGCCACCATCTTCTACTCAAGGCCTGGAAAGGAAACAAAAAGAGGAGATCAAGGAGTATCTTGATTATTTTAAAAGAACAGCAGAATACTTTTTTGATGGCTTAAAGTGAGACTTTTAATTTTGGAGAATTGGGAAAATAATTGATATCATTGATGGGACTAAATCCTAAGACTTTGAGTTTGATAGGCCAGTGCTTTAGGTATAGTTAAAACCGCTGACAGGTCCTATTGAATAATAAAATTATTAATCAGATAATTTTCATGAATAATTTATTTGATAAATTCAATATTAAGAATAAAAGATGTCAACTTTTTTCAGTTATACCCAAATTAAAGAAGAAACATTCTAAAAAAAAAGACAGTGCTAAATACCTCAAAATTCAACGAGGCAGTTAAAAATTAGAAAAAATGCGTACATATATACTCTACATTGTAAGCTTTAATTTATTATTCTAGTAATTATTGGCATTTTTTTTATTTTGAAATGAACTCTTTAAGTAAAAATAAAATCAAAGGTATATATCACATGTACCTTTTGTAGGGTTATTAGAAATAACACAGCAATGCCTTAAGTGACACAAAACACTAACTCCACTTTGCGATGCAATACGACAATCTTTAATCGACCACTTGAATACGATGCACCAATGACATATATTCGCACAACCTGGCTTACCAGGTGTATCTCACTCCAACAACTGTACATCAACTAACTGTCCACACAGTCCAGCATCACACACAGACATGCGACGCATCATTTAGTCTCCAGTTACACGCAGATGCTCTCCCCTGCACACACACGCACACACATACAATCTTTGACACTCACCCTACATTAAAAAACAATTTCAATTGTTTTAAAACACAGACGCACAAAGCAACGTTAATTGAGTTTACAAAAGTAAAATATATATGTGTATCCTCTAGTACACAATGTTAACACCAAAATATGATACACTGAGCATGAGTATGTAAGTACTCAGAACACTCAAAATAATTCCAAGGATGTAACAAAAACAAAAAAATCAACCCAAAAAATATTTATCGTCCAACATCAATCCAGAGACGTCTTCCCTTCAAATACAAAGTTATAATTAGGGACGTATTCCCCTTACTAAAAAAATTACAATTATGGGATGTTTTCTCTCAATAACAAATTAATTCAATTATGGGACGTATTCCCTTAACACACAAAGTAAGTCAAATATGCATGGTGTACAAATATAATAATCAAAACTAATTCCGTAGCTCCTTCGAGTCACAGCATGTCCTGTATGCCAGCTCTGTCATCTCTTGGTTGTTTAGATAAAGTCTCCCACCACCTGGTCCCAGGTAGCACCTGCACAATAAATGTGAAGTCCTGTAGAAGCAACGCCCATTGGCTACTCTGGCGTTGAGGGACTTCCGTTTATTCAAATAGTTCAAGGGAGCATGACCAGTCTGGAGTATGAAGTAGCCAAACGATGCATAGGCGACCACGATGATGACCACCAGGTGCCTGGAGGCATGAGTAGAGATCTGATAGAGTATTTTGCTGAATGAAACCAAGGCAAAAGTGCAGCCCATGTAGGTGATATGGTTTGGTATGTGGTCCACGTTGCTATTCTCCCCGCACTTCGCTGGTCGAGAAATAATTGTTCTCTTGCTGGATAGCCTGTTGTCTGTAAAATATATTAACGATGAAATCAATGAAGATGGCCAGGCATATTTTACGCCAGGAGAAAGGGTAACTTAGGTACACTGCCCACCCAGTACTTCTCTCCCGTAATGTGGGTATCCCATACGTCTTGTAACACATAAGTCCTGCATTACTTGCCCTGTCAGCCCTGAGCACCTGCGCGAGAGTCTGGCTTGTAGATGCCATTGTCTGCTTGTCCCCAAATACTGGCTGTATCCCTGGTACCTGCCTACCTAGACAACAGCCGTCCTATTCGTCTTCTGACTCCGGATATGAGTTCTCTTCTCTGTCTCTCATTTTCAGTTCCCCAAAAACATCGGTATCAGTTAACATTGTCTCACATTTCATTGTTGCCTCAAAGTCCTGCGTTGCCTCAAAGTTGTGCGTTGCCCCAATGTTCTGCGTTGTCGCAACGTTCTGCATTGTCGCAATGTTCTGTGTTGTCTCAAGGTTCTGCATTGTCTCAAGCTTTTGCGTTGCCTCAATCTCCTCCATCTTTACTTTCACTACCTTAATTTTCTTCACTTCAATCATAACCTGTGCGGGTTTCTCTATTGCTTGCTGCAACAGCGTCACCTGCTGATCTGAAGTCCCTTCATACACTACTCTCACTACGTTGGCCTCTACTTCATCAGTCTTCTCTTTAACTATCTTTACTTCTTCTGCATTCGTTACTTCGGCCATCATTTCAACAGCTCTGAGTTGTTCCGCCAGTTCTCACAATCTTAACTTGTAACTTTTAAGTTCTTTCTCCTCTTCCTTGTCGAATTCCCCATAAAGAGTAGCCAAAGACGGGTTCACTCTCTTTTCCAATTTTTCCTGCATGGCCCACTGACTGGATAATAGCTTATAACTTCTGCAACTCTCTTGATATCATCTCCACCTCTCTCGCTCTCTCCTGGGCTCTACGATCGCTCGTTTTATAAAGCCATTAAACTTTTCTCCTTGTAACCCTATTTTCTGTCCTAACTGATCATATAACGTTCAAGGGCTTTGCAAACTAAATTCCATAGTAATTATGCCAACAAAATGGTGACGTACATTGAAACAAATTTCTAAGGTTTAGTTTGATGAGCTTCCAGCTGTCACCTACACCTTTTTGAGTTAGACGAGCCCTAGATATCACATGTACCTTATCTAGGGTTATTAGAAATAACACAGCAACGCCTTAAGTGACATGAAACACTAACTCCAACTTTGAGATGCAATATGAAATCTTTAATACACCACTTGAATACGATGTACCAATGACACTATATTCGCACAACCTCGCTCCAACAACTGGGCATCAACTAACTGTCCACACAGTCCAGCTACACACTAAGACACGCGGTGCACCACTCAGTCTCCAGTTACATGCTAATGCTCTCCCCTGCACACACACTCATGCTTACACAGTCAATCTGTGACAGTATATTTTGTTCGCTTGTATTTTTAATGTAGGCTATATGTATCACTTATTTTTTATTTTAGAAAAGATAAAATGACAAAATTATATGGAAAGAAAATGATGGGCTTAACATTGAAATTTTTGGACACAGACCATGAGGAGCTATATAATCTTGCTGAAAGTATTGCAGAAAAAACTGAATTAAATCCCAAGGTATGAAGACGGTAAATATGAATACCTAAACTAGACTGTTGACTTAATTTTAGATGTCTTATTTATCATTTTGTTCCTCTAAGTAAACATTTTTAGAAATAGTTACCCTAGCAGTATGAATGATAAGTGCAAAAGAGGCATTAGAAAACTGAGGACTAAAATAGTGCTAATCTATTCTGTTCTCTATTTTCTAAATACATTTTTATAATAAATCATTCAGAATTATGAGGAATAGAAAGAATTGTATCATATTGTTAAATATTATTGTCTGTTTTATATTGTCTCAGCTAACTCCACAGATCCTTTCTAAAAAAATTTTTTTATATATTATTAAAATAAAGTTGGTTTATTAAAAATCTATCTATTTAGTGCTGCAGTTGTTAAGTTGTTTATGTATGCTTGTACTTTGGCATTTCTACTAAATTTTTAAAATTATGTCATTATTGGTCAAAATTACTTATTTCAAATGATCAATATTTTGATCATTACAACTAACATGTTATAGGAAGACAAAAATGTGATGATTGAAGCTGTGACAAAGTTTTATGCAGTTCTACAGAATGAAAATTTACCTTGGACGACAAAATGGTCACTTTATAGAGCAGCTAATGACTTTATTGATTCAGCCACTGAACCATTTAAGTAAGGAATTTTTTTTTATGTAAAAGAACAGCTTTCAGAACATATATTATATATTTGAAAAATAGTTTGCTTCATTTATACAGTATTTAAATATAACAATGCCATTGTCAATGGATGCTTTATTTCTTTGTACTTACACAGAGATGGTAAAGTGTTTGCAAATGAAGATTTGGATGTTTTTGTGTCCATCTGTCTGGAATGTCTTAAATATGACTGCATTAATCAGGAAACTGGATCTTTTCCATCTGGCTATTTTTCAATATTTCTGCAAGTTGTTAGGCCTTTATTTAATTGGGTTAGTAAAAATGTCTTAAGTAATTAGGTCTCAAAAAAAACTATATGCTAAGAAAGTATTTATAAAGTACTAAAGATTCAACCATCTTAGTCATCATTACTCAGCATCCATATTATCTAGCCTAGTTTAGAAATCTGTTAAAAAATGAGGAAATAGTGTTGTCAGGGACAGCGATAGTGCTGCTATAATATTACTCTCGCTCTCACTATACACAATGACTGAATCAATATAAAACACTGGAAGTCAGTTTGACTCAATTACAATACCTTATTTAATATAACACAATATAAATCACACTATTAATACCAAAGGGTATGAAAACAATCCTCTATTCTTTTTCTCCTATTCCTTTTCTCCTCAACTGTCCCTCATCACAATATTTTTCTAACCTCTG
Source organism: Bulinus truncatus (assembly GCA_021962125.1). Classification (NCBI taxonomy): domain Eukaryota; kingdom Metazoa; phylum Mollusca; class Gastropoda; family Planorbidae; genus Bulinus; species Bulinus truncatus. Next base: position 2,273,647 of record JAGDYQ010000043.1, on the reverse strand, counting down.
TTCAATACCAAATTCATTTGGTGCACTATCACAGGGAATTCCCTGTAACATCTACCTTGACACCATTCTTTATTGTCTATCTATTCATCTATCTATCAGTTGATCTATCTGTCTATCTATCTATGTCTATCTATCTACTTTCATTGTCCTTACAAGTATTTTTATCAGTAAATATATTTATAGTTTCACTCTATTTAGTTATCTGATTTGCCATTTCTCCACATAAGGTTGAATGTGTTTAAGTCTACTGTATTTAATTTGAAGTTAGCCATGGAAGTATTCAAGTTATCATATACAGGAAATGGATAGTTAAAAATAATTATTTATCTTTCATTTCTTTTGAAAAATTGTTCATTTTACATGTCTATATTAGCTTGAAGCTTTGAATAAGATGGACATTGCATCTCCACTAATACCAGAACTTTTAAAGTGCTTGGATGTTGACGATGAAAATGTTGTCACATTGGTGGGTGTATACTTAATGACATTCGGACGTGTGAAATCTGGTCAACAAGTTGCTGCTCCTTATTTGGAAAAGCTTATAACAGCTTATCTAGAAAAAGAAAATCAAAACCTTTTGAGTAAGGCATAATCTGAAAAAAAGTTTTATTTTTGATTTGCTAAAGCAGTTTTTTTAAATTATGAGAAAGTGAAGATGTTTAAACTGGAAAATTTGAAAGAACAGAAAATAATTTGTTTTATATTCACAATTCTTCTTTATTACAGTGGCTATCACTGAAATTTATCCCAGTAACCCCAAAGCACTGAAAAGTCACTATAGAGATTTAATGCAACAGATGGAAGACAGTGGAGATCCCACAGTAATTACATATCTTACACAGCTCTTTCAAAATGTTGCCAAGAAACAAGCAGAGGTAACAATTATAACTCCAAACAAGCATGCATTTTTTTTTATTAATTATTACTTTTCACAGAAAAATGTTAGCCAAATTTTATTCATGTAATGCTAAAACATTTGACATTTTTATTTTAGCTCTTTACAAGTAAAGATATTGAGATGCTATTTACCAAAGCAAAAGAATATCCTAATTCACAAGTTTTAATTCTGCAAATGCTCCAAGAGCTAAGTAAAAGATGTCCAGATAAAGTGATTGATCACTTAGAAGTGTTGTTTGATAAATCATCTTGGAGTCCACATACGCAATATTTTTTAAATGATATGATGGTCACATTGGCTTTATATAAAAAGGTAAATAAAAAAAAATGCCTTAAACAAGAATAAAACTTTTCCTATCTGGGTTACAAATTAAATAAAGTTTAATGAGCCAAATCTTTTTCTTTTTTTTTTTTAGGATGTTTCCTCAACTGTTCTTGCAGAACTGTTCAAAAATTTAAAATCAAGCCAAGATAAAACTTTTCTGCTAGTAACATTTAATTCCATTCGAAGCATAGGTTTTAAATATCCAGACTTATTAAAGCAAAGAAGAAGTGAAGTGGAGTTATTTTTACCATCAGATCCAGATGTCATTAATCAGAAAAAAATGATTCTAGATATGATCGATGGAAAAACGTAAGATTTGGTGATAATTATGACATTTAAATTATTGTGGAGAAGAAATTAAAGAAATTTAAAGTAACCTTGTTTGAGAATCCTACTATTGCAATAGTTCCTTACTCATCTATAATCCATAATGTTATAAAATACATGTGCTTATCATGTTAATTATTTACTGACATTTTTGTATATGGAAAAATGATTTACAAGTATAGCTTGAAACAAAAATGCATCTTTTTAATCTTTTAAATATATGTTTCCATCAAGTTATTTTTCTTACAGTCTAGAATTGTTTAACAATATATAAAAAAAGCATGTTTCCTATGATAAGAAAGATTTTAAAATATACCAAAAGTTAAGATATTAAGCATAGATGAATCTGAATTTTTTTTTTAAATTAAAAAATGAATCTTTTTGTTAGACCTGAGGATATGGTTAAGCAGTTGAAGAAACAAGAAGAAGAACTGGCCAGTTTGGTTGGCAGAGTGGATGAAACTGAAGAAATACTAAGTGAGGTCAAAGTTGAAGTTACTAAACAAGGAGAAAAATTAGACAATGTACAGAATGAAATAAATGAACAGGGACAGAAACTGATAAATATTGAAACCAAAGTAGATGAAACAGTTGTCAAAGTAGAAGAAATTGACAAAAAGGTAAAAATTTTACATTTCTTTAGTGGAGTTTGAGGCTAATAAACTTGAAAGGTTACATAATGTTATTGTGACAGCTATGAATTTTGTATTAAGTAAAGAAAATGAAACAAGTTACATGTAAAATGCTATGGCTCTGGTTGTAAGGTATTTATCTTTATGTTTCATAAGAAGGAATAAACTAATAAGTATATTATCTTTCCACTGTTACATGCAATAAACTGAAAAACATTAGGGTTAGTTTAGGTATGAACTCTAGTTTGAAAGTAAAATTTCCACATGATGTCATGTCTGCTTTTGAATAGAGCTAATTAAGTCTATGCAAGTTGATTGAAGAGTAATTTAAAATGCTTTTAAGTTTTCACATTGTTTTAAGCTATTGAGACAAGCAACAATTAGATTATATATTTTGGAATATTAAAAAATTGCCTAACTGAAATTAATCTACCTATTATTATTTTTAAGAAAACTTGATCAGAAAAAAAGCAAATTACTATTTACTACACAACAATCATCTTGAATATTTCTTAGATATTTATTTATTTTTTAAGTATAGGAGACTTTAGTCATATTGTGGCTTTAGTTAAGTTCTAAGCAATAGCTGAACCCTTATGTAGTGATTCTAGAAGATTTATTTTTTCCGGAGAAACAAATTTGAATTCTTTATATTACTATAGATATTTCTTTTTATTGTGTATTAAATTTTTTGCCTTTAACTTTCATCTCTGAGCCTTTTAGATGAAATGTCAATTTTATTGTTGTTATCATCATATTCATAATGAGATTTACCTTACCAACCTTCGTAATCTTTTTTAAAGTTAGTTTGATTTAAATGATTTTTATTTTTCATTTAGGATTTTCTGCATTTACTTCAGAAGTAATTTAGCTTATTTATGTATTATTTTTAAGTTTTATAAATAATGAGAGCTATGTAATGAATTGAAATATTTTTATAACAGACATTAAGCCATGCTCCATACTGGGCTAGAGACCTATCCAAAATACTTAATCCAAAGTCTGAACATGATTGGAGACTTCTTAGCAGCCGCTTAGGTTACAACAATGCAGATATAAGAGGTTGGGCGCAACAAGCAGATCCATGTATGGCTCTGTTGAATGAATGGTAAACAGTCTTTATTAGACTTCTTTTTTATAAAATTCTTTATTGTAACTCATTTAAACAGTTGTGATAAAAATGATTTTAGAAAAACCTTAATTTGTTTAACTAGTACTGCTTCAGTATCTCGGAGATTATTCTTACATTGTTATTCAGGTATATTACCCATAAAACAAGTGAGGCAACTCTGGCAATTTTGACTCAACTTCAAGAGATGGACAGGCTAGATGCTGCAGTTATTGTTGAAAATGCTATGAAAAATGCGGGTAATTTTTTTATTTACTATTAGAGTAAATTGCCTTTATTTTTATAATTTAATCTTTTTCTAACAGCAACCCTCAAAGCAACAAAAAATGATTACAGAGTTAATTGAAAGAAGTCTGAAAATTTGCACATGCAACTTACTGTAATTCTCACCTAGCTCTAAACAGACACAATATTGAACTATGTGAAATAGCATGTCAGCTGAATGGAAATAAAACTATTTCTTATTTCTTTTTGGGCCTAAGAAGATTGTTTGAATCTAAAAATAGACTACATTTTCCCCTAAGGATTTAATGTAGGCATTCGACTCTTGCCGAATTAATGTAAAATTGCTAAGACTCAGACTAGTGCTTTGAATGCTTCAATTAATAAACAGTGTAATGTCAGAATTTATCCCACCTTCTCCACCCTCTTTCTACACTGACAGGTGAAACTTTCCCCTTCCAAAGAGTGACCCATCTTAGTTGACCATGTTATGTAACCCAAGGTCATGGTCAAGCCAGGCTCCAACTTACTATGTTGTCTGTAATGACACATGCATAGAGAGCATGATCAGTTGATCACCCCTACCCCCGACCTTTATAAAGTTAAGTTTGAATAAGTTAATATTCAGTAGTCGATAGACAGTAGACAGCGGATATTAGATGAGAGAAAGATGTTGTAGAGTATAGTGCTGACAGGCTTAGAGTAGACCTAGGTAGATCTAAGTAGTTTGTTGTAGTAGTTAGGAGATCTTTAAATAAGCAAAATTGTATTATAGTTGTATTAAGTATTTGTTATATTGTGTACTGCACTGAGTTATGTTTTATATATTAGTCAGAAAAGTAAATGTAACATATTTAACACTTATAAAAGTTGATGTTAAATATTTGGTGAAGCATATTAAAATCAGAGTAACATAATTGGCAAGCCAACGAAACATATCTGGCGAGAATTCTGACGCAACAAACAAAATGTTTGATATCTCTAGCTACATAATAATAAAATAAATAATTGGCAAACTAAGCATCATAATAATATATGACATCAAATATTGTAAACATGTACAAATTTAGTTTTATTATATTTCTTATTATGTTGCTAAGACCTGGTTTAGAATAACACTTTGAATACCAGGTACTTTGATTGATAAAGATGTTGAAATTGTAGAATTGTAGGTAGACATAGACAAGCTTTTATTTTCCATGCCTAAATTCATTTAATTCCCATATCTCACTTAACAGCCTAAATACATTCAGTAAAAGTTGGCAGTAAACAAAAAGTCTTGTAACAAATATTCTTTAGTTCATGAGCATTTAACTCTTTTTATTTGTTTTAAAAAGCTTAGCCTACTTGAAAATAAAAGTACAAAATAGTGTAAAAATAATCAAATTAATTAAAAAGCAAAATACATCTTTTGTACATATGTATTTATCCTTATTGTCATTGTGTAATTGTGTGTGTTACATGCATAGGTGAGTGTGTCGGGGTCGAGCTAGCAGTTATCAGCTCAAACTCTGGTCATTTCTACAGCCAGTGAATTCAACTCATAGAAAGATATGATCTAATAAAGTTAGTTGGGGAATATTCTAGGTTATGAAAGCAAGATACATAAGATGCAGTTTGTGGGTCAAGAAGAAAGAGGATAGTCAGAAAAAGATAGTCATAAAAGAGTTCAGAGGAAATAAAGTCATAGAGATAGAGTCATAGAGATAGTCTTAGAAGTGTAGAGTTTGTTGTATGAGAAGTTATATTATTTATACGACAAGATATATATATATATATATATATATATATATATATATTTGCTATCCTCTTTTTCCGCTGTTGTGGATTGACCCAGTTAAAATATTGGTACAAAGTTGCCTGCTTTCAGCCTTGTTTAGTAACAGGCATTGGCTGAGTTTACTCCTTGAGACACTTTAGCACTGTGTTCTTTTTTTTTTTGAGAACATTTTGATTTTAACTGGATCACTTCTTTATTTAAAAGAGGTACCCTGTCAGCATCTAGAAGTCAATCAATCACCTTCTTTCAAATCCTCAAAACCAAGTTGCCTTGCCTCGTTTATTATGTTTTGTCTAATTTCAGAAAGAGAATCACCTTCAGGCTAATTAGTTTTTAATGCACTATGGCCAGATTTTTTCCATAATTGGTTTATTGTGGGCTATCTAACAAACATTGTGGGCTGTAACTCAAAACAATGCTATAATTTGGCTGTTTTAAAGAAAGGCGATTTAAAATGGCCATTATAAAGAAATGCTGTTAAAAATGGCCATTTAGTGATGGCTGGGTGTATTGGAGAATTTACCCCTAATATTCTTTGTAGTTTTTGTTTTTCTGTCCTAGAACTGATAAAATGTGATAAGCTTTGTTTTACTTTGTTTTTCTGTCCTAGAGCTGACAAAATGTGATAAGCTTTTGTTTTACTTAGTAAGATGTATATATATATATAAAGCTTTCATTGAATAATAACCTTGACTTATTTCACAGAATCAGTAGTTGAAGATGAAGGGTTTGTATATGCTTCTCCCCCTCCAATCTTCATTAGCTACCAGTGGTATCACCAAACTGAGGTTAAACTCCTGAAACAACACTTAGAAATGGCTGGCTATGAATGCTGGCTGGACATTGGTCAAATGGGAGGTGGGGATAAGCTGTTTGAAAAGATTGACACAGGAATACGAGCAGCTAAAGTTGTGATAAGTTGTGTTACAAGTAAATATGCCAAGTCTCCAAACTGTAACAGAGAGGTCAGTGCAAAAGAAATTATGTATTTCATCAATTTTTTTAACTGTAAGAGAAATGGCATTTTTGAAAGTTTTATTTTTTGATAAACCATAATTGGACAATTTTGTTCTTATATACTATTATAGTCAACCTAAAAAATAAAAAAAATAAAATAACAGTGATCAATGAAGCAAAGTAAATAAATCAAGACAAATATAAAAGAAAATGATTAAATCATCATCGCTAGTAATGTCGTTGACTTCATAATAGCAAATGTATTATGTAGTTTTCATTCATTAATTTTATTGATTTTTCTTATGTTTTTATGATAGAGATTAGTTTTACAAATAGACATTGTTTTTTCTAACAAGATATCTGTATTTGCAGGTTAACTTGGCTGTTAGTCTACATAAACCAATCATCCCTTTGTTACTGGAACAATGTTCTTGGCCTCCACCTGGCTCCATGGGTCCTATATTTAGTGAATATTTATTCATTAGATTTTTTCAAAGATCTGGAGAGGATATGCCTGACAAGAGATACTGGGCTAAAGACAAATTTCAGGAACTTTTAATGCAACTTAATGTAATTGGACTTGCTCCTGCAGAAGGCAATGTGCAGTCAGGTAATTTTGGTTCTGAATTCAGATTATAGGTAAAAAATTCGGAATTTAAGTTTAAAAATTCTGCTTTTCTAATTATTTCTGAAAAAAGGTATTATTTCACTGTATTATTCAAGTAACATGAATTTTTTTTTCAAATCTTATGTTTTATTTTCCAGAATACAAAAATTGGTGGGTTCCTGTTGTTCAGGAAATTGAAATAGACAAAAGTAAAACTAAAAATGGTGGTACAGTAACTAATGAAGTGCAGTCAAACTTGGATAAAATAGTAAAAAACATAAATTTTCTTAATTTTTTAAATTTAGCACATATGATTAAATATATTTTTGGAGTGCCCTTATTTATAGTTCAATATGTATCATCTGAGTTTGATAAATTTTTTAACCCTTTTGATCTATTTTGTTAAATCTTTTTATTGTTTTGTTTAATCAGGCATCAGAGGCACCAGACATATTCATATCTTATCAGTGGGCCAAGCAGAGAAACATTATCCGACTTTACGAAAGACTGACTTCCCTTGGTTTCAGCTGTTGGCTGGATATCAAACAAATGGGAGGTGGAGATTCATTATATGATAAGATTGATAAAGGCATTCGTGGATGTAAAGTAGTTTTGTCCTGTGTAACTCACAAATATTCTTTATCTGCCAATTGTCGTCGTGAAGTAAGCCTGACTGATGCACTTAAAAAACCCATGATTCCATTATTGCTGGAAGAAATGACCTGGCCACCAAGTGGACCAATGAGTATGGTCATGACTCAATTATTATACATCAATTTTTCTAAGGTACTATACTTTAAACAGCTTTTGTTTTTATAAATAAATGAATGTATTAACTCTCAACTGTTGTTCATTTTCGGCCATTTTTTTAAGCTGATTTCAGGGTGTTTTGTAAAACTAGGCATTTTTCATTATGTTATAAGCTACCTAGTGAAGTTATACGTCATTAAATTTGGAAATGAATAAGCTATTTAATGATATAAAACTTTTGATATAATAGAAATTTTTAATTTTGTAAAATTATAGTGTGAATGATTTTTTTAATTATTTTTTTTAACTAAAAATACAAATACATCATAAACGGTAAGAATAAAAAAAAAAGGTATGAAGAATTTAAATAAAATCTTTATTATTTACATAAACATTATTCATTTGTACAACACATAATTAAATTTGGACGTAAAATTATGATAATTTTTTTTTTATTCAACTTTAAATGATACTATAGAAATTGGAAAAAAAAATAAGGACTCATGCCTCTAGAGTGAAAAAAGACATATAATTTTAACACAATGTTAGACAAGACAAAATTGATCATTAAAATTTCTATATTATTATTATAAGTGACAGGAAACACATTTAAATGAATAAAAAAATAAAGTTTTCCACCATTTATTTGTTTTTCTAAGGATAATATACTTATTTAAAAGTTGATCACTTTTGTCACCCCTTCCATATTAAAAAAATCACCAAATTTCACTTTTCCCAAAGAAATCATGCTTAGTCACCAAACAGCCCGGCCTCAAATACATGAGAAGCACTCCCTTTTTTGACATTTTGTCAAAAAAGGGAGCTACAGCGACAAAAATTGCTAGTGCATTATGTCTTTTTTCAAAATAAAACTTGGAATATTTTACCAAGTACCAAATTTTTACAAAAATAAAAAATCTATATTTCTTTGCCATTGTATCCCAGGGTTGGCGTTGCACATATATAATAAAACATAAAAAAAAAATTGACCAAAAGTAAAAATATAAAGAATTATAACGTCCTAAAAATTGTCGCTCACCGGTGGTCGAAATGTCAATGCTACGATGGTTGAGAGTTAAGCATATTTTTCAATTATAATGATTACTAAAATAATATTATTTTTTTACACAAATAATTTACTTGATGAAAAATAACTTATACTAAAATTAACTTAAGCTCACCTCTGACATTTCTGTTTAGTTTAAGTATTTAATATAACAGCTACTTTGGTATTTAATGAAAAGTTTGGTATTTAATATAATACATACTTTTGTATTTAATATAATACATACTTAAGTATATAGTATAACACATACTTTGGTATTTAATATAAAACATAATTTGGTATGTAATATAACACAATTGATGATATAATTAATAACTGTTTGAATGTCTGTATCAAAGATGTATTTTATTTTAATTTCCTTTAATTTTTACTGAAAATATTGAGCTTACTTGCTGCCCCCATGGGCGTATTCATGGGGGGGGGAGCAAGGGGGGCATTTGCTCCCCCCCCTTACATTTAAAAAAAATGTTATAAAGTTGTTATTTGGCCCCCCCCGGAAAAATTCTTAGCGACGCCCATGATTTTGGGGGCCCTAGGCAAAGGTATCTGTGGCGGGGCCCTGAAAGAGGTGTATTTAGGTTTAAAGGACCTTGGGTGCACAAGAAAATATGGGCTCACCTAAAAGAGAAGGGATTATTCACTTGTAAAGTATATATATATATATATATATATATATATATATATATAAATATATATGTATATCCCGGACGTTTCAACCAGTGCAAACCAACTTGTTAACAATATTTGCTACTAAAACTGTCTGGGAATAATAAGCCCTTAGAACAGTATAAGTATATTTTCTTTATAAAAGAACTTAGAACATAATAGAACTAGGAGTAAGAATCACACAATATAACAAAAGAATTTACTGATATTTTGTTTACCTCCAATCATAATACACAAATTGCAATTATCAAATTATATTTTGTTACTGTGAAAAAAATGTAAATCTAATGTTTGGTTTTAAAGGGAGCCATTCAACTGTTAAACACAACACTGATTGAATTACGTTTTACAATGAGACAATAAAGGTATTAACAGCTAAAGAATCAATTTACATGTAGTTACAACAACATACTTATGTGGCAAATGACTTTTCAGTAAAAAAAAAATACATGTAATCTCTGCTTTTCCCTCATTCAATGTCCTTGAAAGAATATTTAGTTTAGCTAAAATTAGTTGAAAGTGACTTGCTAGAATGAACTTCACATGCTGGGCTGACAGCTGTAAATGTAGGTTACATAATGCCTGCCACAAGATATGCAATACGAACACATGCCAGGAGCACATATATAGGTGGGGTACATTAATCTGCTACAAAATGACAGCAAATAGTTGGTGAGTTGATCTGAGAGGCCCGTTGGGAGCCCAGAGATAGCTGGGGCAGCCCAGGCTAATTACAGTGGTGCGATGCGTGATATTACTGCTAGCCACATTTCAGTTTTTTAAATAGTAAATAAATTTTATAAAATCTCACACTGTATTCAATTATATAAGATTTAGTCATGAATTAATAGAGACAAAGAATTGATTCATTGAGAGCTGTGCTGAGCTCAATAAAGAGCTATGACTTTGACAGCATTTTGGCATAGGGTCCCAAAACATACGCATTTAGCACAAAGTGTTGTGTGTACTTGCCACTTCCACTGAACAAATTGAAGAAATGTAGACTCAAGGGCAGCCTTCCTGTGCGTGAAGCCAGATTGGGTACAAACAGCCTGGGGCCAGCCTTGGCAATAAATAAATATCACAATGTTTGAGTAACATTTGTCACTTGAAAAAAAGAGTACAGTTTTGGTATTAAGGTGCCCTTTAGGATTATACAGCATCTTAGCCTAAGTAGGTCTACAAAACACAATAACATAAGTCTAAAATATTCAAGTCTTTTTACTACTGAAATTCCCCCCCCCCCCCCCGATACTTTGCCATATAAAAATGTTTTGTTTGGAACAGTTAGATGACAAAGAAATCATCAAGTGCTTTTTAGGAGTAGGGTCTGACCAAATGTCATCCAATCAGATCCCTGATAGCACAGAGCATTGATCCATAAATATTTTTAACTTTAACTCTTTGTCTCAAAATTTCATTTTGGTACATTATATTGACATTTTTATTAGTGTTACTGATAATCATACTGTCATGAGATGTTGATATTTAATATAAAAAAATGTTAAAAAACATTATGGTTTAAAATTAATGAAATTAAACTATTTTATAAAATCATTTATTTTTTTAAGTATGTTTTTTATTCTTTCAGGATGAGTCCAGTCAAATGTCTTGGGATGGGCCAAAGTTTACAGAATTATTAAATCAAATTCAACAATATATTCCAAATAAAAAGTCTCTATCTGCCGATAATTCTCTACAAAAACAACCAAGTAATGGGTATGCAAATAAAAACAAGGTTGAGTCTAACACAGTTTCTAATGCAACTCAGAATATTTTAAACTCAAGTTCTGCTACACAGAAACCACAGCCAAAGAATTCAAACACAACAAAACCATCTTTAGCCCCAATCAAACCACAGCCAAAATCTAACCCGATGCTGCTAACCACTTCTCCTATAATGTCTCCTCCCTCCACTGCATCAACTCACTCTCAAGTAGGTTCCATTAAGAGACCTGAAGCTACTAAAAAACTTCCACCTTCTAAAGCAACACTTCCATCAAAAATGATGACTTCAGCCATCTCAGCTAAACAAACACAAAATAATGACAGTAAAATAAATCTAGTCAATATAGCTCCATCTTCTAAACGACTTTTAAAGCCCATTACTTCTGAGTCGACAAAACCTATTGCTTCAGACCAAACATCTGCTATTGTGCCAACCAGCAAGATTTCAACACCTAAGACAGCAGGTAAAACATCACAATCCAAAACCAACTCACAGAAGTCATCTGTTAGGCCTTCTAGATTACCTCCCTTGGAACAACAAAATGATAGAAAAAAATCACCATTTCAAAAATAAGAACAGTACTAACCTTCTTCTGGAAACAAACATTTTTAAATAAAAGCACACGTTATATTGATAACCTTTGTTAGAAACTGTTACTTCTAATATTTTTTGCTATTTCTGAAACCATTTTATAATCTTAGATGTTATAATTATTTTTTTTTTCTTTTCTTTATTTTTGTTGTATAAAATTGTATTCTGCAACACAGCTTTTATTCAGAATTTTATTTTACTTTTAAAAGGGTAGTACAAGTAATATATTCTTTTTATATTTTTAATTTTGAAAATAGATTATTCATCTATGTTGATATTAATTATATTAATTTTTTTTCATTGATGTGATATTTATTAAACACTAGACATGAAAGAAACACACATCAACAGTCTCTTGTTTTACTTGTTTTTAGTTTTATTCTACTTCTTACATGACACTATGAATAGGCTACATGTAGAGTTCATGAGTACATAAGACATGTATCGATAGAGGAGAAATAACCCAATCTCCATTAAAACATTTTATAACCAATGTAAGAAACCCCTAACCCTAATTATGTTAACACCCTCTTCTCCTTTGGATGAAACTGGAGGGAGATAAATTCATAAAATTTTGATAAGGGGGGGGGTTCTCTTAAAAATAAATGCATTGATTATTGACTTCCTTTTTTGTCTAGGAAAACAAATTAAATTGTCATTTGGAGAATACTGGTAAAAGAACATGTGTAATTTTCTTTATGTGAAAATTAAAAAAAAAACTTATTCAATATAATAGCGAACTATTAAAACAAAATTCAATATTGAAAATATAGTTTTCCAGAAAGCCATTGATCCGTGTATGGTCACTGATAAAAATATCAGAATAACTGGTTACATCACATAACATTCAAATAACTGGCTACATCACATAAGATTCAAATAACTGGCTACATCACATAACATTCCAATAACTGGTTACATCTCATAACATTCAAATAATTTTCTAGCACATGAGCCTATAACAGTTTATGTTTCTAGCTCCTCTCCCTCTTAAAAGATATTTAGGCCATAACTACTTAGATCATTTGGCAACCATTTTGAGCTATTAGAATAAAAAATAAATTAAAAAAATTCACTCCACCCTAATATACAATGTCATGTATAATTATGTTTTATGGCTATAGGCTACAATCAATCGTAGGCTAATAGAATAAATCTATAATTAAATTTCAAAACTTTATTTTTCACGCTTTTGCTTCAGAAAATGTAGAAACGAGTTCCATCAGATCAATGTCTCTAGCAATATCATGTTCGATTGACACAGTAGTTAATCCAACATGTCTTTCTTGTAGCATGGACGTTCTCATATATTTCTTTATCAATTTGAGTTTTGAGAAGCTTCGCTCACCACTAGCCACAGAAACTGGAAGTGTCAAGAGGATTCAGAGAGCTATAACAGTGTTGGGCACACTACCTGTTAGATTATTTTTCAATATAAAGTTTAGTACATCCCGTGGCGATGTGCACCTTGCAACTTGTCTTGAAATGGCTTTCAGTTCACTGCTTAGATCAAATGCGTCAATATCTTTGGAGTCTCCATGTCGCAAAGCTTTCTCAAGATTCAAAGCGAATGATCATGGTCATTTGTTCAACATGACCAGCATCTGGTGTGCAATCAAGAATTATTGAAAAGTACTTAGTATCACGAGAAAAGCCAGAATTTTCTGTTTGATTGCATTGGATAAAAGCTGAATCAATTCATTCCGTATGTCTCATATGATCATCAAGTTCGGTCCAAGAAGCAGGATTGCCATAGTTTACATATAAACCATTGAAATTATATATTTATTGACATTCAGATTTTGTTTCTTGGTACGTAAGGTGCATTTCATTTTGTGATTCAAACTCTTCTGATACTATAATCTCCTCGGATTCCTCCGCTTTCTTGTCTGCTTCGGATTGATTTTTAACTCATCTGGACGATCTGGACCATCTTCATCTCTGTGCGATGTACATATATACTTTAACAACGATTCTCCTTGTTTTGTTACATTTTTTTTCTTTTTCAAACCGTCTTTTACGATACTGTGCACCAGACAATCGTTTTCTCTCTGCTATAGGGGGGTTAAAATAAACATGGAAACTGCAAAATCGAATTTTATTGTGGTTCATTATTTTTCAAAATTTGTAATACATTCTTGAAAAGTAAAATAATTACAATTTACATTTACAAATTTAGGCCTAAATATCTGAGGTCTAAACTTTCAAAAGACAATTAACCAATGATGTCTCTATATAGTATTACTAGATGAAATGCTCCTACATTGGCCAATGTAATAGAAACGGGCCCATTTTTCCGAACGTTATCTATGTTAAATAATTGGACTCGGGCAAAAGGCGAAGTGTTTACCATCTGCCATTAACTAACTTTAATCTTCACAGTCCACTTAAATAACGTCTTTTAAAATTGAGGCCGATCAGCGACGTTATTTTTAAGTGCTTCTTACGTTCAAAAGACACAGATTGGCCGCATTTGAAAACACGTCGTTTAAATGGAGATTACAGACAGCAGTTACTTGACGTTGTCAAATTTCTCCCCAAATCAAATGATTTTAAATATAACGCTGTTTTATAGTATTTACATAAGAAAACTAAATATATTACCTACAATATGAGTTGGCCTTCGAGTAACTCTACGACAATTAATTTTAACTATTTAATTTAATTTTTTTTGAATATTACGTTATATTGAGTCAATTGACACCAAGGAGGTTGAATTACTGGAGGCGGCATGACGTCACTAGGCTGAAACCAGTGGGCGTTGCCTATTACCGCCATGTTCGACTCAAAACATTGGTAGCTGTGTGTATGTTATATTATTGTACTATTTTGAACGTTATAAAACACTGTGTTATAATTTAAAAAAAAAAGTAATAAATGCCCTCTTGTTTGGCGTACGGTTGTACACAACGACGACAAGAAAACAGGATATTGCTTCATCAGTTAGTCACTATAATAATAATGCTAATTAGTTAATTTGTTTGTGCTTAATACTGTTGCTGTAAAGCAGTGCTGTTGTGATATGCAATAAACTTCTAGATGATGACACAATGCCGTTGGCAAAAAGAGAGCCTGACGTTTATGATTGTTGCCGTCAATGGTTCATTTAAGTTGCCTGTTGGCTATGCTTTAATCGATGGATTAGGTGGCATTGAGAGAATGAAACAGAATGTCCCACAATGTACCACAATGTCCCACAATGTACCACAATGAAATAGAATGTACCAGAATATCCCACAATGTACCAGACTGTCCCACAATGTACTATACGATGTAACAGAATATCCCACGATTTCAACAACGTTTCACATTGTAACAGAATGTACCACAATGTATCAGAATGTCCCACAATGTCTCACAATGCACCACAATGTACCACATAATCCACAATGTACTACAATGTAACACAATATCCCCACGATTTCAACAACGTTTCACAATGTACATAAATATTGATACGGTGCAATGCGAAGACATACATAGCAGATTTACGTGAATCGCCAAATGGCAGGCTCATGTTTGATTCTTGTCGTAAAACAGGTTTTATTGGCTTTTTAAATGTGCATCCAGGCCCACCGACAGAAATTTCGGGCTCGTGGCAGGGCTGTCACGCCCCCCCCCATCGTGCTGATAATAATATTTTCAAAAGTTGATTGGCCAACTCTGTCTGGGCCCCTAAAACTCGCCGGGCCCCTGGGCATTTCCCCCCATGCCCCTCTCTCAGCGGGTCTTTGTGTATCGATAGTTTGTTGCTATCGTTGATTTACTGATTGCTTCGAAACACTTCGAAAGGCAATATTGACAGGATTGTTTTTAGTCTAGTTTACGCTGCTAGCCATTTTTCATTGTTTGATCAAATGCTTTGCAATAAACATCAAAATATAAATACAAAATATTATGTATTATGTAAAATACAATTTTTACCCTGGCTTAATTTCGATATAGCGTATAATATAAGCTTTATAGGCCTCTATCAGCTGATCGTATAAATAGCTTTACATAGACTACAGCGCTTTGTAATTGACACATTAGAATAACTAGTCCACTAGAAATTAACTAGGGCCTTAGCAGACTTTAGAAAAAAAGTGATGACAAAATACAAAGTTCATTGGAGTCGTTTCTAGAATGAGAAAACTGGTATCGAATGAAAGTTGGTGGAATGTTTCCAAATGACGTCACCGTATGTAGCGATATTTGCTTTCGTAACGTGAGTAAGTAAATTAGTGATCAAATTCATGCTATGCCATTCGTTTCATCAAGGGGTAGGACCGTAGGAGTAGGACACAACGTATCTCAAAGACTAGACTAGTCACTAGTCTATTGCATTTTTCAATATATTAATAAACTCTTAGAACTAAAATATTATTCAATCCATTTATTACTAAAGGACGTCATTTTTTTTATATTTCTATTTTTACGTCTTTTACTACCACGGCTTCCGCCTCAGAATTTTTGCCGCCCTAAGCGGCCGCCTAGTCCCGCCTAGTTGTTAAACCGGGTCTGCTTATTAGCATTACATAAGACGTGACCCCCAACAGTAATATCGGAAATTCATAAAAATAATTAACCGAAATTACCTCCAACTTAAACTGTAATCGAAACACATTAGCCGGTAAAATATCACTGAGGATAAAAAAGCTCTAAACAGATTATATAATAAGGCAATAGTGTAGTAATAAAAAACTTTGAATATACAAATATGCTACTTTTTTAATTAAATAATTTAATTAAGATCTAGAATTCTCAAAAGAGAAATTTAACAGTTTTATTTTGTGCTCTCTTCTGTGTTTTTGGCACTGACTATATAAAAATAAAAGAGAATGCAATTTTCCAGGAAAGTACCGTTTATATAATAAAATGAAGTATTACTATCAGTTTCGTTAGTTTACATTGGATGGAAACATTTTATTACAATCACAATGGATACAATTTTGGTGAGAAATAGTGTTTTCTTAACTAAAGACGTAACACATTATTATTTTTTATTTGATTGTACTTTACTTCAATTCTTTGTAGGTATAATTACTAATTAGTAATTAGACAAATTTTTAGTCTTTACCTGACTTACTGCCTTCTTATGCATAGCCTTTTAACTTTTAGTATAGTATTATTTAGTATTACTGTCAGTAGTACTATCTATATATTTTATTATTTTAATTAGTTAATAATAATAGAGAAATAAAGCCAAAGGCTGCAACTAATGGACATTTGACATATTATCACTATCATTTATTGATGATTAATCATTCAATCCATATTTTAAAAAAAATATTAAATCACTGATTCATGACATACCTTGTACACATTAGCAGTAAGTATTATTAATTTTTGATTGAATTATTCATTATTGATTGTTCATTATAATTTATTGACAATTATTTTAACAAGTTTAAAGTATGCAACTGGGGACACTTTAGTGGCAGTTTATTACAATTCTGGTACAAATACTTAACGTCTGCTCACTTGCTGCAATTTTTTTACACTGGCAGTTGAAACATCACAGGCTTCTCATCATCTGATGACTATTCCTCTTTTAATTTTTTCCCTCAATCTTCAGTGTTTTATATTACTTACTTACAAAAAAAAAAATATTGCACAACGGTCACAACGCAATCGGTCAGCTCGTGGTCTAGGGCATGCTCGTGGTCTAGGGCATTCATAAAAGCACGCTTGGAATCGAGATCGAAAATGCCAAAACTGGACACCAAAGCCCAACATCATTTGTAGCTATGAAAACATGTTAGACAGTTTGCATGTGTTTTCCCTTCAAACATATGGTTCTTTTTACTTGTAACGTTTGTATAGACTGTTAAAAGGTAAACCAAAACATGAATAAGTTGTATATATAAACTTGGTTTTTTAATGATTATTGCTTTTTTATCGAAATATGCCTATACTTTAGTTCAACTGCGGAACCTCAAGATATGCTTTAAATTGTCTAATATTTTGCCACATTACTAAATGCATGCGTTAGCACGTTTTTATAGCTATCCAAAAAAGATATTCAGAAAAAAAATTTTTCCACTCCACCCTAATGTACAGTGTCCTCAGAACATCTGCTCTAGCCACCAGGACGTGCTCGCCAGTTTCTTGATAAAATTTAGTCTACCTGAGGCGCTGCTTGCCACCTCCGTCAGATGTGTGCAGAGAGTTAACTTCCTGTTTAGTGTGACACCCAGTGACTTGGGTTTCGGTTCCAGAGCAAAAACCGTACCCGCAACTTCCAGCTTCAGTGGTTCCTTAAGGATACTCGTGCCCAAGGTCAACAGCGAGTAGACGGTCTTCAAGTAGTTAATCTCTAGCCCCCACATCCTCGTATAACAGCCGACCGTATTCAGGTCCTTCTTGGGCGCCCCCTCTAGGACTGGGACACTCTTTCCGGTCTTCCAGATTGCCAAATTATCAGCATAGAGTAGGCTTTCACATCAAACATATTGCGGCAAATCATTTATAAAAGCTTAGAACAACGTACAGCTTAGGGCGGAGCCCTGTGGGAGACCCTATTCAAGAGTCTTTTTCCTCGACACACTATTCCCAACGCGTGTCATGATTTTCCAATCGGTGAGGAAACTGTGTAACCAGCCATACATCTCAGCGGCGATACCTAGCCGCTGTAGTCTCAACAAAAGACCCGGCCACCAGACACTATCGTAAGCCTATTTGAAGTCTAGGAAAATTATCGCCGTTGACTATGCTCTCTAAAACCCGTTGGCTTTTCTAGGACTTGGAACGTGATCTGATCCATCACACTCTTCCCCCGCCTAAAGCCACCTTGCTTCGGGATTATGAGCCGTTATTTCTCTAGGTAGCACATCAATCTTCTGTTTACCATGCGTTCCTCTACCATCCCAACACACGAGGTGATAGAAATAGGCCTGTAGTCTTCTCTTTGACCCGTCGGAATTTATCCAGTGCCTTAGAAAGTGTTCTCTCCGCTTGTTTAGCACTTTGGCCTTCTTGCTATCGCTAGCCGTCACCCAAAAAGCACAAATGAAAAACGCGGGTCTGGGCAGCACCCAAAATGCCTCGATGGATGGTTAGAGGCGGTAGGGCCGCCATCGGAAAAAAGTCGACAACTTGCCCCGGCACTACGACGCAGGCTGAAAGGTCTGGTTTCCTAAAATTGGTTACGGCCAACCCGAGAACAGCGAAGGGTTGAGGCAACGCAGGCCCCTCCTGCGGAGGATGGCACGGGCTGTCCTTAGTCACACTTGTCTTTTGCGTCTTATGCGAGAGGCAGGTCGAGCCCGGTCGCCGGCAAGTGCTGATTTCTCTGTTGGAACGTACGACCATGCAGAGACAGGGTGGGCGAACCCCCAACAATGGCTGCGGCAGGTCGAGCCAGTCCTCGAGTAACGATTGCTCTGTCGGCTAAAAACCTATTGAAATGACCTACAGGGCACTGCCTACGGGTGATGTCGAAAACTATACTCCGCCTTTGGTGCCCGGCAAGCAGAAAGTGACTCGGAAACGTCGAACCCAGACCTCGGGTAACGCTGATTGCTCTGTCGGCGGAAAACCGAAAGTCACGGTTCGCAGGACACTGCCTTCTGGTGATTCCGAAATCTATATCCCGCCTTTAGTGACCGTTAAGCGAAGACTCGGCAAGCTGTCTGGTAAGGCTCAATTCAGGGTTGTCCTCGTTTATGTCCGTGGGTTCCCAAGCCTAGAAGTCGCAAAGTTTTTGGACGAGAATGTTGTGGAAGTTGGAATTTACAAGAATGCATCCTTGGCATAATGACTGTTTCATCGCTGGTTATTCGAGCTTCCGGTGTGGGTGTAAAAATTGTCGGGGATTGGTTACCCTGGTGAGAAACTCGCTAAATGCTCAGCCGAGTAGCGCCCATACCTCAGACGGAAAAATGGACACGCTGGCATTGGCATAAGGAAGGAAGTATTACTGTCTACACCTTTACAATATCCCCCACTAGTCGGAGCTTAGCATAAATATGTATGAGGATACATTATATGCTTGGCATTATTGTGTGTGGTGATTTCAACGCAATGTCTCCTACCTGGAGATATGAACGTACCGATGCCTGAGGGCGCAGGATTGAGGAGATTGGTAATATTAAAAGTTTAGTTCGGTTGCTGGAAAAGGATTCAGACACCACCTTGTACCACGGTAGCAATGGGGGCAATACGAGAACGGATTTAACCCTGGTCTCGGCTAACCAGGCCTGTAACACCTCTTTCCAAGTGCTTGACTGTGTCGGGAGCAATCATAAACCCGTTCTCGTCTCGGTGGATATCTCTCCACCCTATAGAAATCCAGGTGCCAAGCGACGTCCAAGCGTAGGTGCTGGATCTATTCAAAGGCAAATTGGGACGCCTTCAGGGTAGCTACGGGCACTGCCTTGGAGCGGGTAGATACAGATCGTGGAACAGTCGACGTTGTTTAAAAGGAGATCACTGAAGCTATCTAGGGTGCCGCCCGTAGTACGGTCAATCGAAGCCTTCCGAATCGCAAGTTTAGGTCATTCTGGATTACAGCCCTTGCAAAGTTACTGAGACAGATGCAAGCTGCTCGAAACAGAGCGAGCCGAAGGAAAACGGCTGATGCGCGCCGCGAGTACAATAACCGAGCATGTTAAAAGGGCGACTTCCGAGGCCAAAAGGCAGAAATGGGCCAAAACATGCGAGACGTTGGATTGGATGGAATGCCAGAAAGCGTGGAAACTTCTGAAAAACCTGACCCAGGCTGGGACGCTTAAAACTGCTGCCCCGATGCAAACGGACTCAAGCCTGACGGCTAGCGATAGCAAGAAGGCCAAAGTGCTAAACAAGCGGAGAGAACACTTTCTAAGGCACTGGATAAATTCCTGCCTACAGAGCATTTTCGTCATTTCCCGGGGGCCTCGCATGACCTAGCTCAGCCTCTGCAAATGGGGGGGGGGCAATCCCCCAGTCCGCGTTTGTGACAAGCTTGACGTAAGACAGCCCGTGCCATCCTTCGCCAATACCAATACAAATACTCAAGTAAAAATGTATTGCCAAAATCGATACCAATACAATACCAATACTTTTGAGAACAACACAATATTTTTATTTAAAATATAATGAGTGCAAGTTTTTCAAGTTTAACAAAAAAGTAAAAACATTAAAATACAATGTCAAAGCACAATTTTAATGCTAATCACTTCAGCACTTGACGGACGGCCGAGTGGTGTAGATACTCAAATGTCAACTTCAGAGTCATGGGTTCGATCCTAGGTGAGAACAATGGGAATTTTTCCACAAGTCCACCCAGCTTTAAACAAGTACCCGACTTTAAGCAGGGGAAGTAAAGGCGACTGGGCGTTGTGCTAACCACACAATTCCTTCATATGCCGAGGTTATAGAATGATGAATCCCCGTAGGCCCGTCATGGCTAAGGGAACTTTTCTTGACTATTTCACCACTTGGGGGCCGTCCATAAAGTACGTCACGCTATTTTTGATCATTTTTGACCCCCCCCCCTGTCTCAAGGTGTCACAAATCTCGGGACCCCCCCTAAAGTACGTCACATTTTCAAAAAAAAATTTAAAATTAACATCTAATTAACATTTAATCGAAAACTTAAAACGCACTTCACTATTAAACTTCCCTTAAAATATAAATATTACAAGAACTATCAGATTTTTATATGACTTTACTAGTAGAATAACTAAGTGTCAACATTTGTCACAGTTATTCTTGAAACAGTAACTCAATCAATTGAATTTGAAAAAAAAATTGCAAAAATTAGACTTGACAATTATATAATAAATATCATTTATCTGCTATCTTTTCATTTACAATGGGTGAGGTCAACATTGAGATAATCTTCCGATCATGCATTCTATTGACACAGGATAAGAAGTAGATTAGCGAAACTTGACCTCAACCAGTGATTTAATAATAAAAATGGAAACAAAACTATGCGACTAAAAAAAAGGACTAGATTGACAAATTATGTGAGCAGTTTTTGTGCTCTATTGAATATGTTTATAGTGGATCTGTGAATTATGTTTAATTAAAAAAAATATTCACTAGACATCATCCATCCATGGTGAAGTGAAGTGTTTGTTTATCCATAGTTACAACTGATATGAATCTTTCCCAATCATCGTTTCCTGGAAGAATCATTGCAGACAGACCAAATTCATCCTCATCTAGCCAATCAACATCATCTGAATGTGCGTTTCCATTCTGCCAATAATTGCCATGAGTTCTCTTTGCCTTCTAGCAGCGATTCTCAAAAGACGGAGGCGTTTTATCTGAGTTGATTCTGGAAAAATTTGGGTTGGCAGTTTCTCTTGCGCCCGAGCTCTGTGTTGTCCTGTATGTTTCTTCAACATTGTTTGTGAGGAAAAGTACAAGTGATACACTTTGCAAATTCGATCACGTAAGCTGGTCTGCAAAGATGAACGATAAAGATCATATGGTTGTACTTTTAAAACTCCTGTTGATCTTGGCATAATGTCATCAAATTTGAGAGTTTGTGCCACTAACAATGAAGGAAATCTATGAGCATCGGCATCTGCTCTTTCTGAAGCTCTAAGTCCATCAGTTCAGGGCCGTTTTAATGTCATCGTAGGCCCTAGGCACTTTCAAAGTCGTAGGCCCTCGCCATCTTCATTTTCAATATTTTTCAATAATGCACCCGCACTTCTTTGGTATTTGAAATCAAAATAAACTTTTGAGGACGTGAAATGTGACTTTGCTAAGATAAAGAGCCGAAAAACTAACATACTGTAATTTACAGATCTGAAGCTTGACGTGCTCATCTCACACTGTTATATATAGTTACTTTAATACAAACATTATTAAATTTTATTGGCATTCTGAACTTGTTTTCACTTTATGTTCTGGCTTTCGTAGGCCCTTGAAAAGTCCGTAGGCCCTAGGCCTACTGTGCCTAGTTGATAAAGCGGCCCTGCATCAGTTGTTTGGTTGATTGGGATTGGAGGAGGAGAATATCTCGAAGGTAAAACGTTGAAATATGAACTCCTAACAAGCATGAGGAATAGTGAACAACACATTGAAAAGATATGCATTTCATGCTATTTTGATATTTTACTTATTTAAGTGTTTCACAAAATTTTTCAAAATTATTTTTAAAACTATTAAGTTTTACTAAAAAAAATAAGAATTTAAATTAGAACTAAAATAAAAAATATATAAAAAAATGTGACATCACACTTGGCCTGACCCCCCCTCCCCCTGTCACAGACTGTCACACTTTCTTATACCCCCCCTCCCGGAGCGTGATTTACTTTATGGACGGCCCTTTGGCAGCACGTAAGAAGACCATCATTTCAAATCGATCATTGCTTAGCCTAGAACGTAATGGCATAAAAACACGCCCACCCAATGAAAACAGGCGCTCAACACAGCACTAGCCGATCAACTCAGCAATATAGTTTCTTAATGCTTGGGTAGGGTGCTAATGACATTTCTGGTGAGTTATCTTCAAAATATCTGTCTACTTCAGCAGAGCTTTTACTATTAAGTCGGTTCTGCTGACGTGCAGTAAAACTGCTCTGCGACTGTATTGAAGCTGCACCACCCTGCCGAGTAAGTTGAGTGGAAAATGCACTCAGTGCACTGCAAGCACGCTTTAATGTTTGTTCAACTTCAGCTTTGTGATCCAAGTTGTCTTGGTGGGGAGGTGGGTGGTATTAATAGTGGTAGGGTTGATGGTTATGATTACTAATAGTTATTGAATTTATGAAGATTACTTTTAAAACAATGTATTAAAATCGCTATTGTTTTTCTGCAAATAGCTAATAGTGGCAACAGAAAAGTATTGGTATCAAGTGTCGAAAAATTTCGTTTAAAATGTATCAGCGATGCACAAATCAATACTTGATACAAAAAGCATCAGCAATATAGCAACCAATTCTAAAAAGTATCGCCGATACTGTAATGGCCGATACCGATACTTCGATACTATAACACCCTGAAGAAAACTAGGGAACGAGAATACAAGGAGGGACAATATATGAAAAAAATATTTTAACTATGGCTATGGTGTAAAACCAGTTTATATTCTCTTCAATAAACCTTTTAATTTAAGCAATACAAATAGAAAAATTATGATCCCACTATATATACATCAGAGAGACCTACAAGATTATAACTGACTTTGATTTAGTTACAAAATAAAAACGAAACAAAACAACAACATCGATTTCCTATATTTAATTTTTTTATTCCCTTAACTGATGTGGTCATTGGTGGAACGAATGGACACATCAACAGATATGCTTTCAAACGTCCTTACTCTAGGCTTGTAGACTTGTGGCACCCGTCTCCTCTCCAAGTCAGCGGTGAATATTTTCGGCTTTACCAGGGATTGAACTATCAACTTCGCTATCTAGCCGCCTTTCCTATATTAACTAATACCAAATAGCTATCAAAATAATATTCCCTATTTCTATTGCAGTTTGATTTTTGCCAGCTGACTGTAAAAAAAGATATTCATCTGAGTGGATCACTTAGAGAAGAAATTGACGGCTTAGGGTTCAGAATTGTTACAACTTCCCCTTTTACAATAGAAATACAAGCATTAAATGCTAATACTTTTAAACAACTGACTGAAACTCTGCTAAAATTTTCAAAAGTTGACACAGACTCTGAATGTTTGGAAAATCTAAATTCAAGATTTGCATCTATAAGCATTCAAGATCCTAATCATTTAAGAAAAAAATCATCTAAATCTATTTATGCTGAAGCTGAACAAGAAACGACTAAAACATTGAATAATTTTTCATATAAAAAAATAGCATTTGAAGGAAACTTGAAGCATTACAGTGGAAATAATGCAGACATTGAAAAGGAACACCAGCACCAAAATTCTGTTAGTGATTATTCTGATGTGGAACATAGTACAGTACTACAGTTTGATGAAGAGACTTTTAAGCTACTAAAATACTATTTTACTGATGATACCCTTAAGACCTACATTGACAGAGCAAAATATAACAATAATAAATATGAAATAGAAATAACTGGAAACAACGGAAAAGCAATAGGAAATATTAATGTTCTAAAAAATTTGAAAACATTTTCTTTTGATGTTATTGACAGGCAGAAGATTGGCAAAAAATAATTAATAGAAAATTTAAGAATATAAAAGCATTATACAACAAGACAAATTTTCAAATAATGGGTCCGAAAGATGAAGTGCATTTAGCAAAATCTTTAATTATATCTTTAAGAGGAAACAAAGATGAGGAATTGATATGCTACAAACCCAGTGGAGAAACACAGAAAAGTTTCAGACAATCAATGGATGATAAGAGTTAAGAGTCTCCTCTTAAAACTATTAAATCTAGGTATATTAGGCTGAATAGTGGAGGTAACATTTATTTTGGAATAAGTAATTTACAAATAACAGTTGACAAAACTGATATTACTCAACTTGATGTTGAAATAATAGTGAGTGCTGCTAACAGGAATCTCGTTCACTGTGGTGGTGTAGCGGCAGCAATAGCTCGAAAAGCTGGTTATCAGCTGCAAAAAGAATGTGAAGATTTTACAAAGACACATACTGGTTTTGGAGTTACTGATGTTTTTACATCATCTGGTGGAAATTTAAAAGCAAAATATGTAATACATGCAGTTGGACCAAAGTGGGACTTTTATCCAGATGATGACAAATCAAGATGTTTGAGAGATTTGCGTCACACAGTGGTGAAAGTTTTGGTTGAAGCCTCTTGCTTGGGAGCTAAAACAATAGCGTTGCCATCAATTAGTGCTGGTAGGTCAAATTTGGGCTAAACATTATATTTTAATTTAATTTAACTGGCCACACCAGCACGATGTGTTTATTGCTTATTGGCCAGAATGGCAAGGCAAGGGTCTTTCCTGCTAACATGGACAGAGGGAGATTCAAAAGTATGCTTGAGTGTGACAAAGTGCTCACCACATCCATCAACAATGATTTTGGGGGCCCTGGGCAAAGGTATCTGTGGCGGGTTCTGACAGAGGTGGATTTAGTTTTACAGGGCCCAGGGCGCACAAGAAAATATGGGCTCACCTAAAAAAGACGGGGTTATTCACTTGTAAAGTATATCTATCTATCTATATATAAAAATATATATCCTGGGCTTTTCAACCACTGCAAACCAACTTGTTAAAAATATTTGCTACTAAAACTGTCTG
The DNA here is from genome assembly GCA_021962125.1 of Bulinus truncatus. Taxonomy (NCBI): domain Eukaryota; kingdom Metazoa; phylum Mollusca; class Gastropoda; family Planorbidae; genus Bulinus; species Bulinus truncatus. Next base: position 2,247,839 of record JAGDYQ010000043.1, on the reverse strand, counting down.
GGAATAATAAGCCCTTCGAACAGTATAAGTATATTTTCTTTATAAAAGAACTTAGAACATAATAGAACTAGGAGTAAGAATCACACAATATAACAAAATAATCGACTGATATTTTGTTTACCTCTAATCATAATGCACAAATTGCAATTATCAAATTATAGTTTGTTACGTTTGAAAAAAGTCAATCTTATGTTTGGTTTTAAAGGGAGCTATTCAACTGTTAAACACAACACTGATTGAATTACGTTTTACAATGAGACAATGAAAGTATTAACAGCTAAAGAATCAATTTACATGTAGTTAATACAACATACTTATGTACTTTATGTGGCGAATGGCATTTCAGAAAAAAAAATCCTTGTGTCATCACAAAAAAAACATAAAACTGTTCCACTTTAATTAAAAAAAGCAATTTGAAAATATTTTTTTGACATGCCAGTATTATATTATGATTTTGTTCACAGTATTTATAATTTAATATATTTAGTTATAATTCATTTGTGTATTGCCGGGAAAACTTTGGCATGCCATGTAATTGCCATCTCCGCCTTTCCCCCATACAATGTCATTGAAAAAGTATTTAGCTTGGCTAAAATTAGTTGAAAGTGACTTGCTAGGATGAACTTCACATGCTGGGTTGACAGCCGTAAATGTAGGTTACATAATGCCTGCCGCAAGACAAACATATCCAGGAGCTCATATATCGGTGGGGTACATAAATCTGCTACAAAATGACAGCAAATAGTTGGTGAGTTGATCTGAGAGGCCCGTTGGGAGCCCAGAGATAGCTAGGGCAGCCCAGGCTATTTACAATGGTGCGATGCATGAGATTACTGCTAGCCACATTTCAGTTTTTTAAATAGTAAATACATTTTATAAAATCTGCATTCAATTATACAAGATTTAGTCATGAAACAAAGAACTGATTCATTGAGAGCTGTGTTGAGCTCAATAAAGAGCTGTGACTTTGACAGCATTTTGGCATAGGGTCCCAAAACATACGCATTTAGCACAAAGTGTTGTTGTGTGTACTTGCCACTTCCAGTGAACAAGTTGAAGAAATGTAGACTCAAGGGCAGCCTTCCTGTGCGTGAAGCCAGATTGGGTACAAACAGCCTCGGGCCAGCCTTGGCAATAAATAAATACCGCAATGTTTGAGTAACATTTGTCACTTGAAAAAAGAGTACAGTTTTGGTATTAAGGTGCCCTTTAGGATTATACAGCATCTTAGCCTAAGTAGGCCTACACAACACAATAACATATGTCTAAGATATTCAAGTCTTTTGACTATTGAAACTGTTTCCCATCTGATACTTTGCCTTATAAAAATGTTTTGTTTGGAACAGTTAGATGACAAAGAAATCATCTAGTGCTCTTTAGGAGTAGGGCCTGACCAAATGTCATCCAATCAGATCCCTGACAGCACAGAGCCTTGATCCATAAATATTTTTAACTTTAACTCTTTGTCTCAAAATTTCATTTTGGTACATTATATTGACATTTTTATTAGTGTTACTGATATACTGTCATGAGATGTTGATATTTATTATAAACAAATGTTAAAAAACATTATGGTTTAAAATTAATGAAATTAAAATATTTTATGAAATCATTTATTTGTGTAAGTATGTTTTTTATTCTTTCAGGATGAAATGTCTTGGGATGGTTCAGTCTAACACAGTTTCTAATGCAACTCAGAATATTTTGAACTCAAGTTCTGCTACACAGAAACCACAGCCAAAGAATTCAAACACAACAAAACCATCTTTAGCCCCAATCAAACCACAGCCAAAATCTAACCCGATGCTGCTAACCACTTCTCCTATAATGTCTCCTCCCTCCACTGCATCAACTCACTCTCAAGTAGGTTCCATTAAGAGACCTGAAGCTACTAAAAAACTTCCACCTTCTAAAGCAACACTTCCATCAAAAATGATGACTTCAGCCATCTCAGCTAAACAAACACAAAATAATGACAGTAAAATAAATCTAGTCAATATAGCTCCATCTTCTAAACGACTTTTAAAGCCCATTACTTCTGAGTCGACAAAACCTATTGCTTCAGACCAAACATCTGCTATTGTGCCAACCAGCAAGATTTCAACATCTAAGATACCAGGTAAAACATCACAATTCAAAACCAACTCACAGAAGTTATCTGTTAGGCCTTCTAGATTACCTCCCTTGGAACAACAAAATGATAGAAAAAAATCACCATTACAAAAATAAGAACAGTACTAACCTTCTTCTGGAAACCAAAATTTTTAAATAAAAGCACACGTTATATTGATAACCTTTGTTAGAAACTGTCACTTCTAATATTTTTTGCTATTTCTGAAATCATTTTATAATCTTAGAAGTTATAATTATTATTTTTTTTCTTTTCTTTATTTTCGTTGTATAAAGTGTATATTCTACAGCACAGTTTTTATTCAGAATTTTATTTTACTTTTACAAGGGTATTATAAGTAATATATTCTTTTTTATATTTTTAATTTTGAAAATAGATTATTTATCTATGTTGATATTAATTATATTAATTTTTTTCATTGATGTGATATTTATTAAACACTAGACACGAAAGAAACACACATCAATAGTCTCTTGTTTTACTTGTTTTTAGTTTTATTCTACTTCTTGCATGACACTATGAATACATGTAGAGTTCATGAGTACACAGATGTATCGATAGAGGAGAAATAACCCCATCTCCATTATAACATTTTATAACCAATGTAAGAAACCCCTAACCCTAATTATGTCAACACTCTCTTCTCCTTTGTCTAGGAAGACAAATTAAATTGTCATTTTGAGAATACTGGTAAAAGAACATGTGTAATTTTCTTTATTTGAAAATTAAAAAAACAACTTATTCAATATAATAGCGAACTATTAAAACGAAATTCAATATTGAAAATATAGTTTTCCAGAAAGCCATTGATCCGTGTATGGTCACTGATAAAATATCAGAATAACTGGTTACATCACATAACATTCAAATAACTGGTTACATCACATAACATTCAAATAACTGGCTACATCACATGACATTCAAATAACTGGCTACATCACATGACATTCAAATAACTGGTTACATCACATGACATTCAAATAACTGGTTACATCACATGACATTCAAATAACTGGTTACATCAAATGACATTCAAATAACTGGTCACATCACATAACATTCAAATAACTGGTCACATCACATATAATTCAAATAACTGGTTACATCACATAACATTCAAATAACAGGTCACATCACATAACATTAAAACAAATTTCTAGCACATTAATGATAACAGTTTATGTTTCTAGCTCCCCTTCCTCTCGGCGGTCCTCATGCGTACAAAATTGTCTACATCAGGGGTGGGCAACGGTTTTGGGTCACACTTAGATGACCGTGGTGAGCGGAGGGCCGCATTACCCAAATATTGTATGTTTTGGTTAATATTAGAATTCATTTTGCTAAATGTGTAAATTGCTCAATATTTAATTAATAAAACAAAAATAATTGTAGTACACAGAAACGTATCTATAAATCTAACACCCCCGGAATTGGAAATTTCACACCCGGTGTTTTCCCTGAACATGATTACGACTAAATAATACTGTTTTAAAAATTACTGGAGCTGTCTAGACATGAAATAGTATTGTACAACCACATAAAGTTATACTATTGTGCTTTTTTCCCCGCTGTCCGAGATCTCTTGACCCACTTTTAAACAACACGCTCGCTGTGATCCAGCTTCCCCCAGCACACTATAGTGCTGTGACGTATTCGCGCGATTTGTCGTCTGTGACAATTCGCTATGTGTCTACCTCAATCCACCCCTTCACCCAGCACACAATAGTGTTTTTCCCCCCGCTGTCTTGAGTTGGCGTGTGTGATATATATATATAAATTTCATCCGTTCAAATTAAATATATAGATATATAAGTTTTGCTCCCAAATCATTACCAAACACAATAAAAATAAATTGTAACCAATCTCTAAAATAGCTAACTGTTACAATGTAGATCTCTCATTATTCCGGAAATTTGCAATGCATCCGAACAGCCAAAAATGCCAAATTGATCGCTCTGAGCCACCAAAGAAACAACATTTAAAGAAATTGTTAAACTACATGACAGAAAAAAATTGCCAGTGTTTAACCTAGTTAACAGGTAAAAAGTAGATTTTAAAATTTTCTGCTAAGACCCATATCTAGGCGATTGTTTCTGCATTGCAAGCAGTTGCTTCTTGATTCGATCTTGTGATATATTTCAAATTTGCAGATGCTTTTCCAAATTTCGAAGTGACTGACGGACCATCTGATGGAAATTGTCAATATACGGCATTTGCAATTCCGCTGGGGTTTGAGGCAAAATGTTCTCATCAAGTGCGGGAAACAATAGTTAAATACATGCAGATGAACCCGCAGAAGCCGGTAGGTTTCATGGCATAACTAACTATGCTAAATAGAATATGCAAAATTGTATTTATATGAACTTATAGTCTTTAAAGTAGTTGAGTTTTTTGATCGATGTTGCTTTTAGTCTTTTTAAGTAGTTCATTTCTTGAAATCCACGTTGCTTCAATAATGTCAATAAAGCTTAAAGAATCACTAATTTCTTTACATTTCAATATTGCTATAAATTATAATGCAACAGCAATTTATTTGCAGCTTTTGGACGATGGTAATTTCGACACCTATTTATCTAAGATGTTAGCGGATGGAACTTGGGGCAATGGTGTAACATTAGCAGCTGCAGCATCAGCTTACAATCGGACTATCTCTGTAGTAACTGAAAGTGGAGCGTCATTTAGCATAGAGCCTTCTACCGATTCCCAGACAGACTCGTGTGCTGTAAACGTTGTTAACAGACCAATTATTATTGGGTTTTTGGGTGCTAAGAGTTCTGTCATCAAGAACCATTATGTGTCTTTGGTACCCAAAAAGGTTGAGGTCACCCAAACAAGTGAGTCAAGAGAAAATGGCACCGGTCTGAGAGAGGAACACAGGCTTTGTAATCGCCTAAGGCAGCGGCTGTTACCAAACACGTTGCACCAACTGATTTTAATATCACACGAAGGGCCAGTTAAACCAGAAAGACATCAACTGCAAGAGATTATTTACAAATGGCATCATCAAAAACCTCGACGTATTTCAATTCTAGAAAAGAAGTGAATTCTGAAGTGAGAAGTGAGAAAATACACTTTTACAAGAAACTCTTTTTAAAAAATTACAAACTTTGTTATTACATTATATTATTTGTCATTGCATTACATTACATGATGATGCGATTTCATGCCTTCTATGAAAAATTTCAATACAAATTAACACAGGAAATGCGTAAAAATCGCTGACCCCGTTGGGGGAGCTTACGACGCTCCCCCAGACCCCCTAGTCGGCTGGGGAGGGAAGCCCCCTCCCCTGACCCCTCCCCCCTTGATGTCTTCGACATCTCGCTGTTCGGCCATTTGTTGTTTCACCCCCGGATTCTCCCTTCTCATCTCCGGAGGTGCGGGGGTGTGGATAAAACACTGTATATACCCTAAACCCCTCTACTTACCAATCCTCAAATCGCCTCTGAACCACTTTTCTATTCCCAGCGGCGGCGAGATGCCAACAATGTTTTTGAGGATCTTCAATTTACAATCCATGGGCCAACAAGTAACTAATTTATTTTCATAGACAAAACCAACAATAATATACAAAAAATGGGGAAAATATTTGTCTTAATTAACAGTTCACGTTGATTCAAACAAATTTGAAGCTGCACATTAATAGGACAAGCAATGGATTTATTTTTAACACAAAAATTCAAATTTTTCATTTATTCTGTTTGTTGAAATCAAATATTCCATTACTCATAATTATTTCAACTTTTTAAACAAAATATGACGTTGTTCCATAACTAATTATTTTGTTGGTTTGCCTGAATGTAGGCCTACATCGCTGGCAGAATGCCTTCCGTCTTTTAACCACATAGTGGCATACGACTATGCATCAAAATATTGAAGTGGTGGACCATTAATTTTAATAAACAGCAAGTGTTTGACGTTTCGACATCTAATGAATTATGACGTAAACAAACAGTTACCATCACTTGGTACATCGACAATAATGCAGCCCCGCTCTTCAACTATTTTTGTTAGCTTTGTGTAAAAACTTGTTGAAACAATATTGGGGCCGTCCATAAAGTACGTCACGCTCCAAGGGGGGGGGGAGGGGGTATAAGAAAGTGTGACAGTTTGTGACAGGGGGGGAGGGGGGGTCAGGCCAAGTGTGACGTCACATTTTTAATATTTTTTTAATTTTATTTCTAATTTAATTTTTTTAGTAAAACTTAATAGTTTTAAAAATAATTAAAAAAAAATTGTGAAACACTTGAATTAGTTTTATGTTCACAATTCCTCATACTAGTTAGGACCGCTAATAAACTGTTGCGGAAGTGTTATTATTTATTTGTTGTCTGCTGCATAATTATATCACTGATAAAGAAATTTGGAATTTTTATTATAATACAAAAAATTACCGTAATTGAAGTTGCAATCCATCACTTCGTTAAAATAATATTGATGCCTTATTCCTTGCAACCAGTGCACCAGGAAGAAGTGCTTATAATCGCGTGGAACATCGAATGGCTCCATTTAGCAGTGAACTGTCTGGTGTCATATTGCCAAATGAACATTATGGCAGTCACTTTGATTCGCAGGGCAGAACAATAAATGAGGATTTGGAATAACAAACTTCAAGTTTGCAGGTGAAACTTAAGCTGAAATCTGGTCGCATGTGATTTTGGACCAATTTCCAACAGTTGCTGAAAATATTAACCCTGAGAAATCTGAACTGGATGCAGCAGGACTGATGTCGAAGGATAAGAATGATTTGACCATCATGTTCGCACCAGCCAATACTTCATTCAAATTGTGAAATGTCAGGACATAAAATGTTGCAACAAAGTACGGAGCTCATTTTTCAACGTTTTACCTTCGAGATTATTTCCTCATCCAAATCCAATCCCAATCAACCAAACAACTGATGGACTCAGAGCTTCAGAAAGAGCAGATGCAGATGCACATACATTTCCTTCATTGTTTGTTTGTGACACAAACTCTCAAATTTGATGACAATATGCCAAGACCAACAGAAGTTTTTAAAGTGCAACCATATGATCTTTATTGTCCATCTTTGCAGACCAGCATACATGATCGAATTTGCAAAGTGTGTCACTTATACTTTGCCTTACAAACAATGTTGAAGAAACATACATGATAACACAGAGCTCGGGCGCAGGAGAATGTAAAAAAAGTAAAGTTTCCTTAGCCCTAAAGGGCCATCGGGGCAGATGAAGTGTAGAGTTCATCTGTTTCTATAACCTAGGCATATGAAGAGATTGTGTGGTTTGCACAATTCCCAGCCGCCTTTACTCCCCCAACATAAAGTCAGGTACCCATTTTAAAGCTGGGTGGACTTGGGAACTTTCAGCAGGACCTGAAAAAGTCCTAAGGTTCTCACAAGATTCCAACCCGGGACCCTCCGGTCGACAGTCGAGCGCTCCATACCACTCGACCACCCGTCCCCTAGGAGAATGTGCCAAGCCCAAATTTTCCAGAATCAACTCAGATAAAACGCATTCTTCCTTTGAGAATCGCTGCTAGAAGGCAAAGAGAACTCATGGCAATGATTGGCAGAATGGAAAATGCACATTCAAAGGAGGAAGTTGATCTGTCTGCAACTATCCTTCCAGGAAACGATGATGCAGAAAGATTTATGTCAGTTTTAACTATGGATGAACACTTCACCATGGATGGATGATATCTAGTGAATATTTTTTTAATTAAACATAATTCACGGATCCACTATAAACATATTCAATATAGAACCAGAGCTGCTCACATAATTTGTCAATCTAGTCCTTTTTTTAGATGCATTTTTTGTTTCCATTTTTATTATTTAACCACAGGTTGAGGTCAAGTTTCGCTAATCTACTTCTTATCCTGTGTAGCATAATTGGAATATTATCTCAAAGTTCACCTCACCCATTGTAAATGAATAGGTAGCAGATAAATGATGTTTATTATATAATTGTCATTCTAATTTTTGCAATTTTTTTTCAAATTCAATTGATTGAGTTACTGCTTCAAGTTCAAAGAATAACTGAGACAACTGTTGACCATTAGTTATTCTTTCTATTAAACTCATTTAATAATTTGATAGTTCTTTTAATATTTATATTTTAAGGTAGTTTAATAGTGAAGTGCGATTTAAGTTTTCGATTAAATTTTAATTGGTTCTTAGTTAAAAAAAATTTTCGAAAGTGTGACGTACTTTAGGGGGGGGGTGGTCCCGAGATTTGTGACACTTTGTGACGGGGGGGGGGAGGGGGGTAAAAAATCGTCAAAAATAGCGTGACGTACTTTATGGACGGCCCCGTAGGAGCCCCCCGGGCCTAAAAATGAAAACAATGCAGTATGAATTGCAATGAATGACTGTCAGAGCAGGCGCGGTTCTAGGAGTAGGCCGGGAGAAAAACGATATACGCCCCCCCCTCAGCCTACTATCCCCTGGCCTATATACTGGCCTTCCCGAGGACCAATTCCTAGATCCGCCTTGTGTCAGCGTATTAATATCAGAATTATCTAGAGAAAAATTATATTTAGATTACACTGTTTGGTTTAATTTTATAACATGTGACGTATCTTATAGCTGTGAATCAGTCTTGAAAAATTATATTACACTGTTTACGAGCTAATGGTTTTACTCCGGTGTTACCATTAAACATAAATCTATTAAACATTATTTTATCAATGCATCCAGCTACTTAGGTATTTTAATTTCAACTTCGAATTAAACGTATTAAAGTCGGATAATCTAAACTTGTAATAACACATTATTGCTACGGATATACTGTAACACATGACTTACACGCAGTAGATGTAGTAACTAGTATGAAGATCATCTTTTTGAGATTTGACTCCATGAAATACAGTTATTTGTTTGTAAAGGAAACTTTGGGTCAACGTTTTTGCAAGACGGCTCTTTAGACAACTTAATTTAAAATTATAAAAAAATAAAAAAAAAATATTACTTTAAATCTTTGTTTTGATATTTATATAAAAATAATTTTTTTCGCTTGATAACTTGCGCCATAAGACTTACAAGCGACGTAGTGAACATAAAATTAGAACCAAAGATTACAAAAAAAATACTTCGAACTCTTACTGTACGTTTATTTCTATTGATTCGGTAGATAAAAGCGCAGTACCAAATTTTAAAGTTAAACGGAAATATTTATCAGTGCTCGCTCGACTTAAGAAAAAATCAGTGGTGGGGATGAAAAAGAATTTCCGCAGAGCCGGGGATAAATGTCATCCCCGGCAGGGACGACATTAGCTAAAGCAGAGCAGGGGATGACAGTCCTCAGTGCCGGGGATTTTCCCCGTCATCCGCGGCGGTAAATCGAGCACGGCTTATATATCTTAACAATTAATTTTTAACAATGAGAATGTACACTGATCGGATTGAAGAAGGAATTCACTGGAAAGACACATAGTTTCCAAGATTTCTTTATAATTTAGTGGAATTTATCTTCATTTTTTGTTAAATGTTTTTTTAAGTTTTAGATGTCTGTTGACAATTCTAACATCGACTTCTCAAGTGATGTAATCCTTGCGATGGCGCTTTTCCAGTCATCAAAACCATAGATCAGGGATGGGCAAACTACGGTCCGCGTGCCGCATGCGGCCCGTCAAGGTATATATGCATGTTGCGATCCTCTGTCAATGGTAATTTTCTTTGTTTAGAGTTTTCGCTGTATTTTTTAAATTTTATTCCAACTAATTGATTCGAATCTATGGATATTAAATCGGTTTTATGGCTCAAGAATATTAGTTAGAACTGCTTGACCTACAGGCAGATTAAGACCTGAAGGAGAAGTTTAAGTCAGTTATTTTGCAGGAGTTTTAAGAAAGTTTGCCAGCAGTGACATTCCCACAACTAAAAAACTTTACTGCCAAGCTTTTGTCATTATTTGGGGTCCACATACATTTGTGAATAAGTGTTATCTTGTATGAAAATAAACCTGTCTAGGAATAGATCGATATCGACTGACTGCAATTTATATGCTGTCATGTGAATCACAACCAGTAAACTGGCTGCACAGTTGACAATCATTATCCAAAATTGTGAACAGTTACATGCTTCTCATTAATTACACTGGGCAACAAAAAAATATTTTTTGAAAATCGTCCTGGATTTTCCAGTTGAATTAGACTAATTTTGATGCTCTGAGTCCGAAAATGACCTTTATTTTGGTCAATTAGGTCAGGAATTTTTCCTACAGAAATTTTTAAAAATCGGTTTTTTATGAAAAACCACATTTTTGCGGATCATCAGCTGATAAACCCCTGACAATTTTTCCGTTTTACTCAAGAAATAAAAGTCAACGTATTCAAAACCATTCAGTTTTTATTTATCCACCAACTTTGATAAAGCATAATTATCATAATATTAGTATAACAATGAGCGTTACGTCAAACAAAAGTTCAGAGTTCAAGGCATAAATCGGCGTTTCTTCGATTCCCGTGTGTGAGCAGCTGCTGGGTTGTCTCTCTTCAGCGACCAGCAGTAGTCCGCCAGCATGAATGCGTCCCAGCTCCTCTGGTACCTTTCCTCCATTTGGCGGATGTCCTGATGGAACCTTTCTCCCTGCTCATCACCCCAAGGTTTTCAGGAAACTTCTCCATGTGTGAGAACAGGAAGTGCATCTTTATACTCATGAAACACCCGAGTTTTTGGAAGTCATCTATCATGCTGCTGATGATTCTGGCGTAGTTTGCTGCCTTCTTGTTCCCCAGGAAGTTGTTCACCACCTGCATAAACGATTTCCAGGCGGCGCACTCAAGCGTGTTCATGGAGTGTTGGAACTCTGTGTCCTTAAAGAGCTGTATCTGTGGGCCGTCAAAAATGCCGGCCTTTAGCTTCTCAATAGTTAGTTGAGGAAATGCTAGGCACATGTAGTTGAAGCATGTAGTTGAAGCGGTGGGATCAAAATCTTCTCCCGGTCTCACAAGAGGTTCGTTTATGATGTTTCTCGCCCCATGTACTAACTGCTCTCGCGCCGGCCACTCTCTCTTACATAGTGTTGGGCTCTGTCGCGACTGTCCACATACATATAAAGCATGGGTACTTCGTGAACCCGGACTGCTGACCAAGTAGAAAGTTCAGCATCTTCAAGTCGAAGCAGATGATGCGTTGGTGCTACTCATATTGGATTTTGTAGAGCACATACTTCACTGCTTCATATTTCTCTTCAAGAGTTATGGAGTGCGCAAGAGGGATTGAAGCGAACCGGCTTCCATTGTGGAGAAGTACACACTTCAAAGAGCGCTTGCAGCTGTCAATGAAGAGTCGCCAATCTCTAGGATCGTATTGAGGATCGCCGAGTTTATCAAGAAGACCAGCGACATCTCGGCAGTACACAAGGTATTCCTCCTGGCAAAAGTAGCTGTCATAGTTAGTTTTTGTGTGTAGATTAGTGGATCAGTTGTATGTAATATATTTATTATTTTCGTGGTACTTCTGTTTTGTTGGTAGGTGTAAATATATTTCAGTCTCTTCGGAGTTATTGATTCAACTAACTTGACTTGGTGTATATTATTATATTATTAAGTATCCACATGTAAGAGACGAATCACATGTATAAATTACTGAGTAGACTTCTATGTATTAAACATATATATATTTATTTATTCAATCTATGGAAGTACATACATGGTATAAAATGATGTGAGATGAATAATCAAGTCCGTCTACTTGTCTCTACCAAAATCTATCGTCTGCCTAAAACTAATAATTTCACTTCCGCTAAACTAAGTGACCAGATAATTAAAACCATCTCTGTGCCAACTGTAAATTCTCTAGCCTAAACTGATTATTACAGTAGCCCATGTAGTCCTCATGCCTTCTACGGAAGAAAGTGATACGCGCGTCCTTGCCAAGTAGATTTTTCTCTTTGAGTCTGGAGGCCAACAGCTCGGAGGAATTATTCGACAAGCTCAGATCCTGAACCAGATCATTAAGCTCACATTGTGAGAACGGCTGCGGATCATACTCCTCTTCTGTATCTCCTCCCTCGTCTAATGTGATGGCCTCATCGTCGCTGTAAGGATCTCTGAACGCTGGTACAGGAATTTCTTCGCAGTGAGCAGCTTGACGACGGGCAGATGGAAGGTCGGGATATTGGAGGCTGTGCCCAATCAAGTGCTGATGCATTAAATAATCAAGTGAAAATCCAGATTAATGATTTATAAATGAAATATAATTATCACTGTTTTTATAATTGTGATTATTTTTCTGCTAATTTTTATGCAGCTAATTTAGAGACATGATTGAACTCAAAACCCCTGATATTAGAATACGTATAGCTCGTCAGGTAGGTCTATGGCTGTATCTCAAGTAGAGAGCTGCACGGGAGTCAAAATCACACCCAGTCCAACCCAATCCAGCGTTTTCCAAACCAGTCCCACCCGCTCCCAAAAGAAACTCTCCCCAGTCCCACCCGCTCCCGCGAAAATTTTTCCCAACCCCACCCGCTCCCATCGAAAAAAATATTCTATAACTCATAAATAATGGTTTAAAAATTTGTTTGTAGAAATCCTCTCGAAAAACATACATGAAAAACCTTTAAGATAATAGGTAAAATAAACAGTTCTACAGTTTAAGTTCATGTAAAAATAATTGTCATTAACACTCTCTGGAGCCAACTGTGACCGCCTTTCTTCAAGAACGCGACCAGCCGAAGAAAATGTCCTTTCAGATGAGGTTGATGATGCCGGTATGCTCAGAATTTGCTGCACAACTTCTGAGAGATGTTTCGATGCAGTTGATTTGTCCCTTCAATACTCTAGTAAACTTTCACACTTTTCTGTACTCACGACTACGAACTTCTCTTAATTAACTAATGTCCGAATCCAGCCCCTATTTATACCCCAACGTCCGTGCCCTAATTACCCTAAGTACGTCACAATCCCTTCAGTATTTTCCTAACTACCTAATCTTTCTAAGAGCGTCACCTGATCGACATTGTTAACCCTACTAGCCTGTCCGACGTCGCCTCTCGGTCTTCACACCTTTGCTGCCTACCATTCTATTGTTTCCCCACCTTGTCCTAAGTCGTCTGTCCTCTTGTCACCCTTATCGGTATTACTCCTAACTCTTAGATATCTATTATATTAAAACGTCGAAGGGGATAGTCTCTGTCTCTAAATCTACTCTAGCTTGTCACAATAAGTATCATTATTATATTGAAAAAAATTAATATTGGGGGTGGGGGTAATTGTTTTTTCGTGTCAACTTTACAAAATGACGATTTTCAACTTTCGGTAGTATGAGAATTAACCTGTCTAACCTAGTCACAAAATGGTATCGCCTGAATCTTCAAAATGTGTAGGTTATATTATTGCCAATGACGTTTTGACCTAAATACCAAAAATGTCAAGGAAAGGCCCTGAACTAGGTGTGTATCATACATCACACATCATCCCAAGATCATCCGTGCGATTTGATTGATTCATCAGAAGTCTGCGAGAGTCCCACTCAAACAAAACCCAAACCCACGGGACTCCCGCAAAAACAAAACCCAAACCCACAGGACTCCCGCAAAAACAAAACCAATCCCATGGAACTCCCGATAAATTTATTTCCAATCCCGCGGGAGTCCCGCGGATTCCGCGGGACTCCCGCGAATCCCAATCCTGTGCAGCTCTCTAATCTCAAGTAGTTGACCTGACCGAGCAAAATCAATGTAATATTCGGACTCAGAACACCAAAATTAGTCTAAATCAGTATAGAAACCCCTGACGATTTTTTGGCTGTTGCCCAGTGTTATAATTGTACTCTGTGGTCAAATTGTATGTAAATTAAGTTCCTTTGTCTTCATAATTATTATAACAGATAAAAATAAAGTTAAGTTGAATTAATATGAATGGTAAAGTCTTATTACCAAATTAGCACTGAACCGAAACCGAATTTTTAAATGTAATGTGCATGTCTAATAGAGTGTGAATGTGAAATAAAATGACAAATACATAGTTATTATCTTTAATTCATATTTTCATACGTTGTAAATTGTAATTGAAGTAGACAAAATATATATGCGGCCCGCTGATAACAATCAAGTATTCAATGTGGCCCTCCTTCGAAAAAGTTTGCCCACCCCTGCCATAGATAAACTGATTTGCAAAACCGGTGTTGTAGTCAAACAGCTTGCACACATAACAAAACACTTTACCTGTTGAAGGAGAATTGAGTCGAGTTAACGTTCTAGCAAAATATTTTTTGCGTGCATATCTGATCTTGTCACCAAATTGTCTAAACTTTAACGTAAAATCTGACTCCAAATTTTGTGAAAGAAGATGTTCATCATAATAATTTCTTAGATGTGCAGTTATCTCCCAATTAGCTGGATCACTTGAATAGCTGTATTCTTTGTCATGCAGCTCATGCTTCAATCCGGCGTCTCCTACTGACCCTCAGTGGCGCCGAGAGCCAACACGGGCCCCAGGGCAGGACATCATTGCGGGCCCCTTAATAAACAAAACGTCGTGAAAAAATTGACATGGTTGGGGCGGCCGGGCCCCTTACAGATGCGGGCCCCCTAGCAATGACCTCCCCCCTGCCCCCCCCCTCTCGGCGTGCCTGCTGACCCTAATATACAGTCTGAGTCTGTAGGCAAATCAAACAGCAGCTTCAGCATGACCCATAACAGAATTTGCAGATACCTTTTCCTTTGTAACACTTGTTTCACTTTTTTCAGCACAGTACTTGAACATTATTTCTGGTATTGCGGGATTGTTGGGCTACATTGTGGCCGAAGAAGTAAATGAAATGTCATTATCACTAGTATTACTAGTTTTACCAGTAATGCAATCAGTGTCTCTGCTCATAAATTGCAGCAACGAACCCCGAATTTTTTTTAATGCTTTTTCTTTCTCCTCTTTTTTCTTCCGCTTCTTAAATCAACTCTCGTGTTTCCTCTTGTATCCGTCAGACATGGTTATTTAAAAGTACTTTCGTTAATTTTTAAAATTCTAAAAAAAAAAAGCACACTATTAACGATAAACAACGAATGCGAAGCGCATGATGTAACACTGGAATTACTACGTCATCACTGCATAGAGTCTGCATATAATAATTAACAATGCGGAAAGTTTATTTAGATTTCAAATCGCAAAGAAGTGCCGGTGCATTCTTGAGAAACATCAAAAATGAAGTCGGGGAGGGATTACGACTTTGAAAGTGCATAGGGCCTACGAACTAACGATGAACTTTAAACGGCCCTGAATATTATCGAAATCTTTTATTTTTACTCGTCTGGTGAAATATGCACGCATGTAAAAAACAACAAAACAAACAAACAAAAATACTTTGGAATACTCTTGTTAAAATGAAATAATTAAAATGGTCATATTGTGTTTAGACCATGTATAATATGGTAAAAAATTGTATATGAATGAAATATACTACATAGTGACATTTTTTTTCTCATAAAAATCAGACCCTAGTGATTAGTATTACCATTCATATGCATACACACATGTAGTATTTTGTCACGTGACGCAAAATTAAACGATTTACACTCATATGTGAAATTCCTCAAGTCCCCCATCCACATGGTATTGTACTAAAACAGTTAGACTATGACTACTATCAAAAGATGCGTGTATGTCTCAGAGAGTCGATCTGCATCTTATATATCTATGCGTAAATGAGTCAAAAGTTGTTTGTGTCTGTGGTCTTCATCTCCCTTCAACAGAAGTGTAGATGTGTCAGTATAGTGGTGTCACTATGGTTGGTGTCACTATGGTTGGTGTCACTATGGTTGGCGTCACTATGGTTGGTGTCACTATGGTTGGCGTCACTATGGTTGGCGTCACTATGGTTGGTGTCACTATGATTGGCGTCACTATGGTTGGCGTCACTATGGTTGGCGTCACTATGGTTGGTGTCGCTATGGTTGGTGCCACTATGTTGGTGTCACTATGGTTGGTGTCACTATGGTTGGCGTCACTATGGTTGGCGTCACTATGGTTGGTGCCACTATGGTTGGTGTCACTATGGTTGGCGTCACTATGATTGGTGTCACTATGGTTGGTGTCACTATGGTTGGCGTCACTATGGTTAGTGTCACTATGGTTGGCGTCACTATGGTTGGTGTCACTATGGTTGATGTCACTATGGTTGGTGTCACTATGGTTGGCGCCACTATGGTTGGTGTCACTATGGTTGGTGTCACTATGGTTGGCGTCACTATGGTTGGTGTCACTATGGTTGGTGTCACCCGGTGCGGAAAACTCAGTGTGTCACACTCCCCTCCTTAAGACTTCCACCATGAGCAATGTAACCTATTTCAAATGGAATAATCTCTATACAGTCGATTCCGCTTAATTGGGACACATCGGGACCGAGGCTTTTTGTCCCAATCAAGCGGCTGCCCCAATTAAACATACACATTTACTATTGGCTTCTTGGTTTGGTTTCTTTGAGATTTGTCCCAAATAAGCGGCTGTCCCAATTAAGCGGAATCCACTGTACTTATAAGACGCATTTGCTGTCTGTCTGTCTGTTCCCTTATAAACTCAAGATCCAGACAACCAAATAACGTGAAATTCGGTACACGTACACATAATTACATGGGACAGGTTTCGTTTCATCTCAATGGGTAGTTTAATTGTAATTAATTATTTTAGTACTTTACTATATAAAAATAATCGCGGTATGGGAACGCCATCGCTATAAATAAAAATCATATGTGACGTCATTTCCCGATGATACATGAACTTGCGCGCCGATGATACATTTTTTTTATTTGGTGCTGTATCGTGCCACACCAACTTGCCTTTGTGCATAATAAAGTAGTTTTTTTTTTTTTTTTTACTTTTGGTACCCGGAACACAACATTTTAGAGAAAACTTTACTAAACAAAAGCGGTAAGTAAAATCAAGATCCAGAAATTGTACAGAGAGAGAAAGGGAGGGAAAGAGATAGATAAAGAGAGAGAGAGAGAGAGAGAGGGGGGGGCAGGGAGGGAGAGAGAGAGGGAAGGAGGGAGGGAGGGAGGAAGGGGGATAGAGGGAGGGAGGGAGAGGGAGGGAGATGGGAGAGGGAGGGGAGGGATAGAGAAAGGTAGGGAGGTAAAGAGAAAGGGATGGAGGAAGAGAGGGGGTATGGAGAGAGAGAGGGTGGGAGAGGGGGAGGGAGAGAAAGGAGAGATAAAGAGAGAGAGAGAGAGGAGGGAAGGGAGGGAGAAAGAGAGGGAAGGAGGGAGGAAGGGAGAGAGGGAGGGAGGAAGGAAGGGAGAGAGGGAGGGAGGGGAGGAAGGGGGGAGAGGGAGAGAAAGGAGGGAAAGAGAGGATGGGAGAGGGAGGGAGGGAAAGAAAGGGAGGAAGGGAGGGAGAGAGGGGGTAGGTAGGGAGAGAGAGGGGGAGGGAGGGAGAGAGAGAGGGAGGGTGGGAGAGAGAGGGAGAGAGATAAAGAAAGAGAGGGAGAGAGATAAAGAGAGAGAGGGGGCAGGGAGGGAGATATAGTGGAAAGAAGGGAGAGAGGAGGGAGGGAGAAAGAGGGAGATGGGAGAAAGAGGGAGATGGAAGAGGGAGGGAGAGAGGGAGAGAGGGGGTAGGGAGGGAGAGAGAGGGAGGACGAGAGAGATGGAGAGAAAGGGAGGGTGAGAGAGAGAGTGGGGTAGGGAGAAAACAGAAGGTAAACAGAAAATCTTATTTTAAACCCGGGCAAAGCCGGGTACTTGCAACTAGTTTACTATAAAATACTTTAGCGATAAAATTGATAGTATAAATGACTTTATTTCAGAAGGATGTATATTGCACTCATTAAACTGTGTTTGTAAACTACATCTCCTATTTCATGAAACCACGTGACTATATGCGCCCCTTTTTTTTAACGTTTACTAAAAACTCTAGCTTTGACTTGTATTCATTTACCTGAGCTCCAGACGCTCTGCATGGTGGATCCCTTTGCTACTGCTCATAATTTTAACTATGATCGGTTATAGAATCCAACTAGATGGAGTCTTTTCTGCTATGAAATTTACACATGTTCATTTTGGTGTCACTCCTAAAATGGTGTCACTCGGTGCGACCCGCAACCCCTCCAAGTGACGCCACTGTGTGTCAGTGAGTCTGTATCTCATGTCAATAGGATCACCCATCATGGGCTCGCAGCGTTGCATTACAAGAATGACAAGGCAATTACTGAGGGGGAGGGTGTAGTGTGTCTAATCCATCTGCTAGAAATAGCAGCCTTCGACAGTGTGCTTGAGTGGGTCAGAGTGGAAGGGTTTTGTGTCCCCAACCCCGTCACCATCGTCAGCTGTCGCAAAAAAAAAGTTTTTTTTTCATGACCTGGAGACCAAAATTATCTCCCCTCCACAGATCATGGTATGATGGTATGTCTACTGGGACAGTCACTGCACTCCCGACTATTTAAATATATAATTCGGAAATGCGTTTTGTTTATACAAATGAAGGAAGTTATATATATATTTTTAAATTTCGTGGCTTTTGTAATCGAATGGTTATTTAACTAAAGCTCGATATTTCCGAAGCTGCATCGAGAATCGGGTTAGCTTACGACCTTCTATGCCTAAATAGGTCAAAGCGCGGATGTACTTAACTTCGATTTTGGTGTACATTAGCGCCATATATAGATTGGTTCTTGACGTCATGTGATATTTTATTCTATTTTTCGATACATAGCAACGGAATTTTGTATTATCCCATATATTGACCATGCAAGGATAAGTACAAATACACACGTTTTTAAAATCACAATTAAGACTATGATTTAAAAAATACCCAGGGACAGAGTTTAAGTACAAGTAGGCCAACTCCAGTGGCGAGGCGTGACTGATACAAGAGTGTTACCTGTGATTAATGATATAACAACTTTCTTTTACAATTCTTCTACCGATAACTTAAACATTACATGCTAACTTAAATCTACTATGTAGCACCGGAGGCAGAACGAAATGTTTTAAGGGGTGGGGGCAAGCCAAAGACCTGAGAAATGAGTAGTGCCTGTATTAATAAGAGAGAGGGGGGTGTTATAAGACCTGACGATTTAAATCCATTATATATATATATATATATATATATATATATATATATATATATATATGTATATATATATATATATATATATATATATATATATAAACGTTCATTCTGATGT
This sequence comes from Bulinus truncatus, assembly GCA_021962125.1. Lineage (NCBI taxonomy): Eukaryota > Metazoa > Mollusca > Gastropoda > Planorbidae > Bulinus > Bulinus truncatus. Next base: position 2,228,601 of record JAGDYQ010000043.1, on the reverse strand, counting down.
TGTTTTACAACACCCGATAAAGAGTAGAGAAATTTAAAACAATAAAATAAAACGTTATATCGCTATGTGAGCAATTCAACAATTCAGTTGTAGTAGCCAGCAATTAAAAAACAAGTTAATTAACTCCCCTTGTGTCATCGCGGAAAAAACGACGAGTCACGGAAAAGGAAAGGTGGGGGAGGAGTGGGTGAAGAGGGTTGACAGGTGACGAGACTAAACAAACACTCTCCCTTGCTGAAGTTTTTTAAATCTCTGCAAAGTTGCCAACTGAGATATTTTATTACCAGTTCTATATTATTTCGACCAATCTAAAATTCTATTTCACTAATAGATCTAGAATTTATTTTCTTTTTTTTCAGTCAGATATACATTTAGATTATTTCCTAATTTCTTTTTTTTTATAATTCTGGCTGATTATAATATAGTTGTAGATATTTTTTTCGGTCAGAAAGTTGACAGTGGTTACCTCCTTTTCAGTCGGAAACACTATACAACATATTCGTGTGAGGTTTTTGTCCCCTTAGTTCAGCCAAATTCAGATCGGCAACGTCTTTGCTTTTACGACAAACTATCATTTAACTCTATGTGAAAAGGCAAAAGTAGTGATCTTATTATAATAAATATTGAATGTAAATATTGTTGAGCAACTAAAAATGCTTTAAATGCCTACTTTTTTGTTTTTTCACTGCTTTAGCAGTTGTTTGATAGACTGTTACCGCAGGCAACACGGGTAACATGAACGTTTCACCGCTGGCCAACTCCAATAATGAACTCGAATCATGGGCGCAACCGATGTACGGGTCGTGCGCACTGGCGGCGGAGCAGGGGGGCGCCCCCTTGAATTTTCAGTCTGCCCCCCCCCCCTAAAATTTTAACTTTTTTAACTTTGTAATTCATTTTAGTTTATATATATCATTTTCATTTTCATAATTCATTTGATTTATTTCTTAAATTTAATATTTGAAAGTAATTATAATTAATTGACATTTTACAGTAATCACATTATTGAGAGTTGTTGTGGCATATTTTAAAACTAGTTGCAAGTACCCGGCTTTGCCCGGGTTTAAAATAATGTTTTCTGTTTATTTAAGAAGCGTAATTTGACGTTTAATTAAGATTTAAAATAAGACGCGTAAAAAAGGGTTTATTTGCATGCAATAAAAGGGTACATTTATCTTGAAGCAATGTGATACACAACATTTTTGGCAGTTCCTCTCTCTCTCCCTCCCCTCCCTCCCTCTTTCCCTCCCTCCCTCCCTCTCTCTCCCCTCTCCCTCTTTCCCTACCTCTCTCTCTCTTAGGCATGACTGTAGCAATAGATGACAATTCCTATGGATGAAGGAATGGAATGTAATAATGTAGTAAGCAGGGTTGTTAACAATACTCTTAAATTGTATCGTCAATACCGATACCAATACTTCATGAAAATAGTATCGCTAATACCAATACAAATACTCAAGTAAAAATGTATTGCCAAAATTAATACCGATACAATACCGATACTTTTGAGAACAACAAACTATTTTTATTTAAAATATAATGAGTGAAAGTTTCTCAAGTTTTTCAAGTAATGTACGTGTGTCATCTGTAATGTACGTGTGTCATCTGTAATATACGTGTGTCATCTGTAATGTACGTGTGTCATCTGTAATGTACATGTGTCATCTGTAATGTACGTGTGTCATCTGTAATGTACGTGTGTCATCTGTAATGTACATGTGTCATATGTAATGTGCGTGTGTCATCTGTAATGTACCTGTGTCATATTTAATGTACATGTGTCATCTGTAAAAAAAAGTGAAAACAATAAAATACAATGTCAAAGCACAAATTTAATGCTTAACACTTTAGTACTTGACGGATGGCCAATTGGTGTAGATACTCGACTGTCGACTTCAGAGTCATGGGTTCGATCCTCGGTGAGAACAATGGGAATTTTTCCACAAGTTCACCCAGATTTAAATAGTACCCGCCTTTAATGCTTGGGTAGGTTGGGTAGGGTGCCAATGACAGCATTTCTGATGAGTTATCTTCAAGATATCTGTCTACTTCAGCAGAACTTTACTATTAAGCCAGCTCTGCCGCCGTGCAGTAAAACTGTACTGCTGACTGTATTGAAGCTGCAACACACTGCAAAGTAAGTTGAGTGGAAACTGCACTCAGTGCACTGCAGTCACGCTTTAAGGTTTGTTCAACTTCAGCCTTGTGACCCAAGTTTTTTTTGTTGGGGAGGTGGGTGGGATTAATCAGTGCCTCCTACAGTACATCAGAGGGCACTGGATTAATAGTGGTAGGCTTGATGGTTATCATTACAAGCAGTGGTTGAATCTATGTAGATTACTTTTAAAACAATGTATTAAAATCACTATTGTTATTTTCTGTAATTAGCTAATAGTGGCAACAGAAAAGTATTGGTATCGAGTATCGAAAATTTTTCGTTTAAAATGTATCGGCGATACACAAATCAATACTTGATACAGCAACCAATACTGAAAAAGTATCGCCAATACTGTATTGGCCGATACCGATACTTCGATACTAACAACCCTGGTAGTAAGTAATGTGATATTTGGTTCCCCGTACCAATCATATTTATAGTAAGTTAGCTATGTGGGAGAGAAGCTCGTAAAACCTGAAATCGAGGTAACAGTTTGCCAATTATCATGTCTTTGATATCCAAAATAATTAATTACAATTAAAGTACCTATTGAGATGGAACGAAACTTTTTGTTTATTGAGTTTCCCGTTTCCGGTTTCATATTCATCATCATTCATGATATTTATCAGTAATTTTCTGATCTTTTTTCACTATTAAATTTGTAAACAAACTGACATTACGAATCAGTTGACGACAGAAGTGCTCAAAGTTCATTTTTATTTTAATATATTATTTTTTAATAATATCGATTAAATACTTGCTACAGAATTAGTATATTCTATTGTAGAATTAAGGGGGTAAAATTTGTCTTTTGATCATATTTTGTCTTGCCCCTCCTTAAATTTTCAAGGGGGGGGGGCGGCGCCCCCTCCCTTGAATTTTGGCTTGCCCCCCCCCCCCCCTTAAAATATTTCGTTCCGCCGCCGGTGGTCGTGCGGGTCCGGACCCTACCAAAAAACAAGCCACTGGTATTCGACCCTACCAAAATTTGGGGGCAGACATACCAATTTTCATCTTACCTAATATTTTGGACCATACCAACATCAACATACTGGTTGCGCCCGACTCGAACGTATATATAGGTCTGACGAGAGCTGGCCTCCTTCCAATGCTGTACAAAAATAATATAGGAAATTCAAAAATCTTTTAATCGGAAATTACCTTTCTGATAATTTACAAAGTTAAAAAAAGTACAAAATTTGTAGCTAGAAAATATAAATATATGTTGCAATATAGTCAAAATACAATTTTTATTATGGGAAATTAAAACTGGTTAAGTTAATTTTTCATTAGTAATGGGTTGTGGTTTTATCTGTATTTTAAAAATTCTATTTGATTAAAAAATTAGACCAATGGGGCATAGAAAGATAAGTCAACAAAGTTTTTTTCCACTCGTTTCTGTGTTTTCTGTACTAAGCTTTTGTAAAAATAATGTTTTCTAGGAAATGAAATGACAAAAAGAAGTAACTTTCAATTTCAAAACTCAGATCAAAAGTCTTATTAGGCCGTCATTTTTTATTGAAACATTTTGGAATGGACGCGAATTTGGTGAGTGTTGGGTTGGTTTTGACTACGCCTTCAGACAGATAAAGGACTTGATAGTTAATTTTGAATTTAAATATACATATATTATACTTAAAGAATGCTAAGAATGGCCTCAATGGACATGCGATTTCTGAGTGACATTTGACCAATTAGTCAGTGTTATTATATTTATTAATCAAATTAATGATTCATTGGAACTATTTATTTGTAAAATATATCATTGTCAAGTGATGCATGTTAGCCAAGGTACCTACGATCACGCATACACTAGATTTCAATAACATCATTATCAAATAATAATAGTATTAATAGCATGTCTCTGTTTCATTGTATCATTGTATGTATTAATTATTCAAAAAAGCACAACTTTCATAAATCTACTATCTCTCTATAGCCACTAAAGACCATTTTTTTGTGTATGTTTACATCCTGTGGCGTAAGTAGATGAGGGTAGAGAGGGGCTGTCTGACTGGCAGCACCTACTCAGCGGCTACTGTCTGCCAGAAAGAAAATAAAGCAACATTTTCAGTCCAATTGGGCACCACAAAATCTAGTTAAGCTACGATTTATGATCTGGGCTCAAATGGAAAGTACGATAAGGGACAAATGTGATTTTTTTTTTAATTTGGACACTTTCAAACCCCTTGGGGCTTATGTTATATAAACTGTCTAGTGTATGACAATTTTCTGAAATTTGACTTAACTGTCTTAGCAAAATATCATAGTTTGCTTAAGTAATTGGTATTTTTTTTTTGTTATAAGCTTTATCCCTGCCTCTTAAAAAAAATTACACTTCTAAAAAAGACTTTGTGATCAATGATGCCATTTAGAAATGGTTCATCGGCATCATGTAACAAAAAAAATAGATTCAAACCTGGCTTTTCACTTTTTTTTAATGTTGCTTTTTTTCTTTAGTATGTTCCAGATTTTATGATATTTTAACATTTTTTAACTGAGTGGAGAGTCTTATTTGATTCATATTTGACTGCACATAACTAACTGGGTTGTATGCAGACGGCCGACCCGCTTGTATCTTTAATTGTTTTGGTATTTCAAAGCAAAACATTGCTTGCTCGATGGCTTGTATCTAAAAAATCTTGTTTGTTAGGGCACTCGTATTTTGAGGTACCACTGTATTGATGAAGAAAAAAATTAAAATAATAAAAGATGTATTTACCCTGATGAGATTAATATACATTTTTAATTGTGTGAATTTACGTTAATAAGATGTATCATTATGGATGAGGTTTTTACAAATCTTAGATTTGAGGATTTTTTAAATGTTTTTTTTTTTTAAATAGTTGGCCTATCTTTCTTGACCAAATTTTAAAGGAGTAAACTATGGAAGAATTCTCTAGATCAGTGATGGCGCTTACATGGCTCCCTTGGCAAGATTTTTATATATCAAAAGAAATAAATTATATTATAAATACTATGCGAAAAAAGCATAAGTTTCTGGCATGCTGAAAAAAAATTTCAATATGGGTTAATTGATAAAATTTTATTTGCCATCCCTGGTCTTAAATGACATCGACAGCACTCCAGAGCTTCTTTTTTATATAAATAAAAATGTAAACAGGATTCACGCTATTAATCATAACTCCGAAAGTTCTTCACCAATGGCCCTAAAATTTACACACAAAATTGCAGAAAATTACTTGGCGTGTTGATAAATATATTTTATATAGATATCACATCTATAATATTTAAAAATAATATTGATTTGATCTGTTTGGTAAAATTTTTTCTTTACTTCACTTTACTTTTTTTTTTAAACCACGTGAGGTAATTCAAAAGTCACAGAGTGCTAGCTTATATATTGTCAGTGTTTGTTTAAATATAAATCAATCAGCTGTGTGCAAACTAATAGTTTGTCAGTATTTTGTTTTCATTAACGAACAGTATTGTAAAATATTTCTTTTTACTTTAATTATTATTTCGTCAGTATTTTTTTTTATCAAACATGTAAACAGGATTCACACTATTAACAGGCCCGTAGCCAGAGGTGGGAGAGGGGGGGCTGAGCCCCCCCATTCATGACCTGAGCCCCCCCCCCCCCCCCCCCGTGTATGATTTGAGCTTTTTGACAAAATTTTAATAACAAATGGCTATAAAACATCAATCATTTTGTTCAATAAATCAATAATAATATAAATCTGAATGCTGAAGCATTTATAGGTAAATTCAGTGCTAAACCACAGAGGTTTGCAAATTTGAAACGTATTATAATATAAGTTCACAACCAGTGCCAACGAGTTAGGTAGGGGACCCTGGGCATTGGCCCGGCGAGTTTTAGGGACCCGGACTGAGCTGGCCAATCAATATTAATATCAGCACGGGGGCATGTCACCCCTGCCCAGGGGCCCGAAATTTCTGTCGATGGGCCTGTTCGCAACCTTGTAATAGTTTTATATATTGATATCTTCTGAGGACAACTAGCAACTTAAATAAGTTAATAAAATAACACTTGCTTCTGACTTCATTTTTATACATATGTATAATAAAATAATAAAGTACAAACTCCGTGATTTCTGATTGATGTTATTCAATTTGCAAATTTATTTTTTTAGCAGAATTAATTTTATTTTAAATTGAATAATTGCGACTGGTCAATTTGTTGTTGATCTGTTCTTTGTTTTCAATATTTTATAAGAAATATCGCACAAATAGCTAAGCTTTATTAGTGCATCTTTGTCGTTCTTCCCGGGTTGTACGTTAAACAAACAGTATAATAATATAAATCAGGTATCTATTATGTAACAATTGTGTAGCAGAACAAATGGTCAATATATTTATTACAGGAATCAGAAATTGCTCAGCATCAATAAATTTTTATCATTAAAACTCTTTACTATTTAAATTATTTTTAACAAAACTGCAACATGCCATGCATTATTGAAATGTAGTTACATTATATATTTCTAATTAATAGCTAAACAATCGGTACTAAAATGCACCATTCCAGATATGGAACCTCAAAAAATTTCTTGGGGACGGGACTCACCCCTCCTCTCCGTTCACAAGCTTTCGGCGCTTCGCACCTCCATTTTCGCCCTCCCCCCCAAACATTTCTTCTACCCCACCAGGGGCGGATTGGATTTAGGGGCATGCCCACCCCCGGCCCCTCCTCCTAAATCCGCATGCCCACCCCCCCCTATGGCTATGCAAATCATAACTCACACTTTGAGAATGGCTGTCTTACTACTTTTTTCATGTTTTATCAATCTATTCATGCAGTAATTCATCTTTCATTTTTTATGTTATTTCAATTTCGTATAAATATAACAAAGTAAACAAAAGTTTATAAATAATAATGGCTAATTCTTTTTCAATAGGTAAAGCATATATCCTGTATTGTTTCATTAAACTCTTCTTATTTCTTGAAACTGTTGGGGACTGTAGATGAAATTTCCATGTCTCTCAATTGAGAAGTTAACAAACTTTTACTAGACCTGAACTAATTTCTTTGGTTCTCACACAAAATTGAACCCAGGACTCTCAAGTCACAAGTCAAGCATCTACACAACTCGGCCATCTGCCTCACCCTTATTGTTGTAGTCTATACTATTTTCTTTTTATTGTTATTTCATGATAGTTAACCTTTATTTTTAGGTCTATTTGTCCTATGTATGATGTTTTCTATTAATTTTTCTGATGTTTCTGTTGTTGTTTGTCAAAATTTGGATGTCTGAGATTTATTAGTGGTTGGCAATTTTGAAATCTACTTAAGTTTAATTGATGTCTGGTAGATACATTGATGCCAGTTATACCTTGGTTGTCTTCCTGTCATCTTATGGGAGACATTGATACCTGGCTGTGACAAAATGTTTATGGGCTTTTATGAAAGATCAGTATCCATATATTTTACTTTATCATATTACAGTTTTTCATGTCCCTATAATTTATATCTTTTCTTCCAGAATAGGTTTCTTCATATGATGCCATTTATCAATGATATCTTATTTTTTTTATTGCTCATTGCAGAGTCTTGTTTTTATTCAGCATGCTTTTCTTTTTTTTTCTAATATGATTGAAATACAATCCTCCATAGCTAGTATTGGGTGGCACTTTACTTTTTAGTCTTATCAGCGGCTTTGATTCAAGTCACCTAACTTCCATGGTGCCTCTATGGCCATTTGAGTTTTGGCTGTGGTGAGGATGAAAGAAAGGCCTAGTAATTAGTCCTAGTTATGGTAGTTTTAAGGATCAAGAGATAAATGTCATCCTTTCAATGGTAAATAGAATAGTTACTTTTCTGGCTTATTTGGCGTGGTTCTCAAGTTAAAATCTCTAGACATTAGATACATATGAAATTTTGCAAATGTATTTCCTAAAATGCAAAGACTCTTAGTTTTCTTTTTTTTAATTCAAAAAGTTAACAAATAGTAAGTGAATGAATTAATGAGATAAATTGAAAAACAAATGCAATAAGTCATTCAGCAGTATTACTTCTTAACAATATTTTATTTAAAATTCTGTAGATTTATTAGATTATTAATCTTTTTTTTTTCACTTTGTTTTGTTATTTAAATGCATTATTTTTACATTTTAAAATTTATTATGTGTCCATCATCTTTAACTTATTTGTATTGATAAAATGAAATATAGGCAAATCTATATATTTGAAAAGTTTAATTATTAATTATACACATAAGACCTAAATGAAAAAAAGAATAAAAATTGAAGCATACTTATTAAAAACAACTTTATTTAACATTAACTTACACTTGTGAAGATCAAATTGTAAAATAGCGATATATTTTTGTCTCTTTCAGTTTGAGTTTTGCCAGTTGACAGTTAGTAAAAATATTCAGTGGAGTAAAGAACTAGCATCAGAAATTACTTGCTTAGGGTTCAAAATTGTCCTTGTTGACCCTTTTAAAATAGAAATAGATGGATTAAATTACAAAACTTTTGAGCATCTGATTCATACAGTCTTAAAATTCTCAACATCTAACACAGACAGCAAACAAGTGGAACTACTTAGTTCAGGTGAAACATTAAAGTTCACAAAGCCAGATAATATAAATGAAGCATCAGTTTCAAATAAAAACTCTGAAAAAATATTAAACTTTGATCATGATAGGTCTGAACCAAATAATGCACAATATTCTAAGCTGATAAATACATATCAAAACAACACAGATGTCTCTGAAAATAATTCTTCTGAAATAAAAGTCAAAGAGCAAATGACAGAGTCTTCCTATTCATCTCAAGAAAATGAAACTGATCCAGGTAAATCACATGTTCCAGCTTCATTTAATGAATGTCAACATGTTGAAATCAAAAGCTCAGAGAAAGGGAAAACTACTGAATTGAAAGATCAGCAAGAAAAATCCATAGAGAAAGGAAAAGAATACCGTTTGAAATCAGAAAATGAAATGATTATAAGAGACATGAAAATAGAGGAAAGCAACAGAAAGAGCAATCCAAGGGCAAAATATGTCATAACGGAAAATATATCGAGTTGTTCATCTGATTTTAGTGATTCAGATTCAGAATGTGCTAAAGGTGGAGAAGATGTCAAGCAACCAATGAACAGCATCACAAATAGAAGCAAACAAAGTGATGCAACAAAAAAACTCCAAAATTGTGCTAACAGAAGAGAACATCGCCAAGAACAAAATCATTATTCTGGAAGTGATGGTTCTGACATAGAACATAGTATATCTTTATGTGTTAGTAAAGAGGATTTTGAAGCATTAAAGATTTACTTTAAAGATGACGTACTTTACAAATGCATTAGAAGAGCAACATTAAATGGTAGTAAATATGTAATAGAAGTCAATGAAAAAGATGTGCAACATACAGAAAATTTGAATATTTTAAAAAATTTTAAAACTTTTTCTGTTGATGATAGTGACAACCAGGCCCGAAAATGGCACAAATTAATTAAAGAAAAGCACAGTAAAGTAAAGGTAGTGTGCAACATGGGTAAGTTTCAAATAATGGGTTTGAAAGATGAGGTGCTGTCATTGAGATCTTTGATTTTATCTTTACAAGGAAATAAAGATAATGAGATGATATGGCACAAATCACATACAGATAATGCTTCCTCTGATTACATGATAGATCGACATCAAGATTCTTCTTCAAAATCGGTTAATTCCAGGAAAATTGAGCAGGACAGTAAAGGTATAATTTATTTTGGAATCAGTAATTTACAAATAACAGTTGACCTAGCTGACATTACTAAACTTGATGTTAATATCATAGTGAACGCAGCAAACAGGCATCTTAAACATGGTGGTGGTGTTGCAGCAGCCATATCTAAAGCAGCCGGTCCCAAACTTCAAAGAGAGTGTGAAGATTTTATAAAGAAAAATGCTGGCCTTATGGTTACAGATGTGTTTGTCTCATCTGGTGGAAATTTAAAGGCCAAAAAGGTGATGCATGCAGTAGGACCCAAATGGGAGAGTTATGAAGAAAATGAAAAATGGAAATGTTTGATTGATTTACGCCATACAGTGTTGAGGTGTTTGATTGAGGCCTCTCAACTAGGAGCTCAAACTATTGCTTTCCCATCTATTAGTGCAGGTAAGTCAGACTTTTGTTCAATTTGAAATTTATTATTCTTTTTTTTTTTCTTGAACAGAAGCGATACTAACTCTTAAACCTTACTTTTTAAATGAAAGAAAGCATTTTATCTTTCTATTTTTTAAACATATCATATGATTGCAGCGAAAATTGATCTATTAGATTTTTTTGGACAATTTCAAAACACTCGTGATAGTGGAAAGGATTAATAGGATTCATACTCAGGTTTTAGCTGCTAACAGTTTTCTTCACTGCACCTTACAAAATTGATTACAAAGTAAAAAAGTTCTCAGTTGTTTTTTGTATTGACTGTTAAGATATTAAAATAAGTAGCCATATTTTAATGTTTTTTACCTTAGATACAGAAGCCATTACCGATTTGAATGATATTAATTTATCACCATTTTATGGAATTTCTATTCAGTTATAGTTTTAGTTTCGCTTTAGTTTGAAATAGTTTAATTTTTCTACTTGTAGATTAATTATGCACATTGAAAGTTCATATGTAATGTTTTTTTTTCATCTATAGCCCTTTTTAAAGTTCCACCTGAAAGTTGTGCCAAATGCTACTTAGAAGCTGTTAAAAATTTTGACTCTTTGAGACTAAATTTGGGATGTACATCTTTGCTGAAAATATCTTTTGTTGATGTCATTGATCGCATGGTGAATATTATTCAAGAAGAATTTTTATTAAACTGGTCATCAGAGCCTAATCATCATGGCATTGAGGAAGATTATAAATTTGCTCTAAAACATAGTATCAGAAATGTTGAAGGCCAAGAAAAATTTGCAGCACACTATGTGGGAGCAAAACCCAAAGGACCTAAAAATTTATCTTCATCTTCTGGTGCCACTGAAACTACAGGAGAAGTAATACAAATAAAATATCAGTGTAAAAAGCTAGAAATATATATTTCGGATAAGCCAGCCATTAGCAGTAATAATGATGAAATGATTATTGTCTTTGGGATGCCATTTGAAGAGATTATTGGACTACCCAATAGCAAATGGTCTCAAATTTTTCATCTCGATACGAGTTTCAATTTGAAAAATGTCAACATTTATAGATCATCATCTTATGAAAAGTCACTCTTGAAAATGGTCTGTTTGATGTGTGATACATTCAATAAAGAAAATTTAAAAATATCTTTAGAATCTTTAACTAATTTGAATTTTTCACAAATAAATGGCAGGGAAATATCTTCTTTTGTGATCACCAGCAAATTACTTTATCCAGGTTTGTAAACTTATGTCTTTACTTTCATAGTTTTCTAAGGTTGAGTTTAATTAATTAGTTCATTGTAATTAATTTTCTATAATATTTTATAATGCATTAACTTTCAATAAATTATGTTTATTATATTTGATTGTTTTTCCGTGTTAAGCTGTTTGAATTAGACTGCTGATAGGAAATATTCATAATGATCTACAGATTTTATTATTTTTCAAAATAATCTTTTATTAGAACATGCTTATCTTTTCAAAACATGTCTAAAACTTTTCTTTCCATTCATTTTAAACTGTCTTTTTTTTTTTTTTTTACATAATTGTTATTCTTGTAAGCAAGTGGCAGTGTGGTAGAGTGCTCGAAGGACTGGTTCTTTTCTTGAGTCCAATTGATGTTCCAATGTCCAACCAGTTTTAAAAATGGTTTATTGGGGAAAGTGATGGTGGCTGAGATTTGTGTACTAGCCATACTATCTCATAGAATAGCAGTTGAGATACAGAAATAGTTCAACTCTCTTTCATTTAATGATCTGTATAGGCTTTCTAAGGAAAACTGCTTGTGTAATTATGTTGAACTATCTAATAATTGTTTAAATGATTTTGTTTAGATTCCTGCTTTTTTTAATTTAAAAGAAAGTCATTTATGGTTGAGTAAAATAGCAATGAGTGACATATATGAACCCATTAATTTGCAAAACTTGTTTATTAATGGCTGATGTTTTGTTTCAACTACCTAAAGTATAAGTTTTTTAGATTTCATTATTTTTATATTAAAATTCCCAGAGTATCACTAGGGACGTTATTAATTTGCAGTATTGCATAACACCAGAATTTTATTTATTGGTTTGCTACGGTTTTTCTAAAACGGTACAGATTCTACATAATATTTACCTCCGCTCCCTGGACATAATTGACCAAGATATTTTAGAAATAACATTTTCATATTTACTATTTGGTTTTTCTCCTGCAAGTTGCAAGTTCCTTTTTTCTTAATGGTAACAAATCAAAATATTTTAGGATTAACATTTTTTAGTAAAAAAAAAAACTCACAAACATTCAGTAAAAATTAGTTTATCAGCTGTAATTCTAATATCAAGCAATACTCTTCTATAATGTTATTGCTAATGAATTCCTAGTGGAATCGAAGTGCCTTTAAACAAATTTCAAGCAAACTCAGATTTGTTTAGAGATTTATTCATTTCTCTTAATTAAGATTGACTAACTTCACTTTGTATTCATTTGATCCTTTTTTTCTTTTTCTTTCTCTGTCACTGGGAATATCCCTTAAGTTAAATTATAAAGTTATATTTTTGACTGGTTTCCTGGATAAAATGACCCACTATCTCTATTTGCTGCTTAGTTTAGTGGAAAAAAAATAATGCTTAAATATTATATTGTCTAATTTGATATTATTTTCAATGTAGATAATAAAAACAAATACATAGGTATGTATTATAAATAAATTGATCATTTTTTGATGTTTCTAAAATAATTAGATCAACAGTTTGATGTCAAATTAGTGGGAAATTTTGCAGACCTTCTTCACAAGTACATTCTTCAAGTTTCTGAAAATAAAAGTATGAAATGTGTCAGGATTGCTACAAGCATAGATGCTTACCCTTATATCAAAAAAGTCTTTGATTCAAGAAAAGATGACATGAAATGCACTGTCAATGGTTAGAATAATACAACATACATGTACTAGTTTTACCAAGTATATTATTTTAAATTTTTTCTTAATGATTGACAATTTATACAGTTTTTTTTTGCTTTAAAAACAAATTTTCTTTACATTCTTTCCAAAATATGTATATCAAAGTAGTGATGTATTCTTATTCGCATTTTTGTGTGCAAATCCTTGGTTCTCATGGGAGATCAAATCAGAATTCCTCATTTGACTGCCAATGGATTACTCCATTTGACCATCCATCTCATTGTTATTCTCATTAGATTATCTCTCTTTAATTTTAATTTTTTACTCTTTTAAAATATCTGTATTTCTGGGACTTCTAATTTATGATACACTGGTGTGGCATCTCATTATGAGCTTTTTTTTGTCATTACACATGTTGACGGGTCACTTTTATTAGAAGTATTTTCATTATGTGCACAGGGGAGTATTTTCACACTGACTTTTTAATCCAATGTTTAGCTTTTTTTGCCAAATGTCACATTTGTTTTGCTATAGATCTAATGCATATGCACATGTCCTTTAATGCATTGTAGTGTTTGGTGGAAAACAAACCTAATTGTGCATATTATCTGCCCACAGCGCAGTTGCAATAACTTTAGGGACAATATGTGAAACACTTTTGAGAACTCTCATTAGAATATTTTTTTTTATCTAGGATAGTCTTATAAATTTAGCTATTGAGTTTCTCTTAACTATTAAAATGCAGCTTTCTCAACACCAAAATCACCATCCTTTATTAAAGTTACACTCATCGTAGGATAAATGTTTTTATTAGACTATCAAATCAAGTATTTTATTATTTGTGTTACTTCATCGTCTATACCAGAGTTGACCACACATGAGGTAGATTAATTTTAAATTATTCATATGCAAAAAACTTTTGTTATCATTAAATTGTAGATACACAAAATAAAACAATTATTTCACAAAAATATTTGAATAAAAAAATCCTTAAACATGTATGATATTTTTGATAAAAATGAATAATCCATTGCAAATTTGGATAAAGCAAAACTCATCAAGTGATTGAAACCTTAACTTTTATTGGAAATTACCTTTTAATAATTTTATTAGAACATATCATGATTACTATCTACACATGAGATCACTTTATCTATATTTCCGGGTCAGTCAGTGATTCTTACAAAAGAGAAAAAACCCCATTAATTTAAAAAAAAAATTCCTACATTAAAAAGTTATAAATCTTCATATTTTATAAAAAAATCTAACATTGCTTGTTTTTTGTCATTTAATTTGATAAATGTCTTTTTCTATTGTCTCAATTAAAACTATGTTTAGATTTGATACAATCATGCAGCATGTCCTTAAACATGGAAAATATAAATAATGGATATATATTCATTGAGTGTGTTATAAACGAATTATGACAATCTCACATTTGTAAGTTGTAACATATTTAATGGTCTATGATAAAATAAATAAACAGTAAAAATAAGTCACCAAATAAAGAATTTCACAAGTTTATAAAATATCACATTAGCAGTTTTGTCTTTTAAGAAGTAATTTTTATTTATTTTGCCAGCTTAAAACAAGATTTAGTTAATTATAATGCCTGATTGAAAAGAAGGACTATGATAATTTCTTTAAACACACTGGAGACTAATTATCATTTTTCTACTGTATAAAAAAAGCAATATAAAATATCTTATACAATTTTAATTGTGCTTTGTTTATCTTGAACATTCTAGTGGTTGTAATTTTTTTTCAAAAAACAAATTTCTAACAGAAATTAACAAAAATACTGTTGTGGGTAGATGTGAACATAATAATCAACCGATTGCAAAAAGAAGCACTAGAAGTAGAGAAAGGGACAATCATATGTCTGTTGAGAGAAGAAGGACTGGAAGTAGAGAAAGGGACAATCATATGTCTGTTGAGAGAAGAAGGACCGGAAGTAGAGAAAGGGACAGTCATATGTTTGTTGAGAGAAGAAGGACTGGAAGTAGAGAATCGGACCAGAACCCAGTCAGAAAACAGTCATCTTTGTACCCTCAGTTGGACTCATCAGGTGAGAATTCAACTAGATATTTTTTTTGTTCATTACTAAGTAAAGCTTGTCTATATAAATTAAACAATACAAAAACTTTTTTTTTAAAAACAGTCTTAAAAGTTTTAATAATTATAACTATCTAGTCATATCTATTTTGTGATAACAAGGCCTATTTTTAATCTGTAATAATAACACATTTTTTTTGGCATAAATAATTTAATAGTATAGTTCATGTAGAAATTAACATTTGTTAAGTTCATTTGAATGGTTTATTTCTCTTGTTCGTATATATAGATTAGCTTGAGTGGGAATTAAAAAAAAATAATTTTCAACCTAAGTTTTTTTTTATTCCATGTTATTCGTGATGTCATTTGGTACATCTGTTGTCATATTAAAGAAATGTGTACTTACCTCTAGTTTAGTATGACATCTTTACATTAATTGACTTACTTTTTATGGCATGAATTCACATCAGCATGACACCAAAAAAAACAAAAAGATCACTACATTTGGTGACATTGGTAATTTAGAGATATTTCTTCAAGCCAGTGACATTTTCATGGTGTGTGGGAATCAGTATTACCATTTGATTGCACATAAAAACATTGTATTTTGTCATAAGACATCATTTGTACATTTGGTGGATCTATATGACATGATGTCAGGTGTTATTGTATGGTGAAATATGTGATGTCATCTAGGCACATTGTGGTCATTAGTTTCATTACATCTCTAGTTTAGTAAGACATCAGTACATTTATTGATAAAATATTACAACATGAAATGACATCAGTGTACAGTAGGGCGTCCCAGAAATGCTCGGAAATTTTTTTTTTTTTTAATCTTTGGTGTCTCACCCCCTGAAATATGTCTCTTGGGTACAATGAGTGAATTGGTGAAGTTGTAGCTCATTTGAACAACATTTAGAGGTCCCCCAAGAGCTTTTAAAATTCCAGTATTAGGCCAACATAAAAATCCAGACGAATCATGGCTCAAATAATTTTCAGTTTTTGCATGCCATATATGAATAAAATGAAGTTTAAATATACTTATATTTACCTCATTGCTACCATTAACTAGAGTTGAAATTGTGTGATTCTTAATTAGAAAATGTAATAAATGCGAGAAAACATATAAAATACCTAATGTGCAAAACTTGTGCAATGTACATATTTTTTTGAAGATTTGATTGTTTTAAACTAAGCATGCTAAATTGTCAGGCTAGAAACAATTATGAAATTATTCTCTGCCATACTTACAAGCTGCAGCACGTATAGAAGAAGACTATATTACCTCAAAATCAATTGTTCATTGGGATGGTAAGCTATTATCCGATGTTACCGGAGAGGTTACCAACAACGTCAATCGATTACCTGTCCTGCTGTCATCACTTGTCGATGACACTACAAAGCTTCTTGGTGTTCCCAAATTAGCATCCGTGTCAGGACGGGCAGCTGCTGATGCAGTATATGAACATATCAAATCGTGGAAGTGCGAATCTATGGTCATGTGCTTCGACACTACGACTTCCAATACTTGAAGACTCAATGGAGCTTGCACTCTGTTAGAAGTAGCCCTGGGACGTAATCTGTTATGGATGGCATGCCGTCATCACATGTTGGAAGTACTCCTTTCCAATGCATTCAATGTTTGTCTTGGACCATCCACTGGACCAGAGATTTTGTTTTTTAAGAGGTTTCGAGAAAAATGGCCAGAATTAAACCACACACCCGAAGCCAGATCCGCCCATTTGATAATCGTGTCGGATTCGATTAAATAATTTATCAAATGTCAACTTGAGGTCAGTCATTCACGTGATGATTATTTGGAATTTCTTCTGCTTGCTGCACAAATGGTTGGGTTGGAGGTTGATGTCAGCATTCGCAGACCTGGTGCCCTACATAGGGCAAGGTGGATGGCGAAAGCAATCTATGCATTGAAAATCAAACTATTGTTTGCAGGCAACGAAACCATGTTTCAGTCTCAAGAATTACAAGGTATTCAGCGCTTTAATCGGTTCACCATATGTGTTTACCTTCAATCATGGTTTTCATGCAGTCTCACCTCAGATGCACCTGTGAATGATATGCTGTTGATACAGCGTTTATACGAATATGATTGATGATGCTGTTCTTCGATCGACTGGATTGAAAATGATGGTGCGTCACTCATGGTACTTGATTCCGGAACTGTCAACGCTTGCGTTATTTTCAACCCTTTTGTCGGACAAAGAAAAAACTGGCCTTGTTCAGACAATGCAATCAGAACATGGACCGCATCTCATAAAAACACTACCAAAAAGTGTTGTTGATTTGTGTGCTTCTACCACATTTTTTGAAACATCCAACATTGATGCCAGTTTTCTAGATGTTCCTGTTGAAGCATGGTCAGATACACCATCCTTTAAAGTTGCAGCAGAATTTGTAAAGAATCTGGCTTGTATCAATGACTCTGCAGAGCGAGGTGTAGCATTGATAGAAAATTTCAATGACAGTATCACCAAGGACGAAGAACAAAAACATTTTTTGCTCCAAGTGGTTGAAAAACATTGGAAAAATTTTGCAGAGTGTAATCGTGAACAGCTGGCTAAAATTTAAGTTTGAAGAACAGTACAAAGTACAAAATAAATAGTAGGAATGCTTATTTGCATTGCTTATTATTATTATTTTTCTAGCAGATTGACATTCTTTCAAGAAATAACTTGACAAAATGAATAAAACTTTGTTTTTCATAATTTTTTACTTAAATGTCAAAGTTAAAAATATAAACCATTCAAGATTTATATATTTTGTTTCATTTAATATTATAAACAATACTAAGCATCAATTTGTTACTTAATGTATCAGTTTCGCATACATTGCAACATTAGCACTGTATTAGATTTGACCGCGAATGATTTTACACCAAAATCTGGAACTTTAAACCTCTTGGGGGACCTCTAAACATTGTCCAAATGAGCTGAAATTTTGCAGGTTAACTACTGTTACCATACAGACATATTCTGTGGGGTGAGACATCAACATTTCAAAACTTCATTTTTTTGGGACGCCCTAGTGTACAGTATGAATGCAAATAGTACAAATTAACATCATCTATTATCAAATTGGTGAAATAAGATAGGTAAACTGTGCACATGGTGGTGTACTATTATAACTAAACTATATATCCTGTCAATAGATGTTTATGTTATTGAGTCTGTAACTCCTATCATTATATGTGAGTTATTTGTCAGTGAGTTTGTCAGTATCTCTTGTTCATAGATAGAGGTGTGCACATGTCAGTGAATCTCTCTGTATCTCCTGTCAATAGATGTTTGTAAGTGTCAGAGTAAGTCTGCCTATATCTCCTGTCAGTGTTTCCCTAAATGGTACGCGTACCCCAGGGGGTACACAAAGAGTTAAGCAAGGTACGCTTTGCACCAGGGTGAGAACATTGGGTTAACATGCACTGCTAAAGCGTAAACAATGAAATGAGGGGAAACCATGACTGTATACTCAGTATTATGAAAATTAATAAGGGGGCAAAAAGCGTAAACAATGAAATGAGGGGAAACCATGACTGTATACTCAGTATTATGAAAATTAATAAGGGGGCAAACAAATGTCAAAAGTTTGGGAAACACTGGATTAGTGTATCAGTTAGTTTGTCTCTCCTATCAATAGATGCATGTTTAAGTGAGTCTTTCAGTACATCCTGTCTGTAAATATTTGGGTCAGTGAATATGCATCTCCTGTTTATAGACTTGTGTATGTCTACTTGAATAATTATGTCAGTCTGTGTGTATCCTGTCTATATTTGTGTGTTAGTGAGTTTGTCTGTATTATCTTGTCAGTAGATGTGTATATTTGTCAGCAAAGCTGTGTGTATCTCCTTTCAATACATTTGTCTTTCATGAGAATAGTTTGTGTACCAGTTTTTTATTTTCTACCAATAGTTGACTGTATTTTAATGAAATTATAACAATCGAAATTGAAAATTGATGTGTTAGGTAAGAATTTAATTTAATAGGCATCATGAAATTTTTTTTGCATCTTCCCATCATTAATATATATATATATATATATATATATATATATATATATATATATATATATATATATATATATATATATATATATATATATTCTAGTTGCAAGTACCCGGCTTTGCCCGGGTTTAAAATAAGGTTTTCTGTTTACCTTCTGTTTTCTCCCTACCCCGTCTCTCCCTTCCTCTCCCTCCCTCCCTCTCTCTCCCTTTCCCTTCCTCCCTTTCTCCCTCCCTCCTTCTCCCTCCCTCTCCCTCGCTCTCTCTCCCATCTCTCTCCCTCCCTCCCTCTCCCATCTCCCCTCTCCCCTTCGTTCTTGTGAAGGTTTAAAAGGTTATCTTGATGTTATGGGTCTGGCTGCAGTTGCAGTCAGACTGATCTTGGAGGCGTTACTGTGGTAGCGTGTCTCTTATTCCTCACACACAAACACTACTCAAATCAATGCACAATTCAATGTTGCTGATTCATTGGTACATTTATTTACGAAGACATTAACATAGCAAACATGTTGAATCATAAAGGCACATCTTCATAAGATCAAATAATATATATATGAGTTGCCATATGAAAGCGAATATATTGACTTCTTCTAGAGTTAAATAATAATACGTCTTGTATGTTCAAGAACTAGAAAGCAACTGCCGTTATCACCAAGGCTTGTTTCTACGCAAAATCTTAAATGACGTCAAACTAGAAAAAACTACGTCACATAACAATATAAAAATTAATACTCTCTAGAGTTACTTAAAAAGTGTGATTAACACATATGCACAAACTAAATCAATTAATGGATATTTAAATCAACCTTAACTCCTCTTAACTCCTCGACAGTTCTCTCCCCCCTGTCCATCCCCCTCCCTCCCTCTCTCCCCTTCCTCCTTCCCTCTCTCCCTCCCTGCCCCCTCTCTCTCTCTCTCTTTATCTCTTCCTCCCATTTCTCTCATCCTCTCTCCCTCTTCACCTCTCTCCCTCTTCCTCCCTCCCTCATTCCCTCTCTCCCTCCCTGCCCACTCACTCTTTATCTCTCTCTCCCTCCCTCTCTCCCACCCTCTCTCTCCCCTCCCACCCCTCTCTCCCTCCCTCTCTCCCTCCCTCTCTCCCTCCCTCCCTCTCTCTCCCTTTCCCTTCCTCCCTTTCTCCCTCCCTCCTTCTCCCTCCCTCTCCCTCGCTCTCTCTCCCTCCCACCCTCCCTCTCCCATCTCCCCTTCGTTCTCCCCCCTGTCCATCCCCCTCCCTCCCTCTCTCCCCTTCCTCCTTCCCTCTCTCCTTCCATGCCCCTTCTCTCTTTTTATCTCTTCCTCCTATTTCTCTCATCCTCTCTCCCTCCCTCTCTCCCACCCTCTCTCTCTCTCCCTCCCTCCCCTCTCTCCCTCCCTACCTCCTCCCTCTCTCCCACCCTCTCTCCCTCCTTTCTCCCTCCCTCCCCTTTCCACCTCTCTCCCCTCCTCCCTCTCTCCCCTTCCTCCCTCCCTCATTCCCTCTCTCTCCCTCCCTGCCCCCGTTATTTATCGATTTGGTGAACTTTCAGCATTTTGGTCAAATTAACGCATTTAGGTATTGCGTTAAAAATTTTAATCGCAAATTTTTTTTGACACGTTAGTTGCAAATTAACGCAGTTTAATCAGCAGCCCTAATATATATATATATATATATATATATATATATATATATATATATATATATATATATATATATATATATATATATACTTATTATTATGGCTTCACACTTCTTCTAAAATCCTTCTTCATTCCTTTACCTTCCTCAAACTGTACAAATCAGAGAGCATGAAAAAACATCAACAATTCTTTGCATCACAAAGGCACAATACAGCACCAGCGCGCAAGTTCTATTCGATCATCGGGAAATGACGTCACAGAGGAATTTTATTTATGGCGCCGTCGAGATTACTTTAATATAGTAAAATACTAAAATAAAAAAAAAATTAATTACAATTAAACTACCCATCGAGATGAAACGAAACCTGTCCTATAACCTTCCCCGTGTAATTATGTGTATGTGTAACAAATTTCACGTTATTTGTTTGTCTGGATCTTGAGTTATAAGAGAACAGACAGACAGACAGACAACGAATGCGTCTTATAAGTATAGAGATAGAAAAATCCTATGCCATCTAAAAAAATGAGCTTTTCTTGGGTTGCGCTGGGTGTGCCTAATATTTTGGAGCACCTCTAATATCTTCCTTATGAACATTTTTGTTTTTATATTTTTAAAGTGCTCAGAAGTTTAGTCACTCGGGAGACTGCACCCTTATGGCTGGCACCATAAAAAGTTTTGTTGTTCAAATTTAAATATTTTAAAAATATTACTTATTTATCTTCAGTATATTAGTTTTTATTATTAAATGGGTCAATTTTTTTATATTTTATTCATATGTATATCAGTCTCTTCAGATACTAGTTTATTTTATAATTAATCTGAATTGAATATATTTATCTGCTTATTGAAAACATCCATTGAACATCCATAGTCTTTTTAATTAATAAGCTTTTTATATGATAAATGGAAAATGGAAACTTTTTCTTTCTAATTCCTGAAAATTCAGTGGATGTGGAGAATTCAAACCAGTGTAAGATCTGCTGTAATGAAAAGCCATCCATTACTCTCCCTGCTGTTACAAAAAGATTTGTGACTCTTGCCATAGAAAAGTCCACAATTGTCCATATTGCCGTAATCCATTTGGACTAACCAAAGGAAATCAACCAGATGGTGAAATGCTTGTGAAATATTTGAAGTATCAGCATGTAGCTGGATATGAACGTTATGGTGCATGGGAAATAGAATACTGTTTCAAATCAGGAATACAAACGGTAATGAACTCTAATTGCATTAAATAAGACAATGTTTATAAATATTCTTAGTGATAAAGATATCTTCATGCATATATCCAATGTATTCTCAAATTCATAAAAAAAAAAAACTCAAGTCTGCTTACAGCATATATATTTATAATTTTTTAAAATCGATATTAAAATAACCTTTGATGACATTTGATTCTGGATGAATGATATTTGTATTATAAATATAAGAGGTTGGTTAAAATAATTCTGTAATTTGTTATTAACATATTTTTTGGTTGAGTATTATTATTATTATATTATTTATGATGACAATATTCTATAACAGAATTTAATTTCCTAATTAGATTATGAAAAACATAAAGGTTATCTTTTCAAAAGTAATTTTGGTTCATAGGAAAGGTAGTATTAATTTAATGAGACCTTTTTCTAGACATTTTCTTTCTTCTAGATCAGTGGTTCTCAAAGTGTGAGTTGCATCCATGACATGTTGATTTGAAATGGGTTGCAAAATTTAAATATTATTTGATCCTCAGTATGCACAATTAAATGTACATTTTATTTCTTTTTCTCCAATCTTTTTTCTTTACTGATGGGAAAAAAATCTTAAAGGTTTTTGATGGGTTGCACAAGTTTGAGAACAGATTACATGTATTATGTTTCAACGATTTCTTGCTTGAACTGAAATTCTATTAGCTTATTTCTAGGTCAGAACATATTAAAAGCACTTGCAGTAGGACTAGATAATTAAACCAGTTTGGATGAATATTATGCTATATTATACTATAGTTTCTTTTAATGTTTTAATAATAAAAAAAAATGAATAAAATAGACATCATGCAAACAATTTAAGATTTATGTAAATCATGTTAATGTTACTTTCTGCATGCCTGGTATTAGAATTTTTTAAGAAAGATCAGAAGAAAACATTATATTCTGAATTACATATTTTAAAGAAAAAACAGTTGAAAAACTGTAAAAATTACCTTTTTTCATTATACAGACATAAATAAGTATGTGATGTATACTGTTTTAGGAAAAAAAAAATGTTGCTCTTTATTAGCAGTTGTAACACAGATGATTTGACGACAATTCGAAACCCATCAGCAATTTGTCTATCATGTTTTCTCTTAAAATACTGAAATCTAAAAACACTCCCCCCCCCCCCGCCCCCCCACCACCATTTTTCAGTAGTGTAGTTTTCTTGTGACATAATGAAACATTTTGTTAAAATATCAGCTATGAATGATCCAAATGTATGATTCAAATCATCATTGAGTTGAAACATGTAAGTACTTATAATGAATTTAAGAAGTATTTCAGGATAACCCAGAATGGGACCATTTCCAGATAGGTTTTTAATGAGTTAAAATGTGACCACCAGAGAGAAACTCTAATAATGACAAACAATTTATGCTAATTAATAAAGATTAAAAGGATCAGAAGGAACATGATGGCAGTGTGATAGTGTGCACACAACTGCCAACAGGTCATAGAAGTAAAAATTGTGCCATGACTTGACTGCTAATTTCTGGAGAAATATTTCATTTTAGGTTAACCACCCAAATCCAGGAAAGCCATACAATTCTACGTCAAGAAAAGCTTTTCTACCAGATAGCCCTGAGGGCTTTAAAGTTTTGTTATTACTGAAAGTTGCATGGATGAGGCGACTCACTTTTACTATTGGGTCATCTCTGACTATGAATGTGGATGACAGAATAACTTGGAATGACAT
This sequence comes from Bulinus truncatus, assembly GCA_021962125.1. Taxonomy (NCBI): domain Eukaryota; kingdom Metazoa; phylum Mollusca; class Gastropoda; family Planorbidae; genus Bulinus; species Bulinus truncatus. The sequence continues at coordinate 2,204,849 of JAGDYQ010000043.1, read as the reverse complement.
TCATCATAAAACAAATCTTTATGGTGGAAGGTAAGTAATATTTTGTTGGTTTTACCATGCATTACTCAAAAATTTAGGGAAAAAATAGAATTTTTGTGTGTGTTATGCTTTTATAAGTGATATCTTGTTTGTCCATTTACAGTTATGGCTATCCTGATGCTCAGTACTTAATGAGAGTTACACAGGAGTTAAAAGAAAAATCAGTGACTTTAGAAAGTTTAACAAAAGATGAAAATCATCAGCTGGGTATTTTTGAAAAAGATTTGAATAAAAAAAAATTAAAACTGAATATCTGGTAACAATGAGCTTGGGACAAAAATATTTTTCGTTACTTATTATTCTAAAAGTAAGAGGCTAAATGCAATGCTTAGATTCACGTGTGGCTCTTCGATGAGTTTTGTGTGTAGCTCACAATGAATTAGTTTGTTCCATTTTCTAATTTTGCTTATTCAGTACTTTTATTAAATTTTGATAAGTTGACTTAGTGTTTTATCACTGGCTTGTTTGATAACCTTGTAAATTTATAAGGATATTTTCATATTGCAGTGGAGTTTTACTATCTGTAATTAATAATTATGTCTCACAATAAAAAAAAAAGGATTTTTAATAAAAATTAATTGATTACATTTTTTACAATTATTTCTTAATAAGGCATTGTAATTTTCAGTATTAAAAAAAAAAAATCTATATGCTAATAGACTTAAATATAATTATTTAAGGTGATCTTCATTTGTTCTCATGGCTTATATTATTACAGATATTACTATTATATTAAACCTATATATCGAAACCTTTTATGTCCAGCAGATGCTAATTATGTTTTTTGTAATAACATGTAGTGCTTACCATGTTTTCTTAAGCATCCAACTGTATCAATGAAAAAATAATCATTCAGACATTTTATTAAAATTGAAATATGGCTACCATGTTAATTTTTATATAAATTACTTTATGTTTTCTTTCATATTAAAAAAAAACTTTTTAATGCAAATATAAAAACTCAGCTACCTTATAACATATTAACTGACAAATTGACATGATTCCTCCATGCCTTTTTCATATTTAGACATGCTGGGTGAACAGCTTCACATATCAGTGTAAGCAGTGATTATTTGCATTAAGGTCATGTGTATGTGATTTTGTTTTGTTGCAATGAGCATTATTCTGTAGTTTTTCTTTCAATTAGTTGATGTATTTTTAAATCAGTTATAGTTTGTCCCAAAAAGCATTTTATTTAACATGTCTTAAACATTGCGAAAATTTTTTTTTTTTACAGTACTTTTTGAATGCCTCCCTTAAAAATGTTGTGAATAGTAATATATTTATTATATAACCACTCAATAAGATATTTAAAAGTGAATAAAAGTAAGTTATTCATAAAAAAACTCGTTCTTCTATAATTTCTTAATTTCCATTCTTTGATGTGATTTACATTCTCATTAAAAAAAAAAAAAATTACTTCTCTCTATGGCCAAAGTTGTGGTGTTTTAATTAAAATATCCCTTTGAAATTTTACTTTTTGTTTAATTAATTAAAAATATGAGGAAAGCATCATCACCTATACATCTGGTGAGTCAACTAAACAATACACTAAAATTTTGTTCTTGTTAATTTAAAAAAAAAATTCAGCAAAAAAATCTTATTAAATCAAAGGGTGGCATTGTTTATTCTTTGCTCATTTAAGTCTGATGTTTAGTTTTCAGTAGTTTTTTTCTGTTATAAAATTGGATCTATTTCCTAATTCATATACAGCATTCACAAATATGAACAATTAGCAAGCCATCAGGATGTCATAATTTCCATTCATTTAATATGTTTATTCTATATATGAACTAAATATTTTTCATCAATGTTCTTTTGAAGCTGTTGTTTAGTTTTTCTTTCCGTTTTCTAGAGATAAAGAGGAAAAAATATATATTTCTTGACCTCATGCTTAATAAGCTTCGGTCAGAAACAAGTCATGATTAGATCCATTTTTTTTCTCTTCATCTCTGGTATTTTACACTTTGGTCACATCTGGTTACTGTATTTATTTATTTTTTTGATATTATTATTTTGCAGATATGTTTGCATTTAAACAATCAGTGTTATCTTAATTTAAGGGAAGAATAAATGCTGATATTTTACAAATGTATTACACATTTCCTAATTCACAAAAAATAAAACAATGAATATGTCAAGGTGCATGAACAAAAATAGTTCATTGAGAATGTAAAATTCACTGGAGCTACCCATCCTGCTCTTTAGGTGCAAAGCATAGACACTGTTCACTGGAAAAGGTCCCTTACAAAGTGCTAAAAATTTCATACTTGAGAGTATAAAACCAACATATTTGTAAGGAATAGTTTTTATGACCTGATTAATTTTCACAAACTTCTAGCCACAGTGAAAGAGCAAACTCTTACATGGTTTGGTCATATTTCATACAACTGTCAACTGTACAACTATCTTGCAGAGTACTTGACAAAATGCGACAAATAGGCCTTTCTAGCAAGGAATTGAAAGGCCAAAATAGACCAAACCTACTTGAAACAGATGGTCGTGTGGTAGAGCGCTCGACTGTCGACCTGAAGGTACTTGGTTCGATCTCCAGTGAGGACCCATGAAATTTTTCAGGTCTTGGCTCGAGTTCTCGATATATCTCCGTGTTGCCTCCACGGCTTTGGTGGGGATGAGAGAAGGGCAACATAAAAAAAGTCCCATTAGTGGGTTACAGGTTCTAAGAGATTTCATCTCATCCTTAAAGGGACTTCACACTCACACATGTGAAACTGCTCCACCAACGGGGAAATGGTGACCTATCAAGTGCAATGTTTCTGAAGTCCATCACTCAATGACCAAACTTGTTAAGGGTCAAATTTAATTTTAATTGAGCTGTAGTTTTTGTGCTTACAAAAATAAAGGAAATATGAAACTTATTTTCTTCAAATTTGGTTGGAAATCAAATTATACCTGAAATTTAAGTATTTTCTGAACCTTCCTTTTCAATAAAAATATAATATATATAACTTATATCAATTTCATTAAAAAATCTGTATCTTTTCTTTTTGATCTGTAACTATTGCCTAATTTTTTTTTATGGTCTATAGGAGATGTATAGAATAAATTACAGAATTTATCTTTCATTGTGAATCATAAATAACTTTTCAAGCATAACACTATCCAAGGGAAAAAATAACATACATAATTACAAGTACAAGATTTGATTGTAAACTTGAATGTTTTCATTTTATCCAGTTTTGTATAAATAAATCTTTACATTTTTTTTGTTTTTTTAATTTTTAAAAATCAATTTATATTGTTGATTATTCATTTTGTGCCAAAATCAATCATGTTGAATATCATCTTATGATTTCTTGAATTTTTGGCTCCACATTTTGGTGCAAACCTGACAAAGAAGATAAGTACAAAATATTTTTATTTATCTGCCATGAAAGTGGACAACATATGGTAAAGTATGGGGGTCGGCTAACTTTTTGAGCCGCTGGCCACAGTGGGTTCTTTAATTTAATAAAATGGCTAGACCAAGGGCAGATGAATGAAATGTTTTTAATAAAATTAATATTAAAGTAAATGTCGTTTATGTAGAAATATACAGCAGAGGACTGCTGATCAAATTAACAACTACATTTGTTCATCATTAATCATTTAACAATGGTAAAAGGATACTGATATTTATTTTTCAAAAGTGGAACAAAAATTTTGTATCATGTTTTTTAAAAAACAAAAATAAATAAATGCATAAACTCTATATGATAAACCAAATATAAAATTTTATTCACAGTGATTAAAAAAACTGCTGTTGTTAAGAATATGTATTGATATACATTAATCAAGTGTCAATACAGCACTGTAAATGTTAAACCATCATTTAAATATTGAACAAAACATTACTCACTAAACTGACAAGCTTGACCATGAAAATTTTGTAAACATTTGCATATTCCCAAATGGCACCTTCCGCCATTCAAACAAGTCATTGGACATGTGTTATCTTTTTTCCTGCATGTCTGTCCAGTGTAACCTGTCTCACACTTGCAAGTATTTGGTCTGACACAAACTCCTTTACTGCCACAGTCTGGCTGACAGATAGCTGTGTAGATATTTTATAAAATATACAATACCTAAAAATGCAACAAACAGATTATTGTGTTGGTTAAAGATGAACTTTACGTCTTCGTAGCTAACTCTTAAAACATGTAATGATTTCTTTAAAGGCAAATTTAGGGAGGCAGATGCAATCTGGTAGAGTGCTGGACTGCTAACCAAAAGTACATGTCCCTGTGAGTGACAGTTAATGTCACTAAGTCTACACAGCTTACAAATGGGAGCCATTTGGAAGGGCATTGTACTACTAGCTACACAATCACATAGAATAGCCATGGCTACAGAAATGCATGGTCAGTATAGGCTTGTAAAGGAAACTCTACTACCTTGTGGCATATTCAACTGACTTAAACTAATTACTGACTTCATTTTTTTGTAGGAAAGAATAGCATTAAAGGACATTTCTATTTCAATGAATATATATTTTTCATGAGCTGTAAAAAATAATTCTACTAAGAATTTAATTTTTAGGTGTATGAACATTTGTTAAATGTTTGAATTATTAGTTTTACTCTATAATAAAAAAAATGTACCATCCTCACCATTCTGACATCTAGCTCCTTTATATCCTTCTTTACACTGACATCTGTTTTGTAACAGACAGTGTCCACCATTTTCACACCCAGGAGCACATCTACTTTTATTGTCTGAAATTATTAAACAAACAAAAAATGCATTAAAAGGGTATATCCACACTTATGAGGAATGATATTTTTTGTTGATTTCAAAGTAAGTCTATTGAAGTAAGTGACATTTTGCACCTTTATATTTAGAGTTGCCAAAAAGTAAAATAACTCCCAAAAATGTTAGTGATACTTGTTAAAAAAAATATATAAATTATGTTTATGCCTTATACTTGCACAAATTATCCCCTTTTTAAAAAAAATGTTATCCCTTTTTTAAAATCATTTCTGATATTTGTAAGCAACGATACCAATCATTACCAACGATCAGTGGCGTTACTAGGGGGGTGCGGATCGCACCGGGTGACACCCTCACAAGGGGTCAAACCAAAATGCAAAACATCTAGTTTTAGGCCAAAAAACTGCTATAGAAATTCCTGTATGGAGGAATCTGGTTGTTTAATAAAATAAAATCGTCACAGACGTGGATTATTTTATGTGCTAGAAAAAAATCATTAAATAAGATAACAATATTTAAAGTAAATTAAAGATAATTGTAGATTTTTAGTTTTTGATAAATAACAAAAACAAGACAAAAACAATATTTCTATGGTTAGCTACTCCACAGAGATCAAAAGTTATGTTTCTGCTGGATCTAGGCAAAGTTTTTGGGATGTAGGCTAACACGCTTGCAAATCTTGGGACTAAGTATCTTTGACAGCAGGGGTTATTGTACTACGTAATATCATTTATTTTTTAGGTAGCAGTTAAAGACCGAACAGGGTGTCCTCTTATCAGTGAGAACCCTAGGGAGCCTAGTTTACCTATCCAGCAAACGGCTCTGATACCAAATATATTTACCATTCCGATTTCTATTTGTGTGATATATATCAAGACATTATGTTTACCTTGTTTGTTTTTTCTGCAACATAAAACACCTGTTGTCAACCCAGGCGTGTGCTCACAGGTTGAGGTTAAGTTTGGTGGAAACACTTCAATCCTCCCCTGAGTTAAACAGGAAGAGTGGGAGAGATTCATATAGCCACAATCTTTACCCACACCAGCCATCCTGCTAGACTTGCAGCTGTGAGATGAACATACACATATTTGAATTACATATATATATATATTAGGGAGCGACCGATAATCGGATCGGTATCGGTATCGGACCGATATTGGCACTATTGGTTTATATCGGATCGACCGATTTTTGTAGGGAGCGACCGATAGTCGAACCGATATTGGTACTATGGGTTAACTATGTGTAAAGTCCCTGTAAGGATGAGATGAAATCCCTTAGATCCTATAAACCACTAATGGGACGGTTTTATGGTGCCCTTCTTTCATCCCCACCATAGCCGATAGTGCAATGGCCATGGAGGCACCACGGGAGATATATCGGGAACTTGAGCCAAGACCTGAAAATTTCCTTTGGTCCTCACCGGAGATCGGAACCAGGTACCTTCAGATTGGCAGTCGAGCGCGTTACCGCACGACCATCCGTCCCCCTCTTATGGGTTAACTATCGGACCGGCCGTTTTTTGGCTGCCGATACATTGTTTTTTTTTTCACAACAGAGTTGCAGAAAAAAAAAATCAGTAAATAACCCAATTCTATAACCAGATCAGACAAGATTTAAAAAAAAAGGAGAAAAAAAACCCGTACACAGAAATCGTCACGTCTACATGAATTGCATCAGCGATATGACCTTGAAACAATAGGATTGGCATTTCTTAATTCTAATGTATGACCTTGAATGATACAATTAGTGAACATCTGTGTGTATTATTTTTGGGATGGGAAGTTGGGGGGGGGGGGTAAACAAGACTTACCTGTGGGCGAAGTGTTACAAAATATGACAGAGAAGGGGTGAACATGGGTTGACATACGTCATTAAATTGGGAACTACAGCACGAGAAAAACACGTGTTTGGCATTGGTGTTGATTAAAAAAAATTATCGGTATCGGTAAAAATGCTGGGGGAAAATATCGGTATCGGACTATCAGTAAAAAGGCATATCGGTCGCTCCCTAATATATATATATATATATATATATATATATATATATATATATATATATATCAGGCCCGTAGCGTGTGGGGGGAGGGGGCGGGGGGCCGGGACCCCCTGCTTATTGTCTGCCCCCCCCTGCTTATTTGTTCTACTTAGTAAAATGTATTACCTGCCCCCCCCCTGCTATAGCCTGGCCCCTTCTGTAGGATGCCTGGCCCCTGCTAAACATTTTTGTGTACATAGCTACTTAGAGCCGCTCCACAGTCTAGGGACCTCCATTGCAGTAATAATTCCTAGTAAATCTTCTGTATGTCTCCCGTGGTCACTCCATGGCCATTTTAACAATCGGATGAAAGAAGAGTATTGCAAAACAGTCGCATAGTGGTTTAAAGGATGGAAGAGATAATCATCTCATCCTTATAGTTACAGGGACTTCACAAATCTTTAAAGGGGCATTCATGCAGCTTTTAGCTACCAATTGTTTAATTAGAATATTGTGAAATAACAATAGCCAAACAAGGTGATATAATGTGTGATACCAATAGTTAAACAAGATAACTGTCTGGTCTAATATGGCTACCTTTTACACTTGTTGGTGGCACTGGCAGCATTGTAAGCGAAACATCCAGGCAAGTCGAATATCTCATAAGTACTCAACTCCTGTAGACTTTTTTGATCTTTCGGGCTGCAGACACGCCAACCTTTACTGCATAGAATTCTTCCCAACCTCACGTGACCATTCCAAGCACCTATGCAGGCCTGAATGTCTCTTTGTAAGTGTAGGCCATCGGTTGTTTCATCTGCACATCCAGATGTGTATTCTGTTATAAATATATCGATTTAAACTTTGACTCAGGCTATTGATGTTTGAAGTCATCGTAACATATTTAATTTAGTTATTGACCAGTAATACTTCACTCGTCAGTAAAGTTCTTAAAACAAGGGCTGGGGTGTCGGAATTTAAGCGTTACCCGGTGTCGGTGAATAGTTTATTTATTTTTAAATAGTAAACAAATATGAGTAGAAAAATGATTCAGAACATGTATTAATTTTATTTAGCAAAATATTAAACTTAAAATTTCATGGTGTTACAGCAAAAAAACAACAAAAGAAAAAAATCTTAGGCAATGTCCAGATGTTTGACAGAAAAGATGTGGACTTGCGGCTAATTCATTGCAAACGTAAACAATTGTTTATTTATTGACTGAAAGATTTAGGTTTATAATATGACTTGACTTAATTCCTTGAACTCGTTGCGGAGCAAATGGCCACTGCAGCCAATCTCCAGCGCACTCTAATTTGGAAGGCCTTTTTAAATCCTCCCCCCCCCCATTTCTGTTTGCAACTTTTCATCTCCTGCTCGCAAGACCTTCTCCAAGTGAACTTTGGGCGGCCAACCTTTCATTGGCCTTGGAGGTTCCACTGCAGATCCATTTTCGTGATGTCTACTGGAGGCTCCCCTAGTGAGTGGCCTATCCATCTCCATTTTCTCCTAGACACTTGTAGATCTATGGGATCTTGGTTTACCAGTTGCCAAAGGTCTTCGTTTCTGAATTTATTTAGTGTCTTATCTTTAGGATATTCCCGAGACAGCCATTTAGGAACGTCTGTAGTCTATTGGTAAATGAGTTTGTGACTCTCCATGTTTCTGCCCCATATAAGTGGACCAATTTGACGTTGCTGTTGAAAATCCGGAGTTTATGTTTGTTTGAGACGATGTTTTCCATACAGGCTTCAGGGAGACGAAGGCATGTCTTGCCTTGCATATTCTGGCTTTTACATCGTCGTCTGAAGCGCCTGTTGTAGAAACAATGTTACCGAGGTCGGTAAAATAGTCTACTTCTGTCAAATGCACATCACCAAGGGTGATAGTTGCCTGGCTTTTGCTAAGTAAGGCCATGGCTTTTGTCTTGTCTGTATTTATATGCAGCACAGTTTTTGGCTGCTTCTTAAGCTAATTTATTTCTTTTTAGCTGCATAGGCTGATGTTTCTGAGCTAATAGACACAAGTCATCAGCAAAGTCTATATCTTCTAAGCATTGAGTCATAGACCACTGTTTCCCAGTCTTTGTACTTTGAGTTGCCTGCCTCATGACCAATTCTATGACTATAAGGATGTCACATTCTGAGAGGTTTCGGTGAAATCTAGTCCTCTCCTATCCCCCCCCCCTCGTTGTGTCATCGACTCAGGGGGAGATAACAAAAATAGTCAAAGGCTTTGGTCTTCCCAGGTGTTCACACTGTGGTCGATTGACCACGTGTGATGGGTGGGGTCTACATGGCTCGCTGCCCATTGGTCAGTGAAGTCTCAACACGCATGAGCCGCGAAATCGGATGTGCGTGGCTGGAGACTCGAGTTAGTTTCCAGGCAGTCGGAGTCAGTCAGTTGGAGTGAGAGAATTGGATTCAGTCAGTTGGAGTGAGAGCGTCGCAGTCAGGCAGTTGGTCAGCTCGGTCCGGGGCAGAGTAAAACAGACTGAGTGGTCGGACTCACTCAAGAGTTCGACCAGCTCAGTTCTGATTTCTTTTTAGAACTACCAGCCCCAGGTAGGGACCATTCGGTCTTGCTAGATTATGATGTTTAATGTAAGTATTGTTATAGTAGCGGTTGAGGCTACTTGCCCTTATTAGGGCACCATGTAAATGTTTGCTTTTATGTAGATAAACACTACTCAGTCTACTCGTTGTAGTTGTACGTGTTTTGGTTATCATTTCTTGTTGTGTTGTGCGCGTCCTGTGGAACCACGTGGCTGGGTAAAATACAAATACTGGCCAAACTCAGTAGGTGATCATGCTCGTAGACAACGACCACATGGATCCCGCAAGGGGCCTGTGACAAAGGAAGATCATGGGGGAAAGTAAGCATCCCTGGCGTAGTCCGGTTTTAACTTCAAATTTGTCTGTCAGCTTGCCTTTATGTATCACTTGGCAGGCGGCACCTTCATATAGTTGCTGGATGAAATGTAGGTCTTTGAGACACCATAGTGTCGTAGGAGTTGCGAGATGGTGTCTTTTTCTATGCTGTCAAAGGCTTGGCGGGAACCTATGAAATTTAAGTATAAGGTGGATTGTTAAATAACGATTTTTAGTGTAGCGATTTGGTCAGTACAGGACCTGTCCTTTCGGAAGCCGGCTTGTTCTGTTCTAAGCTGTTTATCATTAGCATCCCTCAGCCCCTCTAGAATGATGCGAGTTAGTATTTTTCTCGGCACAGATAGCACGATTATGCCTCTCCAGTTCTTGCAGAGCTCCAGGACTCCTTTCTTAGGAATTTTAACAAGGTGACCTCTCTTCCAGTCTTTGGGTACTTTCCCTTCATTACATATTTTGTGTATAAGTGGTAGTAATATTTCAGTTGTTACTTTGCCTGCTTTGATGGCTACTGGTGGAATACCATCAGGTCCGGCTGCCTTCCTATCTATCGATATGAACAGATGTTTTTACTTAGGCAATGTCCAGATGTTTGATAAAAAAGATGGGGACTTGCGACGAATTCGTTGCAAACGTAAACAGTTGTTTATTTATTGACTGAAAGATTTAGGTTTATAATATATTTATCAATATTTTCAGTTTGATCTTATAGCAAACTCTCTCATGTTGATATATGCCAACAAAAATAACTGTATTATTACACACGTATATTCTATTATATATTTATAAATGAATATAATAGTGCAATATATATCCTTATATATCATAAAAACAATAACATTATTATTTCCGTCCCTCCACCCACACTGGTATCGGACTAAACATTAAGCTTTGCTTAAGAATTTTTTTTTTTCTAAGACATGTCATTTTTTTATATACACATAGAGTAGTGCGTGTTATTTTATCAGCATTAAGATGCATTTAGATTAAATTAATCTCTAATAACAGTTTATACGTAGGCCCACCAGTCACTTGGACATAAGAAGTGGCCGTATCTCGACCAACGTCATTGATAGCCTCACACATGTACTGACCACTGTCTGACTTTCTGGCCGGAGTTACTAGCAATTCACCTGGTGATAATATTCAAAACAATGGTGTTTCACTTAAACAAAATCAACATTATCTTAAAGATAAATAAATAGCCAAGTTATGTGCATGAAACAAATTACAGAAATTGTATTCTATTATATACAAAACAAAAAGTTCTATTCATCAATGTTAAAAGGGTCAAAGCAGTTAATTAATGCCATTATATTTAACTCAAAATTAATTAATGTCATTATATTTAACTCAAAAGAAATAAACATATAATGGCGTTGGAAACATTGTTGGTGCGCGGGTTGGACTCTAGAAAAATGCCGCCCCAATCCTGTTTACCAAAAGTATAAAAAATGCCACCCTTGAATAATGGCACCTGCCTTGTCACCCAGTAAACATGCCTATAATTATAAAGTATACATACTGATGAAAGTCGCTGGGAGTGCATGTTACACTAGTTATGTACTTGCGCTAGGTTTCCATGTGTATAGGATTTCCATGCTAACTGACCATTTATATTTTTAAAGTGATTTTTATTAGGGCCATAACACAAACTAATTATGACATGCCGAACTTATACAAAACATTCTTCTGGAAGTAATATTCCGATAAACAGTAAATTAATTACATTATGATTGGCTATACATCTCCAATCAAACTTGGCAGATTGATACGAAATCCAAAGGAATAAAAAAAATAAAATAATAAAATAAGTTAGATAAATTTCTAAATGTTTTAAAATTACCTGATGATAAAATGTCGATTCTAGGATTTCCTTTAATCAATCTACGGCCATCTTTATACCAGTTGACTTTAGGTGGAGGCATGCCAGTGGCTTGACAAGTTAAAACAATTATTAATTCTTTGTACAGTTTTTTTCTGGCTGGTGGTTTGACCACAATGTTTGGTCTTTTAGCTGTGAAAACAAAACAGGAAACTAATTTATTTGTTCATTAAAATACGATATGTTATGTTATACTAGTTTGTATGTATCCTACTTATAAAGCGCTAAGCTTGTCTGGGTCGCGGTGTGTGGGGAATCCGTTATATAAATAAACGACCTCCAGAAATAAATAAAACAATAGTATTTGATAAAGTAATCACGTGACCAGCGAGGTCACGAAAACATAATTCAAAATGGCGTCTTGCGTTGTCGATTCGATATCGCTTTTTCAAAAATCTACAGTTTTAAATAGTTTCTGTGGTTTTTTTTTAAATAAAGAAATGTAAAAGTCCTAAATATTAAATAATAATAATAATATATAATATCATTCAAATTATTTTAGTTTTTTTTACAACAGATAGCATTTTAATCAGGCTAGGTCACTAGCGAGCGCGTTCGTAAATAACCTATGACCCATGACGTCCCGATGGTACAATTTTTTTTGGCAGAATGGGAGCACCGTCGCTATAAATAAAAAAAATCCTCTATGACGTCATTTCCCTTTGAGTGCTGTATCATGCCTTCGAGCTGCAAAATGACATAGTAAAGTAGTTATTTTTAGAGCATTTTCGAAAAAAAATGCTCTATTGTCCCCGTTTTGTCTGTCTGTCTGTCTGTCTGTCCGTCATCACCCTAGATCTCAACAACCATAAGTCCTAGACCCATGATGTATATATCATTTTGTAGGTGTTGGCCTGCCATGTGTGCAGCAAAAGTCCAGTTCGCGATCTGACCTCTGAGGGCCGAAAAAGGGGGCGTATTAAGTACCGTTTTTTACTATATAAGCTATATTAACAAAGGAGCGCCCTATATCTAAGCAACCATAAGTCCTAGACCGATGATGTATATATCATTTTGTAGGTCTTGGCCTGCCAAATGTACATGAAAAGTCCATTTCGCGATCTGACCTCTCAGAGCCGAATATAAGAGTTTTTTAAGTACCGTTTTTGCTTATATTTTAAATATTAATAATAAAAGCTAATCAAAGGGGCGTAATCATTATTTATTTTTGTAACAGTTATTCAACATGATTACTTCTCTCTCTATTTAGCAAAATCTATGGCTGTAACCCGGAAAAAAATACGGATTTCGTCCGGCGTAACACGAAAATGCTCTAAAATGTCCTTTGTCCGAAACGGAAAAGACTTAAACTGCTTGTTTACTTTTCAGTGCATTTTGTAATGCTTTGTTTCAGGGCTAAACACTATAAATAAAAATCTTATGTGACGTCAAATAAAAAAAAATACTTCTGCACTTGATTTCACGTAAATCGGCTACGCATTTCACGTAAATCGGCTGCGCAATTAATAATCATGTTCAGTTATTATAGTTTGTTAACATTGTGTACTGGAGGTTATTGTTCCCTCGATGGATTACTTTTTGATGATGGTTTGTTGGTTATGGCAGCCACATCTTTTGACGTATGAAATGTAGGTCATTTCTGCACATTAGGAAGGTGGCATAAATCAGCAGCTAATTAAATTAATTAAATTGATTAGGAAGGGGTTTAACATTACACCTAGATTTCCCGGGCAACGCCGGGCTTAATATCTAGTATGTATATATTGAGAGTAAAACGTGTGAGAAAATTGTGTATAAATGTCTGTGCAGTATGGTAATATAATAAAAAGGTTTACATTTCTATTATTTTTTTATTATAATACATACTGCACCAGTTTGGAATTATTTTCTTTATGTCTTTTCGGTACGAAATGTTACTTTGATGTAGTAGCACAATGTGTAAAATAACTTTGTTGTAGTAACAGAATGTGTAATATTACTTTGTTCTTTGTATAGTAACACAATGTGTAATATGCGTACCAATAAATAAAGTATCAGCTATACATACTTCGAGCAATGTTCCCTCTAATTTTTGGCGGCGCTGCGCGGTAAAAAAATTTATTGTGCAACTTTTTAGAACTTCGAAAAAATTTGGGCGCCAATTTGGAAATAATATTATAAGCAATTTAGTTGAAGTAATATTTTCATCAGATTGTATTCTGTGCGCGGGGAATAATTTTTTTCTGCGCGGAGGTTTTCTAAAAATTGCGCGCGCGCGCAAGCGCGCAGCTTAGAGGGAACATTGACTGCGAGTGTGTCTACTAATTAGCTCCCCTTGTGATTTACGTAATTAAAAAAATACGTCACATACATGGAATAGGAGGTGGAGTAACTCTGGAAAATACATCTCGGATACACAATGTATTTTTATTTAACTGTTCCGTTGTGCATTAAACATTTCGAATTGTTGCAATGACTGGTTCAATATACAGATTATAGCAATTAGACAAATAAGAAAATTTTTCATATATGACGGCAAATTGTACTTTCAAACATTCAGAGGTAGCGCACATCATACATGATATTAATGAGAACAGAGTCAAAGAAGCCACAAGGGCCGCAGTAAAAAAAAAACATGTCAAGGACTACCTGCCAGTTTGAGGCAGCTTTGGAAACTTTATTATGTTAATGTTTTTGATTTATCGTAGATGCGTGTAAAAAAGATTTTAACTCCAATGGCGTGCCCACAAAACGTTTTATTGAATTTATTTATTCAACACGTTTATACATACATTTGGAAATGATTACGAAAATACAGTGCTAATTTATTTAATACATTATAACTATCGTTTTATTTACCAACGTCTATTCCCTATCAAAACTTTAATTTTTCACCGTAAGATAAAACTTACCTGGAAGTCTGCAGCATGCAACACCCGTTGTGACCCCAGGTTTATAGTGACAGGCAGTGTAGAAGTGAGAGTCCACGCAACAACTAGCATCCATACGACCACCTGATATACAGGACTTATGTCCTACAGTCTTGTGAGGACAGTTTTTTCCTATACCGGCCATATCATCCTGGACAGAGAACAACAATGTGTTAGAGAGATGGGTCTGAGCTAATGACCGACAAACTTGAGCCATATGTCATTTTAAGTAATTGAATCAATCACAAATTATACTTAATAGCGTAAATATGTGGGGATAGAGAGTACGGATGGTCGAGCTGTAAAACGCTCGACTGTAGACCCGAGGGTCACGGGTTCGAAGTCTGCAGATTACTAAGGGATTTTTTCGTGTCATGTTTCCCGCGGTGCCTCCATGGCCATTACACTCCTGGTTGTGGTGGGGATAAAACAAGGGCACAACAAATAGACCTAAAAATTGTCTTGTTTAGGGGGCGATGTTTTTGGTGGGGACAGATGGCCGTGTGGTTAGACTTCGAACTCTATGCGGGGATGGGGTGACCGGTCCAGCCAGGGCAGAGGCGTAGCGAGGGGGGCAAGGCAACTTGCGCCCGGGGCATTTTACCTTTTTAATACCTTTTTAGCGCCCCCCCCCCCATTAGAAAACCATATAATATTATATATGAAATATACCATTTGGCGCCCCTGAACCTCGGCGCCCGGGGACATATGTACCCCCGCCCCCTAGCTACGCCTCTGAGCCAGGGTGACGCTTAAAATTACCGTCAAACATGGACTTTTTGTAATATCTAATTCTTTTTGCTGCATTTTTAGATTCTGAACACCACTAGTACTAGTTTATCCACTGACACAAGTATTTAATTTTAAAAGTATGGCGAATGTAGATGAAACATTACTTTGACTGCCGGTCTTACTGTTAGTTGAACAGGTCAATGTCTGGACTCAGAATGCTTGGTAACCATTTATGTTCTTATAATTTAGTCACTAAAAAGGTAAAAAGGTATTAAAAAGGTAAAATGCCCCGGGCGCAAGTTGCCTTGCCCCCCCCCCGCTACGCCTCTGGGTACTGTTACTCATAACATTCTTTACACAACAACTACTTTAGAACATACGTGTTCCAGGTCGCCTCGACATTCTCGGCATCTTCCTCCATCTTGCGCAGCGTTGATTGCCAGACATCCCTGGACTGCCATAGCCTGGTGCCAACTTATGTTTCTAAGAATGTCAATGTCAAATGACGTGCACACCCTCCACCCAGGGGCGCACAAGCTGTTGGCATTGTTGATGTGCCCTTCCCACACTCCATGACATCCAGCCACGTGATCAAATGAGTGAAGACTTTCTCTTGACCCATCAGAACAGCCCGAGTCTGTACATAATAGTTTAATACAGGTTACATCCATCTATCTATCTATCTATCTATCTATCTATCTATCTATCTATCTATCTATCTATCTATCTATCTATCTATCTATCTATCTATCTATCTATCTATCTATCTATCTATCTATCTATCTATCTATCTATCTATCTATCTATCTATCTATCTATCTATCTATCTATCTATCTATCTATCTATCTATCTATCTATCTATCTATCTATCTATCTATCAGTCTGTCAGTCTGTCTGTCTAAACAGTTGTCTTATATAAACAACATAACACCAACACACCAGCTCTGACACGAACTGACCACCAACAAAGTTGAATGAATATATAGGTCAGTGAGACTACTGTGGTCACCAGAATCTGTTCACTTGATGACCTCAGTGCTGCTCGCTGTGACGTCATGCCAGCGTGTCCACATCAGATAATCGACTAGTTGTATCTCTGACCTTCTACGTCATTACTGGTCTACTGTTATAAGCTGTATATGTCACACTAGCACGTGACCCAGGTAAGTATGCACATCGGCAAACTTCGTTTGATCTGAAGAAAATGTCCGGGAGAAATAAACATTGAAAGGAAAATAGGTCAGATTTTATACCTTAAAAAAGTATATCCCAGCCTGTTTAAATGTCATTGCTGTGTGTGTGTATGAGGTGAGTGTATCCATACATCCATGTGTGTGTATGAGGTGAGTGTATCCATACATCCATGTGTGTATGAGGTGAGTGTATCCATATATGTGTGTGTATGAGGTGAGTGTATCCATATATCCATGTGTGTGTATGAGGTGAGTGTATCCATATATGTGTGTGTATGAAGTGAGTGTATCCATATATGTGTGTGTATGAGGTGATTGTATCCATATATGTGTGTTTATGAGGTGAGTGTATCCATATATCCAAGTGTGTGTATGAGGTGAGTGTATATATGCGGAGCTTATGGGAACATGCGGGAGCTTATGGAAACATGTGGGAGCTTATGGGGACATGTGGGAGCTTATGGGAAATATGTGGGAGCTTATGGGAACATGCGGAGCTTTATGGGAAATGCGGGAGCTTATGGGGACATGCGGAGCTTATGGGGACATGCGGGAGCTTATGGAAATATGTGGGAGCTTATGGGAACATGCGGGAGCTTATGAAATATGTAGGAGCTTATGGAAATATGCGGGACCTTATGGGGACATGCGGGAGCTTATGGAAATATGCCGGAGCTTTATGGAGACATGCGGGAGCTTATGGAAATATGTGAGCTTATGGGAACATGCGGGAGCTTTGCGGAAATATGTGGGAGCTTATGGGGACATGCGGAGCTTATGGAAATATGGGAGCTTATGGGAACATGCGGGAGCTTATGGGAAAATGCGGGAGCTTATGGGGACATGCGGGAGCTTATGGGGACATGCGGGAGCTTATGGAAACATGTGGGATTATGGGAACATGCGGGGAGCTTATGGAACATACAGGAGCTTATGGGAACATGCAGGAGCTATGGAACATGCAGGAGCTTAGGGGAATTTGTGGTAGCTTATGGGAACATGCAGGAGCTTATGGAATTCGTGGAGCTTATGGAAACATGCAGGTGCTTATGGGAATTTGTGGGAGCTTATGGGAACATGCGGGAGCTTATGGGGATACGCGGGAGCTTATGGGTACATGTGGGAGCTTAGAAGTGTGGGAGCTTATGGGAACATGCAGGAGCTTATGGAATTTGTGGGAGCTTATGGAACATGCAGGAGCTTATGGGAATTTGTGGGAGCTTATGGGAACATGCGAGAGCTTATGGGGACATGCGGGAGCTTATGAAATATGTGGGAGCTTATGGAACATGCGGAGCTTATGGGGACATGCGGGAGCTATGGAAATATGTGGGAGCTTATGGAAATATGCGGGAGCTTGCGGACACATGCGGGAGCTTATAGAAATATGTGGGAGCTTTTGGAATATGCGGGAGCTTATGGGAAAATGCGGGAACTTAAGTGGAATATGTGATATATATATAAGAACTTAGGAGCTTATGGGAACATGCAGGAGCTTATGGGAACATGCAGGAGCTTATGGGAACATGCAGGAGCTTATGGGAATTTGTGGGAGCTTATGGGAACATGCAGGTGCTTTGGAATTTGTGGGAGCTATGGAACATGCGGGAGCTTACAGGGGACATGCGGGAGCTTATGGGGACATGCGGGAGCTTTGCGAAGTGTGTGGGAGCTATGGGGCACATGCAGGAGCTTATGGGAATTTGTGGGAGCTTATGGGAACATGCGGGAGCTTATGGGAATTTGTGGGAGCCTTTAGGAACATGCAGGAGCTTATGGGAATTTGTGGAGCTTATGGGAACATGCGGGAGCTTATGGGGACATGCGGGAGCTTATGGAAATATGGGAGCTTATGGGAACATGCGGGAGCTTATGGGGACATGCGGGAGCTTATGGAAATATGGTGGAGCTTATGGAAATATGCGGGAGTTTATGGGGACATGGGTGGGAGCTTATGGAAATATGCCGGAGCTTATGGGGACATGCGGGAGCTTATGGAAATATGTGGGAGCTTATGGGAACATGTGGAGCTTATGGAAATATGTGGGAGCTTATGGGGACATGCAGGAGCTATGGAAATATGGAGCTTTATGGGAACATGCGGGAGCTTATGGGAAAAAATGCGGGAGCTTATGGGGACATGTGGGAGCTATAAACATGTGGTTTGGCAGAAATATGTGGAGCTTGTAGTAGTGGAGCTATGGGACAGCGCAGCTTAGAAATATGTGGGAGCTTTTGAAGAGGCAGTGGAGATATGGAAAATGTGGGAACTAAGGTAGCAGATACAGAGTACAGAATCAGTGTTTATAACATGTTGGTGCCATGGGAATCTTGTAGAGTCATAAAACATGCAGGAGCTTATGGAACATGCGGGAGCTTATGGGTACATGCGGGAGTTATGGAAATATGTGGGAGCTTATGGGAACATGCGGGAGCTTATGAAATATGGGAGCTTATGGAAATATGGAGCTTATGGGGACATGCGAGCTTATAAATATGTGGGAGTTTTTGAAATATGTGAGATAATGGGAAATGCGGGAACTTATGGGAATATGCGGGAGCTTATGGGGAGATGCGGGAGCTTATGGAAATATGTGGGAGCTTATGGGAACATGCGGGGAGCTTCTATGGGACATGGGAGCTTATGGAAATATGTAGGAGCTTAAGTGGAAATGCTGCGGGAGCTTATGGGGACATGCGGGAGCGCAGAATATGCCGGAGCTTATGGGGACATGCGGGAGCTTATGGAAATATGTGGGAGCTTTTGCGGGAACATGCGGGAGCTTATGGAAATATGAGCTTATGGGGACATGCGGATTATGGAAATATGTGGGAGCTTGCGGGAACATGCGAGCTTATGGGAAAATGCGGGGAGCTTATGGGGACATGTGAGCTTATGGGAACATGCGGGAGCTTATGGAAATATGTGGGAGCTTATGGAAATATGCGGAGCTTATGGGGACATGTGGGAGCTTATGGAACATGCGGGAGCTTATGGAAATATGTGGGAGCTTATGGAAATATGCGGGAGCTTATGGGGACATGCGGGAGTGCTTATAGAAATATGTGGTTTTTGGGAACATGCAGGAGCTTATGTGAACATGCAGGAGCTTATGGGAACATGCAGGAGCTTATGGAACATGCAGGAGCTTAGGGGAATTTAGGGAGCTTGCGGGAACATGCAGGAGCTTATGGGAATTTGTGGGAGCTTATGGAAACATGCAGGTGCTTATGGGAATTTGTGGAGCTTATGGGAACATGCGGGAGCTTATGGGGACATGCGGGAGCTTATGGGGACATGCGGGAGCTTATGGAAGTGTGTGGGAGCTTATGGGAACATGCAGGAGCTTATGGGAATTTGTGGAGCTTATGGGAACATGCGGGAGCTTGCGGAATTGGGAGCTTATGGGAACATGCAGGAGCTTATGGGAATTTGTGGGAGCTTATGGGAAATGATGGAGCTATGGGGACATGCGGGTTTCTTACGGAAATATGTGGGAGCTTATGGGAACATGCGGGAGCTTATGGGGACATGCGGGAGCTTATGGAAAATGTGAGCTATGAAACATGCGGAGCTTATGGGGACATGCGGGAGCTTATAGAAATATGGGAGCTTTTGGAAATACGTGGGAGCCAGGAAAATGCGGGAACTGATTTAGAATATGTAAGAGCTTTTGCTAGATTGGCTCTATTTTACGAGATAATTAAAATTA
Organism: Bulinus truncatus; assembly: GCA_021962125.1. NCBI lineage: Eukaryota > Metazoa > Mollusca > Gastropoda > Planorbidae > Bulinus > Bulinus truncatus. The sequence goes on along the minus strand of JAGDYQ010000043.1, from coordinate 2,184,840 downwards.
ATTAAATAATGTATGCACCGTGTTTGAAAATTGTCAAGAATTGCATGAAGTAAAATAGTATACTAACAAATACTAGTGAAAATGTTAATAGTCATGCAGAATTTTGTTTAAAAAGATATGTAATAGTGCTATAGAAGAAAACATTTTCATTTGAAAAACTAATTATGTCTAATTAATTAATTAATATGTTAATTGTCTATGGTAATGCATTAGCAAATCGCTGTTTGCCTGACTTCCTTGTGTGTGCGTCGTTGGGGCACCAGCTGGAGGCTCAAACAGTAGTCAGCCATCATATTATGTCCCATCTTCCTTTGATATCTCTCCATCACCCTTATATCCTGATGGAACCTCTCGCCTTGTTCCTCACTGAAGTCCCCAAGGTTACCTGGAAATTTGTCTAAATGACTGTGCAGGTAATGTACCTTGATGCTTATATTTGCTCCAATGTTTCTGAAGTTAGCGACATATCTTGTACCAGTTTTTCGTAATTCTCTGCTTTGTTATTACCTAAGAAGTTCCTGACAATCGAAAACAAAACTTGTTCCATGAAGAAGCTTCAAGGTGATCCGTGAAATCTGCAAAATTTTGATCGATGAGTTTTCGAATCTGAGAACTCGTCAAAATCCTAAAGCCTTAACAAATTGTTTCATTAAACCTAATTTGATATGAAGCGGTGGAGAATGATCTTATTTGTCAACCAGTTAGTTTGCGTTGATAGAGTTTTCACCTACAGCCTAAGGTTTCCTTTGCAGGCCATGTCACTCTTGGCCAATGATCTTGCCTTGCCCTGCTATCCCAAAGGCACATGAAGCACGGGTATTTTGTGTATCCTGACTGCTACCCAAGCAAGAAGTTTACCATTTTTAGATCAACACAAATTGACCACTGATGCTCATAATAATAGACTTTCTGCAATACTGTTTTGATATTCTCAAACTCTTCTTTAGATGTTGTTGAGTGAGCAATAGGAAGAGATGGTAACGGTTAATACATTGTGTATCAGAACACATTTCAGCTTCTGATGGAACTGTCTTATAAAAATACGCCAGTCTTGAATGGTAGGTCTTGTAGTCCCATTTGGAGCAAGGCAGAAATCCAAGGATGTCATTACAGTAAACAAGATCTTCCTCTTGGCTGAAATATGGAAGAAGAAATCCTTTCTTTTCCGATAAGAAATTTTAAAAATTTTTTGTTTGAGAAAATTTCTTTCATTGAGCCTGGACGCTAAAAGCTCAGATGTTTGCTTGGGCATATTTAGGTATCGTATCAGGTCATTGAGTTCTTCTTGACTAAATGGTTGAGGTGTTGAGGAACTCCTTCATAATCGCTTCCACTTTTTTCACCTGCCAAAAACTCAGATCTTGCCCCTCGTCAGAGTCTGATGGTGAGCTCTAACAATCCACTAAACACTGGTATAGGAATCAATTGCTATGTGGAATTGGTCTTCTTGTAGATTCAAGATCAGGATAATCTCACTTAGATTTCTTCTGGCGATTGAAGCCTTTAAATATTCACAATACAAAAAAATAGCAATCACCAAAATGGTCTTTCGGCTCTCGCCACAACACATTGGTACACCGAAACTTAGACTTTTCTTCTCATCATTTGGTCCACTGCCGTAGGCTCTCCACACAGTTTTTGCAGACGGGGAGCCCAAGACTTGTCTTGGTCTCCCAGCTTCTCACCAAAATAAGCCAAATATGCCTGCTGCACAAATTCGATTATATTTCTTTGCTTTTCAATGATGTATTCTCCACAGATGTAACAGAATACATTCGGATTATGTTTGGGCAAGATCTTCGATGAACTCATGATGTCTGTAGAAAGCAGCTATAAAAGAGAAAAAAACTAAACAAAGTTATAACTTCCTGGTATAGTTAAATTAAACAAAAGACACCAAACTAATTGCATTTAATTTTACACAAAGGGTATAATCATATTTTGAAGGATGTCCAATATCTCAGAAAACTAGAGCTAATTCAGGCAGTTTTGAAATCAGCACCCATGAATTGCTATAAATTCATTCAAACATTCTTGGCAATTCGCAACAAAAATTTTTTTGTTGGGCTGTGTAATAGATAGATAGAGAGAGAGATGGTGATTACATGACTATAACCTCACTACTGACCATCACCAACCAACAACTTTGTCTGTTTTTTAACAAGTGACTTCTTTACCAACAAACAACAACTTTGACTATTTCTTAATGACTGACCGTTACCAACAAAAACAGCTATGAACATTACCTAACGGTTGACTGTCATGATAGTAAATCAGCTAACAAGTTTATTGAGTTAGGTAGGGTAATAAAAAATAAAAATGCGCCATCAAATATAATGATTAAACTTGTGTGGTATGTCATTTAAAAAATTAAAAATTCCATGCATTGCGCAATTCGGTAAATCCCCTCGGCACGCCCACTCACACACAAACGCCACATTGGTGCACCCCTTCCCGCCCCATCCCCGGAAACCAATGGGACGAGTACACAGAACATAAATTAATGTTTTTGGTCATGTCTAAATTTAGACTTTTTTGTGTGTCAACGGGTCTCTCACATCTTAGACGATCGCAGATAGTTTACCTATTGACAAATAACGAAAGATGGGAAAAAGGGAGGGGGAGGTGGAGACCATTATGGCTGCCTTGCAAATGATGTGAGCCATGTACAGCTGTAATTATAGAATTAAGAGGAGATCAGAACCATAAATTTACTTATAAAGCTGGACATATTCGAATACTTCGAAATACATTATGTAAAATCGATGCCAAAATTATCAATAAATAGCACCCGTCGCTGTGTTCAGAGTGCGACCAACAATTTGATGTCAGAAGATTTTGTAAGTAAAACATGTTTTAGGAAGAAGAACAACGGGGCGATTGTTGTGCGGAATTATCTGTCTCTGTCACCACGGCATATTTAGAGATTGTGTGGTCATTCAGCAAGCATTCACAAATTGGTGCCTTAGAGTGCTCCATAAATATGTTTATATTGTTGTATCTGTATATGTGTCTTAAAGTGTCTTTATGTGTTTCTAAGTGTTTCTATGTGTCTTTAGAGTTAAGAGATTGCAGATGAGGTAAGATATAGCAGTCAGGTAAGAGATGAGAGAAGGTGTGTTAAGACATGATAGCAGCTGAGTTAAGAGACATAGAGGCTGAGTAAAGAGATGATAGCCTAAGAATTAAGAGATGATAGCAGCTGAGCTAGTTTTCAAGCATATATTTCTAAATTCACTGTATTCCATCATCAGAATTGAGTCATATCAGATCTTATTATGTCTTAAATGATTCACTCACAATGCCAATGGTATTGTATTGACGTCTTCGAAATCTCTGTTTCAATGTGTTTGTGTGTGAGTGTGCTTGTGTGAATACGGGACATTTTTTATTCCCCCCCCATTCTTTATATGCGTACATCAATGTATTTATATGTGAACCTGATTTCTTCTTTCCTTACCACTAGGCCACGACTCAAACATTAACATGATTTGTCAGCCTGTACGTTTTTAATATCCTAGGATGTGCTCTTTTGTACCAGACCACGGAGAAGAAAGGGTAAATTTTAAAACAAACAAAAATCTTACAAAAAAATAATAATATTTCATTGTTTGTAAACTCTCTGTTAGGATGAGATGTTAACATATCTTAGATCATAGTTAACCTCTAATGGGACTGTTTTTATAGTTCCCTTCTTTCATCCCCTAACATAGCCGATCGTAGTGTGCAAAGCGATGGAGGCACAACGGATTCATACCAAAACCTTCACATCTAGACACTCCCAGCCCATCGCATTAGTAAAGTCGAAAACAAACGCGTTTTTATTTGTTTACATTTGGAAACTATAAACTATAAAGAAAAAAAGGGTAAAACCGTCTTATCACAGCCCCCCCACCCACCCCCTCCTCACGAGTTACAAGTAACATGCAGTTGGGTAATTAGTGTTTCATTCTTTGGTTAGCTCCGTACCGAGTTCTGAATATAATAATACATATTCTGATCACATGCAGTCTTATTGGTATACATGTATAATAAATACCCTGTTGTTGTCCAAAAAAAAAATGATTGGTTTGCCGATGTGTGCGAATGAAGTTTTGATATGTAAAAAATGTTCATTAATGAAAGGTTGATTACATCTAGGCTGTATTAAAGACAGTGGATGAACATAAAAGAAATAGCATAAATAAAAGCGGGATTTGGGTTCTGCGTTAAACTGGATAAATTAACGAATTAGTACAACAGTATTCCAGTTTAAAGTACAATCTTGAACAAAATCGGATATTCCAAAAATAACCTAGCCTACCGATTAAGCCTAAGGGGATATACATCTTTGAAAGGTTTTGCAGGGTACAGCTAGTATGTTCATAATAAAAAATATAAATTATAATTACATAAGAAAAACAATGACTGAATATATTCTTTTTTAAAATGGTTTATTTATTCTATAATTTTCAGTCATCACATCACTGACTAAAAACGATGAAGGCCATGATGGACAGGTATAGAAATATTATAGATTCGTTGATCCTGACCATCGAATCATCCATCATCCAGGCATGTCATCTGACAGCCCTTCCAGTCTCCCATAATTGATATCCTCATCTATTCAATGCAACATTTTCATAAAGCCTTGTCCCGGGGGGGGGGGGGCGGGCGGCGTCATAGTGACTGTCTTGTACTCTTACTGAAGATTTCACAATTTTTTATGAAGGCTATCTTTACACAAACTCTAATCAATATATAACGTATGTTTGTACCTTGAAGCACGTAAGCTTCATATGTCTAATAAAGGGTTATGCTTTGATTGAACACTTTACTACACTACAGAAACAAGCAATCAATTGGTTTAAGAGATAGTAGTAGCAGCTGAGCTAAGAGGTGATAGAAGCTGAGTTAAGAGATGATAGCAGCTGAGTAGCAGGAAGTAAATTAGTAAAATTTAACCCCACTTACCTCCCATAGGCTGTCGGACAGCTGGTTTCTTTCCCCGTCGTCATATTGAGGGATGCTTGAGCATAGCTAGTTCGACGCCATTCCTGCCATAAGTCACAACTGTAATTAAGTCAGGTATTCATTTTAATAGCTGGGATAGGGGGTGGGGCATGATAAAAACCTTTTCACATATTGTCTACCGTGTCTACTTCTACGCGTTTGATAGCTTGGGCCTTTTTCACATAATGTTTACCTTGTCTACTAGTACATGTTTGACGGACCTTTTTCAAATATCACTGGATCATCCTAATATCTCCATATTATTTGAATATGCATAATTACTGCAATTTTTTATCTCATTATTGCAATTTTTTATTTAGTGTTTTATTGTTGCAATATTGGTTGTTTTTTTTTACTGCAATATTTGTTGAAGCATTGCAATATTTAATTAATTGTTTACTTCTTAAAAATAATCTGATTTTAGAGAGTTGAAAGTAACTTGTTGAATGCCATGAAAAAGAGAAAATGGGTAAGTACCCAGAAAAAAACAAAACGATTACTTTAAATAGTGTAGAGTTATTATTAATTTTACAGTATTCCAGTTATTGTTCATTTTACAAACGCATTCCGTTACGGACAAGATAACCATTAATAAGAACAGATAGCAGCTGAGTTAAGAGGTGTAAATCCATTTTTATTTTTATTTTTGTATTATTTTAGATACAAAATATTTAAAAAAAAAAAAACAAATTTTCTTCCAGTCCAAGCTGTCGAGGAAATAACGAATCATGCGGTCCTGAAAAATCCTTGCTGCAACAGCAGTAAATGCACGTGAGTAATGTGGAATACAGAAAACCACACCCCGATTAAAACGCTCGCGTTTGGTGCTCTACAATTGAGACGTAATACACACTTCAAGGCCCGTGGGCTGGAGGGGAGAGGGTTAAATTGCTTATCATTTGACGATCGTTTAACATTTATCATTGAGAAATTTAAAAACAAGCTTTTTTTTTTTAATTTCGAAAATGTGTAAGAATTTTTTTTTGAAAAGATTAACTGTGATTGGAGGAAGCGGAGAAATTAATAATTATAGACCTATTGACTAAGACATGATGAAGTCTATTATTATAACTATAGATCTATCGACTAACTGGCTGAAGTGTTATTTATTGACTAGCTGTACCCTGCAAAACCTTTGCTTAGAGTTATATCCCCTTGGCTTGAATCTTAGGTTAGGTTATTTTTGGTTTCGGGTAGATCAGATTTTTTCGCTTTATTTTTTTCACTGTAATACTATATAGTTAATTCTTTACTATCTTTTTGACGCAGAACCCAAATCGCTTTTATTTTACGATTATATTTCCCTTGAAACTAATTGATAACCATCGATCAGATGGCAGAATTATTATTCATTGATTAGATTTCTCTCTGAAGTTAATTGATAGCTTATGATCTATCGACCAGTTGGCTGAAGCATTACATATTGATTAGATTTCTTGAAGTTAATGTATAGCTCATACATATATTGATGAGATGACTGTTTGAGTTTGGAATATGAGCCATGCAGAGAATAGGACACAAACAAAAATAGTCCCAAACAACCAATAATTTCTCCGCGTGCTATTATGATAGCAAACAATCTTGCTAAACACCCCATGCGGCATTCACTGATAGGCGGAATGATTACTTCCCTTTAAAGCAAGTTTTAAAAAACATTCATGTAAGCCTTTTTTTACTCTTCCTTGATGACATTCGTCAACAAATTATGACGATGGCATGACATCTGTCAACAGATTATGACGATGATGACATCATTATCAAATTATGACGATGATGACATCTGTCAACAGATTATGACGATGGTGACATCTGTCAACAGATTATATGACGTGATGGTGATATCTGTCAACAAATTATGACGATGATGACATCTGTCAACAAATTATGACGATGATGATGACATCTATCAACAGATTATGACGATGGTGACATCTGTCAACAGATTATGACGATGTTGACATCTGTCAACAGATTATGACGATGATGACATCTGTCAATAAATTATGACGATGATGACATCTATCAACAGATTATGACGATGGTGACATCTGTCAACAGATTATGACGATGGTGATATCTGTCAACAAATTATGACGATGATGACATCTGTCAACAAATTATGACGATGATGACATCTATCAACAGATTATGACGATGGTGACATCTGTCAACAAATTATGACGATGGTGACATCTGTCAACAGATTATGACGATGATGACATCTGTCAACAAATTAGATGATAGATGACATCTACACAAATTGCGACCATGCAAATAAAAGTGACTGAACATGATTGAACTATTGAAGGGGTATTTTCTGTAGTGTATTTAGTTGGTGAGGTAGAAATGATAACAGGATATTTTATTTAGGACATAGCTTTCTTCTGTCGGATTAGCAGGACCGTTTTACGCATTTTAATGAGGCTTCTAAGGGGCTCAAGAGGGAGATGGAGACCTGAACCGTTTCCATTATGGCCGGTACAATGTTTAGAAGTCAATGGTAATAAGCCGATTTTTTTTTAAAAGAGATTGTCAGTGGTTTCCTCTAGGATCAAAGACTTTCTAGATAACTTTTAAAACAAAGTAGTTTTCATACTGGGTCGCAGAGCGTCAAAAACTAAAAACCACTTGATTACAAAATCATAAATGCTAGAAATTTCAATATTGAATGCCATTCTATAGTTCATAAAAAAAATTTTTTTTTCAGTTTCTTTGTCGCTAAAGAGTCTGGCAGAGATCCAGGTATCTGCACACCCAGATAATGAAATGGACTTATGACTTTTGACCTATATTACAAGAAATAAAAATAGAAAGTTAACGAAACTTAAAACATATGTCTTCCTTTTTTATTCTCATTTTATTCATGTTTCAAGACCTCAGAATATCTATCTATCTATCTATCTATCTATCTATCTATCTATCTATCTATCTATCTATCTATCTATCTATCTATCTATCTATCTATCTATCTATCTATCTATCTATCTATCTATCTGCTTATCTGTCTATCTGTCTATCTATCTATCTATCTATCTATCTATCTATCTATCTATATCTATCTCTAACCATATCTATCTATCTATCTCTCTCTATATATATATATATAAGTGTGTGTATATGTATAAGCAACAGCGGCGTATTATAGTTTAAATGGGTGCAGCCCTGTTTCAGATCGGCAAAATCTTTTACCTGAAAAGGTAGAATTTGAATCAAAGAAAAAAATGTGAAATTGAGTGGGGGAACCGAATAGAGGATAGGCAAAGTTCAAAAGAAATATTTCATTAACAAAAATAAAGGTAATAACGGTTAATGTGGCTAGGAAATGGTTATTCAATGAACAACCACATTTATTATCCGGCATGTCCTTCCTAAGAAAAAAGTATCTGACTACTTTTGAAATAACATATTTAATCGATTTCAACATTTCTAATTAAAACCGAATGTACAAATCAAACAATTACTGTTCGAATAGTAAAAAAACCCGATGATAGACAGTAAAAGATTGGTAGCTATAAAAACTTGATATTAGACAGTAAAAACTTGATATTAGTAAAAACTTGATATTAGACAGTAAAAACTTGACATTAGACAGTTAAAACTTGATAATCTTAGCCAGTAAAAACTTGATATTGAACAGTAAAAAAAACTTGATATTAAGCAGTCTGTCAATAAGTAAACATGTTTAAATACATCTCATTCATTTCTCACAGAACCATTTCGTCAATACTGGGCTTTCTTTAAAAACAGTTTTTCAGTTTTAAATGAAAACAAAAAATTATTAAATTGAGTTTCACGTTTCCGCCCTCGATGATGACGTTTTGCTAATAATAATTGCTTGATAAGTTCATGGACCTGACGCCCTGTTTAGACTGCAAGCCAGGATCGTTGTATGAAGATCGACACTAAGATAAACAAACCGTCGTCATAAGCCATTGTTACAAAATGCGACTCACTGTCATACATTACTGTTGGGAATATCCGTTGAGCAGACCAGTCTGCATCTTATTTATCAGCTACAATTTATTTACGTTTCAGTTCAAAGAAACAAATTTTAGCATGACTGCAAGCTAATGTTTATCATGCAAAAAACTGCGTAAGAAGGGCGGGGTGAATAATGCATTAATTGTTATTTTGAAAACACGTCATTCAAAGTCTAATTGTTCTAATCGATTACTACAATACTGTTTTCTTTTTTTTATTTATTTTATTAGGAAAAGAAATGCAAGAAGACTAGAACCAGGATTCAAAGTCAGCTGTTGGAAGTAGTCGAGTACAACAGCGACAAGAATCGCCAAATAGAATATGATTTGGTCATTCGAGCATTGAAAAAAAATTTATCCAATTGATTTCTGAGCTTATCAATAGTGCTTCGAACTTCCGTCGTATTTGATCCAATGGTTCAGGCTTGTGATCAGTAAGTACGGCTGGTTTTATTACGCCTCAATTCTTTCTAGTGACAGAGTCGCTTTCCGGATGGGAAGTGGCGCAAATAGGCCGGATTACCCAGGCCCTATTTTTTGCCTCTCTATTTTCGGAACTCTTCAAACATCAAACATAATTCATTTATTAATTTCTCTTAATTTAATTAGTGTTTTTAAAACGTGGGCGTATTTGTGTCATTTATGCCATTTGCGGTCATTTCATCACTTGGCGCCAATTATTGTATACACTCCAATGATCTTATGTATGAAAAGCTAAAGGTTTGGTTTTTACGATGACTAATACTTTCTTTTTTCTTTGTCCTAAAAGCAGTGACGTAGTTAGGGGATAAAGGGGGCGCTAAAGCCCTGACGCTAATAACAAAGGGGCGCCAAATGGCATTCTACTGGCGCGAGTAGTTGCTGCTTCTGCTACGCCACTGCCTAAATGCTTCCCATTGAGAGGCGAAGTCTATAGTGAACTCGACTCACATGTAAAGCGTACAGGGTTCAATTCTTGGTAAAGACAAACAAATATTCGTTTGCTGACTTTGAGGGGGAGATGGGCGTCACCATGACACATTGGCGACGTATGAAAGTATACAAGATATATATATATATATATATATATATATATATATATATATATATACAGATATGCATCTCACGCGGTTTTAACTAATATTTAAAATTTGTTTGTTATCTGCAGATTTAAAAGCAACATTATAATGTTTAATAATACTGTTACATTTTAGTTTGTTAGTTGATACTTTTTGTGTCAGACTTTGGATGTAAGAGGTAAATTTAAACTATTTTACGGTAATATCGGCAAGATAAGATTACATTACTAAATGTAATCTCATTAAATGTAAACAAGAAGCATATAAGAAATATTGATCATGTACACAAAAAGATTGAAATATTTTTTAATAGATCGAAAGTATAAAATAATTGATTATATTGTTAATTTATTATTATTATCATTGATAAGTAAATTTATTTACATCATTTTTTTACCACTTTTCAGCTGTTCGTTCTGTGAATGGGCATCAAAAAATCAGTAGAGAGGTGAACATCATTTTTACTGTCACATTAGTTTTACTACTATAAGTCACAGTTGGTTGCCCTCTTGATAGTTATTCACCATCCCCAGAATTCGTTTCTACTTTTACATTACATAAATGACATAATGCACCTAACAGTGGATTGGAAATCCATTGCTACTAATCTATTTTATCTTTTTTTTTTTACACATCTCCCCTAAAAATTCTGGTATAGAACAGTATCAAATATATTTAGGCTCTCCCACATGCGAGATTATAACGCTGTCTTGTAATTCTTTAGAACTAATGCTATAGAATTCAAAGATCTCTTTAAGGTTTATCTATCAACTTGTATCCTGGGAATAACTATCTATTTATAAATCTACGTAGCTTAGATGGAAGTCTACCGACATACCAATGTGTCTATCTGCCAATCATCAGCATACAATATTCTATCTGCGAGTCTGTTAACATATATAATATGTCTATCTGCCAGTCTATCAGCATACAATATCCTATCTGCGAGTCTGTTAACATAAAATATGTCTATCTACGAGACTATCAAATATATAAAATACATCATTCTGTCAGTCTACATTCGAATACAAGTACCTGACAATTTGTCATCAAAATTTTCCGAAGTGACCGTGTGCACCATCCAATAATATTGGCGGTGGCAAAAGCTAACCGTGTAATAATATAAGGCCCAATATATCAGAAACATTCACAAGTTATAATATGTCATAGCTGCACATGCTGGGGGCCCCAGTCGTGGTCCCTAACCATCAGTGAGCGTAAACAGGTTGGGGTGATGCGATGCATCGACTCAGGGTACCTTATTGCCGACAGCCATGGGTCAAATCTGCTATTGCTCAAATCTTATTTAAGCCTGGGCTCTGGGTAGCTTATTGCCGACAGCCAGATGTCAAATCTACAGTTGTTTAAATCTAATTATTACTCCCTGAAAAAGGGAGGGGGGGTCGGTATTTGTAAAGTACACCCCCACCTCCGGACTCTATTTAGTGCCTGGTACGGGCCATTATAATCTCAGTCTAGTAGTTTTTTTTTAATCCAGATAACCCATGGCTTTTATCCTATAGGCACAGTAGGCAATGTGTGTGAAGGGCCCACAAAGCTAAAGGGGCCAACGAAAATTGGGCAAGCCCATGAAACCAAGGGGCTCACGAAAGTCTCACAATTTCCAATAAGGAATTTACCGTAATTACTCTATACCATTGGGCCCCGTTAGTTTTTATTTTAGAAGCTATAAGACCTCGGGCTCACGACGACCAAACGACGGCCCTGTATATACCCAACTTTCTACATTTATGTCCCTTTAAACGGCTAATTCATATTCCTAGAAGACAGCAGTCAAGTTTCCATATCTGTCTATTTATATCAATAGCTGTTAGTCTTATAGCTCGGTGACTTAGCCCCCCTCCCCCCAAGTGTCACTTAATTTCTTGCCAGCACAATGAAGTATTTGTATTAATCAATTACCATTTTGATACAAACAGGGTGGCGTTTTCAGGAACCGGCTCCTGCCATTCTATGATACCGTTAAATATAGACCTGTATTTGTATGTAATTAACTGTGTACATATTGGCCTCTCTCCGTATACCAATCTATTAATATTCTTGTGTATCCATTTGCCAGTCTTTGAAATTTTACTAGCAAAACCCACACTATCAAAATATTGGTCTCAATACAATAATCGACATGGTTATCAAATCATGTTATTGTTCTAATTACTATACGCCATTCTGTAAAATGACATCTGTAAATTTTATATCCACGTGTGTTTGCTGTTTCTTGCTTCTGAAATCTGAAAACTTTTGTCTGTGTGTGTGTGTGTGTGCATGTTTTATATTAATGAATTGATTATAAATTATTGTCAGCTAATGTGATTAATTAATGTGCTTTTTTTTCGACATTTTAAACAGTTTGTTTATAATTTTTTCAATACTGATTCATATTTGAAGAAATTTAATTCTTAATTATTTCCAGGGAAACTGCCCAAAAATGTTTTAAAGATCCTTAGAAGAAGATCCATGTACGTAACTATAGATATGGACATTTAATGAGTGTGTCGATAACAATTTGGGGGGTCCATCGAAAGGATTTTAAGGCGCGAGTGGAAGGGGAGGGAGGCAACCTTAAATCACTTTACGCCTTTTTTCGGGGAGGGGGAAACGCAATTATTTTACCGCTCCTCCTCCTCCCCCCAGAAACTCACCCCCGCCCCCCCCCCCCGCGCTCCTTATAAAGAGGCCACTTAGGATATATATACGCAGATATTAAGAGTTTGGCGAAAGTGAAAACAAAGGCGGGATATCTATAGAGCTCTGTTATATCATATATGGGACACAAAATGTAGAAGACTAAAGAAAGACGATGTAGAAAACTCACAATGTGTATAAACTGTTCCATTGTTCAACAGCCACATATTGTTTCTTGAATGATATGCTACAAATGCACTGAATATTTAATTCTCACTTTGACTGTATAAATCCTGAATATGTAACCAACTGTAAATCTACTTTGTGTGCAAGTAAAGTTATTGTTTTTTTTTAAAACTAGCCCCTTGCAGAGACGAAATGGGAACGTGTGAGGAGGATAAGAAATGCTGTCCAGACTGGTCTGTAAAGTGGGTACAAGAGTGAGCGGTTATATTTTTATATCAAGATAAAATTACATATATATTGTATGATTAAAAAAGACATATAATGCTGGTTTAATGTTTTTATCTTTATTAGCTTATATTTTTTCTAATTTATTCATTCATAAATATTCATAATTATAAATACCTTTTATTATTTTTCAGACCCTACAATTATACTAAAAAAACTGACCTGTGTTACAAACCATAAAAAACTGGATAAATGAGAGTTGAGTTGCAGTTAAATGACAGTTTAATGTCATTTAATGACAGTTTAATGTTATTTAAATTACAGTACATTTACCTGAATACTAGTTAAAAAGACATTCAAATAATAGCTGAAAGACAATTTAGATTAAAAATACAAGCTGACAGTTAAAATTTAAATGACATTTGAACAATGGCTGAATGCAGTGGTTTTTTAGTGCCGGTACGCAATCCATCACTGAGTACCGGCACCTATTAAAATTAGTCAATCCATCACTGAGTACCGGCACCCATTAAAAGTTAGTCAATCCGAATTACCGAGTACCGGCACCTATTGAGTTAATCGACTGATCACTGAGTACCGGAACCTATTTTATTTTATAAAAAAGCACTGGTTAAATAACAATCAAACAATAGAATAATTACAACTATAGGACAGTTAATTGTCTTCTGAATGACAGTATTAAAAACGTAGAACGACAGTTACAGACATATAAATGATGCCAGTTAATTGACATCTCTGAAAAATAAAGTGAATTAAATTAATGTTTTCTTTTTTTTTATTTATTTACACACACACACACACACACACACACACACACACACACACACACACACACATATGTATATGCACTATGTTTATCAGATCTGTACAACCTAAAGATTACATACAAAAAACACACTAGGGAATAAGATATTCACACTGCTCACACAGAAGAATAGACATCATGTCTCCAGCCCACACTTCTAAACACACTGACGTAAATACTAGACACACTGGTTCTATGTAGAGGACGGATGGTCAAGAAGGCATCTGGTTCGATCTGCGGTGAGCACCAAGAAAAATTCTTCAGGTCTTGGCTCAAGTTCCTGATATATCTCCTGTGGCCATTGCACTATCGGTGTAGTGGGGATGAAAGATGGGCACTGCGAAAACCGTCCATTTGTGGTTTATAGGATCTAAGAGATTTCATCTCATCCTTACTGGGACTCATCACACATCACAAGATGTCCAGTTACACTTTCCTCGAGTGTATTCCATTGGTCAGTTTGGTTTTTAAACCATTTTCTACCCTTTCTGCATCTTCACCCCCCCCCCACCCCCTCCCGACGGCTCTGAGGTCTCGGGGGATCTTTCCTATTATCTTTTTTTATACCTACTTATCAATCATAGTCACACATCGCTGTAACTATGAAGTGACACACAATATAGTCACTACTGGACATAGTCATTCTGAAACCAAGCTGCTCAAATTTTTTAGTGTTCGAGGTGGCTTACTGAATTCTAATAACTTTGGTTTTTTTCTTACCTTTCATATTGGGTTTTTAACAGGTTTTAAAAAAAAAAAAACTGATAGGCAGCCCTGGTGCGGTTTGTCCTCCCCCCTTACCTCTCTCGCCACCCATTCCAGTCATTATGAAATTCAAAGGTAGATAATTGCGAATCAATGATCTAAGTTGAACAACTACTCTTTTCCCCTTGTGTTATTACAATTATCTTCAAGTTGTGTGTGTTTGTGTGTCTAGTGTGTATTCTGGGTTTTTTTCAGTTTGTTATCAACATTAGATTGATTCAGCCCCGTAGCGTGAAAATTCTCTAGCAGGGCCAGGTAATACATTTTACTAATTAGAACAAATAAGCAGAGGGGGCCAGACAAACGCAGAGGGGGCGGCCACCCTGGTCCCCCCCACCGCACGCTACGGGTCTGGATTGATTAGATTTGCCAAAACAAATGTCCTTCCATCTTTTCATTTTATTGAACTTTTAGGTGCTTTCAGTTCAAACCTGTTCATAAAACCCTACTTTACTATCAGGGAACAGTGTGGAGAGCTCGACCGGTCGACATGAGAGTCTTGCGTTCGATCCTCGGTGATAATCGATGTGTAATCTTTGAAGGTCTCGGATAATGTCCACCCAGATTTAAATGGGTACCGGACTTAATTTGGGGAAGTAAAGGAAGTGGTTGGGAGGGCTGCTCTTACTGACCACACAACATCTTCATATGCCGAGGTTATATAAACACTTCATTTTCACTGGTGGCACTTCAGGGAACTTAGCTACATTAACCCCAAACCCCCAGCTTTAACGCAATCGTTTTTTTTTTCAAAAACAGACGCAGATATCACATCTCTTTAGGACATGAGTTTTTAAGTCATCTAGTACTAGTACTTAATCGGCTAGCCTGGCTTACGTACGTCTGTACAACTTCCATGGCTAAAAATAAACTGGAGAATTTGTAAATATGGTCAAAGGGATACAACTCAATTATAAGGGGTCACTCTGCTGTCGCGGTACCGGGCCTTGATCTATAAATCTATCAAGTGATTAAAGAAGTTTTAAACCTAAGCCACATAAACGTTTAATAATATTCTTACATTGATGAGCCACATCAAGGTTTCATACTAATTTTGCTGAAATTGACTCTTCATTTCATGTGGAATTCATTCATTATGCTATTATTCTGAAGATTACAGCTGCCATGATCAAATTATATTATTGATTAGTATCTTAAGAACATTTTCTGTGCTGCCCTATTTAGCTTGGGATGTACATTTAGCCGACATCTTAAAAGTTTTGTACCACTCAACTAGTTTAATTTTAGGATAAGATCAAAATAGTTATGGTAGATTTGTAACTTGGTATATTTATGTGTTGATTAGAGACACAGAGCAATACATAGTGAGATCCAAACCTCTGCAACCATACGGTCACTAACCAGGATAATAAACTTAGAAAAAAATAATAGCACAATTGAAAACTTTATAGTGCACAAAAATATTGAATTATCTTCCAATGTCAGCCTTTAGAGGTAATTTAACTGAACAGCCAAAGGAAGCAATGAATCAAGAGCCAAATGAAGCAATTTAACCGGAAGAGCCAAATGAAGCAATTTAACCGGGTAGACAATGAAGCAATTTAACCGAACAGCCAAGTCTTATTCCTGGAGATGGGGAGGGATTGTTTTTTGTTTAAATAAATTTGATTTAAATATCAATTAGCTTTACTAAATATAATAATGAATATAAAATATTAATTAACAAACACTGCTTGGATTGATAACAGTTTTAATTGGTCCTGAGTAGATTAAAACGTTAACTGTTAACATAAAACCTGAGAATTTTTATTTAAAAAAATGTTTTGTGACTATTTTGGAGAGACAGGTTGTACTTGACTTACAATTGACATGGCTTCCTCAACTTGCCAAGAGTCTCTGTCGGACACTTCCAAGGTCAACACACGTTTCAAGTTGGTATAGTTACTATTTTGATGGACTCCACCTGCTCCACTAGAAACTCCGACTCCAAAAAGTCTGCCATCTGGAAAAATTGTCAACATTTCAAATTAGAAATTCAGCAAAAACAAGATGTGCCACAATTGTTCATTATTTAAGTTCATGTAATGATGAAAGTTTACTCTCAAAGCAATTATAAGATGTACACAATTGTTCATTATTAAAGTTCATGTAATGATGAAAGTTTACCTCAAAGCAATTACAAGATGTACACAATTGTTCATTATTAAAGTCCATGTAATGATGAAAGTTTCACTCAAAGCAATTACAAGATGTACACAATTGTTCATTATTTGTCCATAAGGATTAAAGTTTCCTTCTCAATCTTATACCTGTTTAATGAAACAGTTTAATTACCCTTTCTTTCAACAACACCTCATCCCTCCTTCCCCAATACTTGAGTGTTCAATGGTGAGGTATCAATTGGATATTTTTTAATTATCGACCTTATGAAATATTTAACAAGAAGCATCCAGCAAAAACCTATGCTATTTGTTTATTTTACTTAAAGAATAGCTCAACAGAGGAAAAACAAAAAGTTCAATCTTCAATTTAGTATGTCAAAAATGTGATTTATCAATTATATACTTTTTTAAAATTTATAAACAAAATACAGAGTAATGGAAGTAAAATAATAAATATAGATATTTAGAAAAAATGCACATTGGTGTCAGCCTGATACTCAAACATGACCTATCATTCACTTAATGCTTTTCAGATATCACACTATGCAGAAGTTATCATTCACGAATGCGCTTCAGATATCACACTATGCGGAAGTTATCATTCACTTAATAAAGCCAGACATCTCACTATGCGGAAGTTATCATTCACTTAATGCGTTTCAGACATCTCACTATGCGGAAGTTATCATTCACTAATGCGTTTTCAGACATCTCACTAAGGAAGTTATCATTCACTCAATGCGTTTTCAGACATCTCACTATGCAGAAGTGCTAAATAAGAAAAATTGTTTTTATTTGGTTTTTAACTTTTCACAAGTCATACCATACATTGCTTTGAATTTCTTCAGTTAGTTCCATTCAATAGGCCCAAAACCCATTCTCTGGAAGCAGTGGCACGAGAGCCAATGCGGGCCCCAGGGCAGAACATCATTGTGGGCCCTTTAATAAACAATGAGTCATGAAAAAATTGACATGGTCGGGGCTGCCAGGCCCTCACAGATTCGGGCCCACTGGCAATGACCACCCCCTCAGCAGCCCTGTCTGAAAGCCATTAATTAAGTAAATCAAAGAACTAAGATTAGTTGATTTATATCAATAGTTTTTGTACATTTTTGGAAGAATATTTAAAAACTTTAGGCGCTCATCATTTCTTTCACAATCATTGATTTTTACTCTTTTTAAAAAAATACCTCAACTTCACGACTTGTGTTAAATATTAGAGAAACATCAACTTGTTTTAAAGGGAAACAGGTTAAACACTTAACTGGATGATGTTAGTTTACCTGTGAGTCTTCGCGTGCCTGCCACACAGTGCTGCAGGTCCAACAAGGACTGGTTGACTTTTTCTCCAGCTGCAGTGCTGCCTGTGTTTGCCAAGACCTGTGCCCATTGGTCAAATTCAGGTTTCTAAAAAAAATTAAAAAAATTAAGGAAATCAATACCAAACAATTAAACTGACAGATTAATGAAATAAAAAAAATATTACAAAAACTATCACCACAATCTAGTGTCATCAAAAGATTCAAAGAGATTCAAAGTTAATTAGTGTATTTTGAACCCAATACCCATCCCCCAGACCAGTGGTCAGATTATCCAGTTGTGTTGACTCCATGGCCCTGTGTGCAGATTTATTATTTCTTGCTTGAAACACACATGAAAAAAAAAATATTTTAGATATTAGTTACTTGAAGTGAAGACCTTGATTTGACCTAACCCACCTTCACCCTACTGCTTGGTCATGATAAACAAAGGCAGTCAGGTGACCTGACCTCAATGGTCAGCAGGCTTGATATTGTTAAATACTACTGACCCATTTTAGACCCAACACAATTTAAAACTCTAGACACTGGTTCTATTTAAAAAAAATAGTTTTAGCTCTGACCTCAGTCACTTAGTTTAAAATGATAAAACTTTTGGTGAGACATCCAAGAGGCTATTCTGACTGGACATAGTTATGATTTACTGGTTAGTAAACAAGCATGTTGACAATTAAGACCACAGAACAATGCAGACATATGGAGATTCTGATTTATTATGTCATGAGACGGAAAGTTATTGACAAGTAGATTCATATTCTCTCATTAGGGGGAGAGATTTCACCAGCATCTAGAGCCACGGAGCCTGGTGAGACTTTGGAGATATTTAGGGGCTCTAAGCAAATTTACATTCATGAACCACTGATAAGATTTGATTATATAACATTCGGAATAGGGCCCTTCTCATGTAGGGCCCTTCTTTACTGTGGCCTAGTTAACTTATTAAGAACAGCCTTGGATGATGCAGATACCTTTATGTCCTGCAAGAACTACGCGGCCACCACGTTTGTTCTGATACTTCATCAACTTCTCTGCATGCTCCTTCTCTTCGTCCGCCTGTTTCTTGAAGACACTGTGGAATCCAGGCAGTGCGACGTCATCACCGCACAAAGAGGGAAGCCTGTACATGTGAATAAAGTACACACAAGATTAGGAATATATTATTAAAATAAAGGCATGTGTATTATAAATTACAATTGAAGGAGTTTTAATACTGTCCGAAAGAGAAGTTAAGTAAAATCACACTTAAAGTTCGGAAGATGTGAAGCGGTAGTTGTTAATTACATTTGAATAAGAGTTAGGCAGTTGTTTTTTTTTAATAATACAAGTGTATTGGTCTATGGGAGAGTGCTTTGTGTGCCGAAATGCAGACCTTAAAACTAACATTTCTGACCGCCCATATTTGTATTGTTTTGCTATTGTGTATCACTATTTATGTGAGACACAATTAAATTAAATAGTTACCCAGTTTCTGAATGATATGTATGCTATGGACTGAGCTATACTTGAATATTTTTATCCCTCCTTTGCCGTTTTTACCGTCTTACGTTGTTTTTTTCATCCTGTAATTTAATGCAGCGTACTGAATTTGAAAGGTAATATTATGTGTCGGTCACCTGCTACGTAACACATATCCTGGATTGTTTATCCACCAATGCCAAGACATATTACTGTTTAATACTTAATATCCCCATCTCCAAAAGGTGCTCGCAACATAATTGAGAATACAACTGCTTTCGCTTACAGGGCGATAATTCATTATGCGGCGCACTGAGATTTTCAGCTCATCTCCAAATCTAATCAAGTCATAAAAAGGTTTCATTTAACAGACCTGGAGAGAGAGGACGTGGGGTGGGTGGGGGGTGCAGCCAGCAGGCCCTCACAGACTGATTAAGTTAGAATGTATGTGTTAATTTGAAAATTAGGTTTTTACTTATTTTGGTTCATTCTGGGGCAAGAAAGGTCTAGTTAATTAACTGTCACAGCAATGGTGATTTGCTAATGGAAGGTCAATGCATTGAAAGGAACGAGTGTAAACAAAGCTGTAAATAGTTTCATTTCTGGGTGAGAAACGCCAAAATTCTCTCCCCCATCCAGTCAAGACTTGAGTTGTATCAGTGAAATGTTCGAAAAACAAAACTTTCTTTTTAAAATGTACATTTTGTAGCCCAAAGCAAAACAGTGTAGTTAGACCCCCCCCTTTCCCCCACATGAAATTTATTGAAATGTAGGTCAATAATTAGTACGGTGCCTGCCCCTCTGTCAAATGCTAAGAGTCTAACAGTACAAGCCAGGTTTGGGTAAATTTGTCTCTTCTATACATTTTAATTGGCTGCCTATGAGCTCGTAATTTGTGTCAATAATATCAGTGACTTTACGCTCACCACTTTGATAATTTGACGTGGTTCAATGAAGTGCGTCTTCATCCCCCCCATCCACCACCGTATACAACAACAAATGGTCAGTGGTTTGACATGGACTGACCGAAAAGTCTCGCATTTCAGTAATCGACAGGGTATCACGTTTTTCCCCAGTATCAGGTCACAACACAGCGGGGAGTTGGAATGGGGGGGAGGCGAGAGGTTCTCTTTGTTGAAAACAACACACCACTCTGTGCTCAGTGCGGAGGCGCCGCAAACCAAGGAAAGGTCAAAAGTTTACAGAGAAGGGGGGAGGGGGGGTATTTTTCAACATCAGGTATTAGCGACTGACCAGTCTCACGTGGCGGTTAGGTGGTGTGTATTATGGGTGTAAAAAATAGTAGGGGGGGGAGAAGAGGAACAGACAATCCTTAGCGGTGTACTGTTAGAAAAAAGGTAAGATAATTACGGTGGTGGTGTTGGTTAAAGGAGAGAGGGAGGTGTATATTGAGCGGGACAGTTATTACCGAACGTTTGGCTTAAAACTATTCATTTTTATACAGGTTGAAAGGGTTACTGCCTGAAAAGGCCTTAGGATCTATTTTTATACAAGTTGAAAGGGTTACTCGCCTGGAAAAGGCCTTAGGCTTAGGCCTTCGCTTAGTTCCACAACAAAGGTTACGTTATGTAATAAGGTGTGTATGTGTATACACTCTGAGACAGGGGAAGAGGATTGCGAAATAAAGTGAAGAGGGGGGGGAGTGGAATTTTTATGTAGCGCAATTAATAATAAAAAGTACATACCAATCCTTATATTTTTCTTTCCATACGTTAGTTTTGAATTATAGATTATATTAATTATATATTATTATGAATTCAGTCACACAGCTATTTTATAACGCCATATATATATGGTTCTATGTTTACATCTGTTATGCGAAGATCTACAACTTGCATAAATTAATGCTAAACAAATTAATAAAGGAAAAGAAGGGAGATTTGAAACAACAGAAGTTCTTGTTTGAAATATGCTACAAAGATGTTAAGTAGATTTGACGAAGTCGTGGCGGTGTGGATTGGAGAAATAAAGAAACATATTTTTGTGAGTTGCGGATAATATCAATTCTCACATTTCCAACAAAGCAATGGGTTGAAGATCGATTTCATCATTGACTGGTAGCATAGCTGGCCTGGAGCTCCAAGTTGATCTGTTGGTTGAGTCCAGCCTCCGACTCCACATGGAAATTAATGCGACACTGACTTGCCATTTTCTTTTTGTGTAAGATACTGTTTTACTTTAACTTTATTTTTCAAATATTATTTGAATATATGCTATAAACTTTGAAGGCTACCACGAGGTTTTTATTTGTCGTCTGTACGTTCACTGGACGTCTTAAGACAACAACACTTCGTCTCTGATAACACCAACACGAAGTACAACGCTGGCCTATATAACCAGACACACTGCAGCAATCTCGTGGAATTGACTCCCCTTCACTCTGACGCGGCGAGTGAAACATGTGTTGAGGCTCTGTTAGGGTGAAAAGTTCAACACGCACAAAAAGGATTTTTTTTTATATTAGTGATGTTCCATCTTTTGTACATTGAAATTGTGCAGGAGTGGCAAATTTATTTATATAAAACGGAGACCATCACAGAAAGAACTACGCTATAAATTTTGGGATCCAAATAATATCTGACCACTGGGGCCCTGTAGCATTCCCCCTACGCAAACATGGAAATGAACAAAACAAGCCCAGTCATTTAATCACACCCAGCCCCGTAGCGTGAAAATTCACAGCAGGGGCCAGGCATTCTACAGCAGGGGCCAGGCATTCTACATCAGGGCCAATAGCAGGGGGCAGGTAATACATTATACTAAGTAGAACAAATAAGCAGGGAGGCAGACAAAACGCAGCGGGAGGGGCCCGGCCCCCCTGCCCCCCCCGCACGCTACGGGCCTGATCACACCACAAGCGTACAAAGTCTAATGAATTCGGGTTAACTCACCTTTTCCTCTGCAATCATATAAATATAATTAATATATATCACAAATAAATAAATAGATAAACTTTATATACCTTTTGTATGTTATAGTAGTATAGTACATAGAAATATTCAGGGGGAAAAAAAAAAACTATTGTTAAAAATTTCCTTTTTATGTAACATTCCAATCATTGATGACGTCAACTAACTAATATTAATTTTAAAATGTATCCCACCATGCATCTAATTCTTTACTATTGATTCCATTTCACCCAACAGCTCTATTTTCCTTTTTATAGCTTTTTGTTAGGTATTCGGAGACTAAGGGCAAGAGTACACTCATATCACTTTTAGTATCATTTTATGTTTATTGTATCACATACTTAGCAAGATACAAAATGACATTCCCACACTTATCTGCATGAGTACAGTTGAGAAAACATTCATGTTCTATCTAAATGATAAGCATTAAGCGAAATGAACATACTAATGTTTAACAACACAAATTACAAAATATATCAGACACTAGTATGATGTTCCAGGTCGATACTGAGATAAAGCTATAAATACAGATAAATAGATGATAGCTAAATCACAATCTAAATGAATCCTTTAAAAATTCAACTTTAATGAAAAAAATAAAAAGATGAGCATAAAAATTCCAAAAAGATAGCACCAGCAAGTTGCGACAACTACCACATACCAAATCATGGTCACCAATAAATTAATGCTTACTTTAATTATCTTACTGTTGAAGTATATAAAAATAATAGCTACATGTCATGAAGACATAATGAGACATAATACTACAACGACACATAATGACGTATACTGACGCAAAACGATATGACGACGACATAATGAGATACATATTTACATTGCATGTATAGACATATGAAGAAAAATGAATATATATATTTGAGTTAGAGTTGTATGAATTTTTATGGTATTGAAAAAATTCTCATATATAATAGTATCTGGTTTGATAGCCTGTCGCCGCCTTATCAGGAAAGTCTGATAGTGTTCTCTGATGCCATTTTGTCGCCATGGTCACATTGTAAGTCTAATATGTCTGATGGAGTCACCACTGGAGTTCCAGTACTAATCATTTACTTCTGTCACTGTCTACTGGGAAATGAGAACTTGCTGGCTTCTGTCACCGTCTACTGTGAGTTCTAAAGTACTTGGTTTTATTTCAGTTCACCGTTCACGTGCGTTCTATAGGTCTGTTTTATGTCTATCACACCATTGTCTTCAGACATGCGAGTCTTATATTCAGTTTCATTTGCAACTGTCTACTGTATGGTTTGTTTTTGTGTTCATTTTGGTGCCAAACAAACAAAATCCTTTTTATTAGTGGGTATGACATGATTAGCTAACTGTACAAGAAGCTAGTGGGGTCACTAAGAGCAAATAGGCTAACTGCTGGGCTAAATGGGTCATTGTCATTTGAAAGAGATTTAGAAACCTTCTGCACCTAATGACAACCCATCTTAGGACAGTTCTCGTTCTCTTCCAAGTAAAACGGATAGATTCAGTATCCACGAATACGCTCAGATACAGGTCTAACAATTGTTGAGTTCCAGCCTTATCAGTATGTAAATTACGCGATTCACCACATGTCTGATAATCGAGACGTAATGAAACAAAGATTATTTTTTTCCACCGTTACTTGGACACCTCCATCTTATCGAACTTGAACTTATTTACCCATTCTCCTCCGACTAGCAATTAAAAATAGAATACTGTATTCATCAATCTCACCCAACCGTTGTCAATTTCTTTCTCTTCGTTCACCATGACCCCTAGACACGGAACTCACACTGATCAACATGAGACAGAATCAATACACTACACATGAGCATGCAGCGTTGTGTCCAGTAATGACAGAAAACTTGTTCAACCATTTTATGAAATATACTTAATCAGGTCACATGCCACTGGTGTCTTCTCCTGGCAGACATGAAGCATTACTGCTGGACTGGGGGGGGGGGTCATGATTGACATTGTTAGCCGTCTATATAGCGACCGATCACAGAACAATTAATAATGTCACGAGAGAGAGACACAAAGTAATATGTTTAGAAAATTTTAAGGAATTTTCGTGTTTGAAGGTCGTGTTAGTATTTGACTCCGAAGATGCGAAGAAATGATTTAAAATGTTTAAAATATTAATAGTTCAAAGACTATGTTGATTAACTCAGTTCTTAAAATATATATAAGGCGGTTACCTTCAAAATCAAAACGAACTTTAAAATCAAAATAAATTTTATATATGTTTAGCAATGTCTTATGTACTGGACGAACTGACTGTATTCTGTTTACAATATCCTCTTTTCCAGTCATTCCACTGTATTTGTAACTATAATTCATGGTTTTGAAACAATGATTTATTGATTGATTGATCGACGAGATGTAATGTAATGAGGTATGTTGTGCAAGAATGCACCTTGTATTCATGAATTGTAAACACCTATTCTCCCAACCTCTCTTTTCCATCTCTCCTCCTTCCCCTCTCATATTATCTCCCCCTAAAATATATATATATATATATATATATGCTATATACAGAAAAGATATAAATGTCGGGAAAAGCCATCATGCCTATTTATGATGGTAAATTGCAAAAATTACTAAATAATAAGTCATCTTCCCATCAATGTTTATGGTTATTCATAATTTTTTCATATACAAATAATGACGTATTTCACAAACCGTGATCACGTGGATTATACAAAATGTCAACATTGTGCACCAATATTCACCAATGTCAATCAACAAAAATCATCCGTTTCAACGGCCAAAATACCATCTTCAGACATCTGTCTCAATGTCTGGTACTAAAATGATAGATCTGTATTGTTCAAGTTAAACTAATTATTAGAGTTCAAACACTGAAAACCGCTCATCTTCTGGTGGTCTTGCTT
Source organism: Bulinus truncatus (assembly GCA_021962125.1). NCBI lineage: Eukaryota > Metazoa > Mollusca > Gastropoda > Planorbidae > Bulinus > Bulinus truncatus. The sequence goes on along the minus strand of JAGDYQ010000043.1, from coordinate 2,159,453 downwards.
CATACTTGGTCTTGAAGTGGGTCTTTCCTGTTTGAATGAAAAGTTGATCAACAACCTACAAATGTTTAATTTCTGTAATTATTTCACTTCGTTAGTTTTAAATGATTTGTCTAATGACTAAAATAGTCATTTTCTTCGAAGATACTCTCCTTCATATATTTTTATTTTTGTAGAGCTATAAAATAGATGTTGGTCCATACTTTCATATTCACTAATTCAACAACTCATAAAATTCAAAATAATAAAAAGATTAAAAATAGAATTTGACATTGAAATCAACATTTTAGTGTTATGTTTATTAAAAATAAAATTAAAGCTGCAATGTAGTACCAATAGTAGTAATAAACTATTGTGTTAAATAAATTGTTTTCGCTTCATTTATAAACTTTTTTTACTTTTCAACGAGCCTCGGGACAAAAAGTCATAAATGTATAGAATTTATAAACTGTATAGAATGTGTCAAATGAAATATATTCAACCAAAATTGAAATTGTATTATTATTACTGTCAACACTAACATTAATGTCAAGGTCGTAGTATGCCTGCTTTAAAAAGTGTATTTCCTTCCATGTCTAGTTCGGGAGTACCTCAGGTATGTTTGTACAGAAACTGTTAGCCCCCCCCACCCTGTACGCCTTCCACAAGAACCCTTCCCGTTCCGGACCACTAGAACCTAAATCTTTATTCTCATAGACTTCTGTGATAAATTCACACTATGGTACCTATTGGTAGCTGATGATCAAAATACATAATATATAAGACTGGCAAACAATCAAAATGTGCTAAATAAACAATGTTTACGATTTGGCATTTATTCTTTTTTATTTTCAATAAAACAAATACAAATTGGTGTAACCATCAGAATCACCATGTAGTATCAGTGTAAAATGTATCAGATAATCTAGATATATTGTTCAACTATTTATTTGTCTGACCGGTTTAAAAGTCTTGTACAAAAAAGGTAATGTCTGCCTTTCTGCTTTTTTCAGACTCGTCTGCCAATTTCTCAATCATCAGTTGTTCACTATTATTGGAATCATCATTGTCTTCATTGGCTGAATCATCATTGTTCTATTAAGATGAAACTCATTCAAAAATTTGGTCACATCAACTCTAGCACTTCCCCTTTCTCACCACACAAAGATACATGACACATTAGTTACAGAGTATAGAAAACTGCGAATTGTGATAACTACACAAAGTCTTGTTTGAACTTTCCAAAAGTCGTCCATCTTGTCCTACTTTTAAAATTACTAATTTTAAGGTATTCTTTTTTTGTCTCAATTGGAATACTTGCAACTTTTCCACCACAAACCCATTTGTGTTTCAGTATTTTTTATCTTCAAATAATAAGTTGAGAAATGAATTCAATTTATTGTAGAATTTGCTTCATCCGGAGATTTATTTGAAACCAAAAAACATCGATATAAATGGATCCTTGCAATTAAAGACAATAATTGTCTGTAATAACTTTATTTTTACCAATTGCATTTGTCGTTATAGTAATAATTTATTTCCTCTTTAAGTTAAACTAAGAAATCTCATGTGGGTTAAAAGACAAGATGAAAACTAGGGTTAAGTTGAAATATTAAGATAATGCTGTTAGACTTATCTACCGTTTGAGGGGGTATCGACAAAATGCATAAGAAAAGTTCCAGTGAGTAAATGATGTGGTAGTGAATGAACAGCATTCTTGTTTGGTCGATGCACAAAGAAGTTGCGTATGAAACCTAAACTTTCCCATGGAATATGCTATCTTCAGTCTTTTTGATGAACTATTTTATACTACTTGCACTGGCGGAGTGGGGCAGTGTATCTCCTAGCTTTCTTTTAAGTATGATCATGCCCCCTTGAATTTCCAGTCTGCCCTAAAATTTAACCTTTTTTAACGGTAATTCATTTTAGGTTTATGTATGTTTCATTTTCATAATTCATTTGATTTCTTTAAATTTAACAAATTATAATTAATTTGATATTTTCACAATCACATTATTGAGAGTTGTTGTTATATATTTTAAAACTAGTTGCGTACCCGGCTTTGCCCAAGTTTAAAATATTGTTTTGTTTATTTTAAGAAGCGTAATTTGATGTTTAATTAAGATTTAAAATAAGACGCGTAAAAAGGGTTTATTTGCATGCAAATTGCACAAAAGGGTATATTTATCTAAAGCACTGAGATACACAACATTTTTGGGCAGCCCCTCTCTCTCTCTCCCTCCCCCTCCCCTCCCTCTCTCTCCCTCCTCCCTCTCTCTCCTCCCCCTCTCTCCCTCCCTCCTCCCTCCCTCCCTCCCTCCCCTCTCTCTCCCCTCCTCCCTCTTCCCCTCCCCTCTCTCTCTCTTAGGTATCGTATCACAAGGATGATAATTCCCATGGATTAATATGGGAATGGGAATGTAATAATGTAGTAAGTAATGTGATATTTGTCTCAAAATTGGATCATATTTTATAGTTGGTTAGCTATGTGGGAGTAGTTTGTAAAACCTGAAAATCGGCGTAAAAGTGTGCCACATAATTTTCATGTCTTTGATATCCACAATAACTAATTACAACCAAAGTACCATTGAGCGGAACTAAAACTTGAGCTAAGAACATTCTCTCCATGTGAATTTTGTGTGTGTCAAAATCTGTAGTGGCGCAACCAGAAAAAATGCTTGGGGGGGGGGGGGGGGTTTTACATATTGAAAAAAAAAAAGACAGTTTGATATAGTTTATTAAATTGACAGTCTTTTTGTAACTTATAATGAACGGTGTATTGATGATTTATTCCGGGGCCCTCCGCCCCCGCCCCCCAAGGATTACGCCACTGCGTGTATCAAATTTCACGTTATTTGGTTTGTCTGACTCTTGAGTTTTAAGGGTAAATAGACAGGACAGATAGCTAAATGCGTCTTATAAGTATAGAGTAAGTATTAAGCAATTCACCGAATGACGGGATAATGTACTTTTTAAAGAAAAAAATAATTATTTATTATCTTTTTCATAAATTATTAAGCATTAATATTTCCGTTTCCAAGTTTCATATTCATATCATCATTCATGATAATTACTGCAATTTTCTGATCTAACTTCACTAATACAAACGAAACAAACTGACATTACGAATCAGTTGAGACAGAAGTGCTCAATGTTCATTTTTAATCTTTTTTAATATATTATTAATTAATATATCGATTAAATACTTGCTACAAGAATTACTATATTTAGGTTATAGAATTAAGGGGTAAAATTTGTCTTGTCAAATTTTTACCTTGCCCTCTTAATTTCTTTTGAGGGGCGCAGCCCCCTTGGAATTTTGGCTTTGCCCCCTTAAAATATTTTCAATCACACGATATTTCAGTAGATAACAGTTGTAAAAGCAATGTTTAATTATTTCACTATAGTCTTCCTTGGTTTCCTCCAGTTACAGTGCCGTGTCGAGCTTAACTCGCGTCCGGGGCACAACAATACCTTTACCTTTAGCGCCTCCCCATCTGAAACCATATAATATATGTAAAATATACCATTTAGCGCCCCTTTATAGCGCCTGGGGCATGATGCCCCAACCCCTTCACCTCCGTGTAATTAAAAAATGGTTAGCTTAATATAAAGACTCATTGTACAACAGACATGGTGTAATTTTTAAACGTCCCCTAGCTTAGTTAACACCAGTCATGGAAGTCACCACTGGGGTAACTGTCAAGGCCCGTCAACACCAGTCATGGAGTCACCACTGGGGCAACTGGTGTCACTAAGGGCCTGTCAACACTAGTCATGGAGTCACCACTGGGTAACTGGTGTCACTAAGGCCTGACCGTGTAACGCAAAACGCACATGGGATATTAGAAATGCTCTCAACACCACATCGACACTGTGGATGTATAGTACCGGCATGAAATTAAATCACTGGGGATATCACTGAAATTCGAGATGTATAATAGGAATGGTATCACTGACATCTACAGAGCACAGAGTATAAAATCACGATGATGAAAGCCATTTATCAAAATTAAGTCCTACATTTTCAAAAAAAATGTTATGAATGTTGCCAGTTTTCATCAAAAATTCCTGACCAGATATTCTTGTTTCTGTAATGTATAGTCTTCCAGTTATGACACGTTCCACTCATCTCGTCACAGCTTGAGTTCCGTGCGGTGTATATCAACACTTTAGTTTCAATAATATTCTGAAAGAAAATCTTGTTCCAGGCAGGAAATTCAATCACAAATAAATGAATATAATTTGCCTTTATGTAATGTTTGACTGTGTGATTACTTATAACTGATCAAATAAATTGAATGTTCACCATGCATAAACAAAATCTAATACACGAGCTATCATGTTCTTTTAACTATACTTACATATATGAGCAATCTAGCTATTTCAACTGTACCCAATATGAGCAGAACAAGCCATTGTACCCAACTAAATCTACACATAAACAATCTAGCAATTTTTAGACATTTTCTTCGAAAAAATGCTCCATTGTCCCTGTTTGTCTGTCCGTCTGTCCGTGTAATAATTCCTAGATCTCTAACAATCCTAAGTCCTAGACCCATGATGTATATATCATTTTGCAGGTCTTGGCTTGCCAAGAAATGACATTTTTCATTTCAAGTGATCTGACCTCTCAGGCCGTAAAAGGGGCCTTTAGTACCGTTTTTCTTAAATACATGTTATATTAATAAAGGAGCGCTATATTTAGCAACTATAAGTCCTAGACCCATGATGTATATATCATTTTGTAGGTCTTGGCCTGCCATGTACATCAAAAGTTCATTTTGACAGACCTCTGAGGGCCGGGGTCGGGCTCCTAAGGGGCTATATATATTATATATACACCTTGTACGTTCAATTTTCCAGTAATAATCATGCATGTAGTTTCACCAAGATTTGTTTAAGAAACTCATCAAATTAATAGTGTTTGTGATCTGAGCTAATTGAAAGTATCAAAGCTATGCAACAATTGACGGAGTTTCCGACGATTAAATGACCATAATTTTAGAATGTTTTCAATTATGAGTCCTATTTCAGTAACCACAAACCACTTGTAGTTAGATTTAAGAGACAATAATTTTTTTTTTCAAATATAAAGAAACGTCTATATAATTATTTTTTTTACAAATATATGCATTACACAATTGAATTTATAAACATTTCCAAAATTTACAAATATTTACTGAAAGCTAACAAACGTACTACTGATATTATAACACGAAATGTGCTAATATTGGCCCTGTGTCCAGAGCCTAGAACAGAAGGCATCTGTTTGTTTAAACTGTACCCAGCTGTACATAATACATGTGCAATGTAAATATTTCTAGATACACGTCAGACATCACAACCCTGTATTGTGGCAGTACGGCAACCATCACAACCTAGTCTGTGTGGCAGTAATGTCAACCATCACAACCAGTCTTGTGGTACGGTCAACCATCACAACCCTAGCATTGTGGCAGTAATGTCAACCATCACAACCCTAGTATTGTGGCAGTAATGTCAGTCCATCAAAACCTAGTACTGTAAGGTAATGGCCAACCATCACAACACTAGTATTGTGGCAGTAATGTCAGTCCACTACAACCCTAGTCTTTGGCAGTAATGTCAATCCATCACAACCTAGCATTGTGCAGTAAATGTCAACCATCACAACCTAGTATTGTGGCAGTAATGTCAACCACTGCAACCCTAGCTGGGCAGCAATGTCAACCATCACAACCCTAGTATTGTTGCAGTAATGTCAACCATCGCAACAATAGTCTTTTGGCAGTAATGTCAATTCATCACAACCCTAGTATTGTGGCAGTAATGTCAACCATCACATCCTAGTATTGTGGCAGTAATGTCAACCATCACCAACTCCTAGTCTTATGACAGTAATGTCAACCATCACAACCCTAATATTGTGGCAGGAATGTCAACCATCACAACCCTAGGTCTTGTGGCAGTAATGTCAGACCATCACAACCCAGTAGTATTGTGGCAGTAATGTCAACCATCACAACCCCTAGTATTGTGGCAAGGCAGTAATGTCAATCATGACCCAACCCTGAGTATTTAGGCAGTAATGTCAACCATCACAACCCTAGTCTTGTGGCAGTAATGTGTTAACCATCACAACCCTAGTATTGTGGTAGTAATGTCAACCATCACAACCCTAGTATTGTGGCAGTAATGTCAACCATCACAACCCTAGTATTGTGGCAGTAATGTCAACCATCACAACCCTAGTTTTGTGGGAGTAATGTCAACCATCACAACCATAGTCTTGTGGCAGTAATGTCAACCATCACAACCCTAGTCTTGTGGGAGTAATGTCAACCATCACAACCTAGTATTGTGGTAGTAATGTCAATCATCACAGCCTTAGTATTGTGGCAGTAATAGTCAACCATCACAACCCTAGTATTGTGGCAGTAATGTCAACCATCACAATCCTAGTATTCTTGGCAGTAATGTCAACCATCACAACCCTAGTATTGTGGCAGTAATGTCAACCATCACAACCCTAGTATTGTGGCAGTAATGTCAACCATCACAACCCTAGTCTTTGGCAGTAATGTCAACCATCACAACCCTAGCATTGTGGCAGTAATGTCAACCATCACAACCCTATTATTGTGGCAGTAATGTCAACCATCACAACCCTAGTATTGTGGCAGTAATGTCAACCATCACAACCCTATTATTGTGGCAGTAATGTCAACCATCACAACCCCTAGTATTGTGGCAGTAATGTCAACCATCACAAACCCAGTATTGTGGCAGTAACGTCAACCATCACAACCCTAGTCTTGTGGTAGTAATGTCAACCATCACAACCCTAGTATTGTGGCAGTAATGTCAACCATCACAACCCTAGTATTGTGGTAGTAATGTCAACCATCACAACCCTAGTATTGTGCCAGTAATGTCAACCATCACAACCCTAGTCTTTGGCAGTAATGTCAACCATCACAACCCTAGTATTGTGGCAGTAATGTCAACCATCACAACCTTAGTATTGTGGCAGTAATGTCAACCATCACAACCCTAGTATTGTGGCAGTAATGTCAACCATCACAACCTTAGTATTGTGGCAATAATGTCAACCATCACAACCCTAGTCTTGTGGCAGTAATGTCAACCATCACAACCCTAGTATTGTGGCAGTAATGTCAACCATCACAACCCTAGTATTGTGACAGTAATGTCAACCATCACAACCCTAGTCTTGTGGCAGTAATGTCAACCATCACAACCCTAGTCTTGTGGGAGTAATGTCAACCATCACAACCTTAGTCTTGTGGCAGTAATGTCAACCATCACAACCCTAGTCTTGTGGGAGTAATGTCAACCATCACAACCCTAGTCTTGTGGGAGTAATGTCAACCATCACAACCCTAGTCTTGTGGCAGTAATGTCAACCATCACAAACCTAGTCTTGTGGCAGTAATGTCAACCATCACAACCCTAGTCTTGTGGCAGTAATGTCAACCATCACAACCCTAGTCTTGTGGGAGTAATGTCAACCATGACAACCCTAGTCTTGTGGCAGTAATGTCAACCATCACAACCCTAGTCTTGTGGGAGTAATGTCAACCATCACAACCCTAGTTTTGTGGCAGTAATGTCAACCATCACAACCATAGTCTTGTAGCAGTAATGTCAACCATCACAACCCTAGTCTTGTGACAGTAATGTCAACCATCACAACCCTAGTCTTGTGACAGTAATATCAACTATCAAACCATAGTGGAAGTGATGTCATTACTATAGAAAATAATTTAAAAAATAATTATGATCTTCATTTTTTAACATACTAAATAAAAAGATTTGATAATATAACTGTTTCGAAATCTTTCGTATAAACATGTCAACTGGGATGAAAGTGTCCAACGTTATTAGATTAAAATGAAATCTAATGGCGAAAAAATTAATGTAATTATAAATGTGTCAGTCTTTTTAAATTGTTCGTCATCTCAAGCTATAGAAAATAAAGTCACAATATCTGCATTTATCAGACTTTTCGTTGTAATATCATGAGTTGTACCAATAATTTTCGAAGTTAATGTACTGAGGTGTATGCAGGGTCACACACACAATACAGCAAAATCCACCTTCTTTCTCCCCTTGTTTACCTATTAGTTTTTTGGACACATCCAATGTAAGAGTTTTGTCAATATTCTGATAAAGTGGATCTATATGACACCTAATCTTTGTAAGATAGTCAGAGTTGACTTAGATATTCAGTTTAAACATTCACATGGCTTTACCATGGTATTGATATGAAAGTCCAAAGTCAACATAAATTACATTAGGACTAAATAAATCATAATAGCATCAGGTTTTGATAGTCGAAATAGTCAAATAGCATCAGGTTTAGATAGAACCATTGCAATTGGAATAGATCTCATCTATTTTTGATAGGACAGATAATAGTCATTTATTAGCTTTTCAGGTTTGTTAGGCCAAAATTTCAGTTAAATAGCATCAGGTTCTGATAGGACAAAATACTCAAATATCATCAGGTTTAATAAGGCGAGATAGTCAAATGAGCATCAGGTATTGATAGTACAAACTAGTCAAATAGCATCAGGTTTGATTAGGGACAAAATAGTCTAATAGCATCAGGTTTGATATGATTTGTCATAGTTCTGGTTTGTTCTACATTTAACTTTTCTTGTTGTATGTCATGTGAGTTCAAAATAGTCAAATAGCATCAGGTTTGATAGGGCTAAATAGTCAAATAAAGTTTCAGGTTTGCCAGAGTCTTATAACGTTTAAATAGCATCGGGTTTGATAGGACAAAATAGTCAAATAGCGTTGGGTTTGATAGGACAAAATAGTCAAATAGCGTTGGGTTTGGTAGGACAAAATAGTCAAATAACGTTGGGTTTGATAGGACAAAATAGTCAAATAGCGTTGGGTTTGATAGGACAAAATAGTCAAATAGCGTTGGGTTTGATAGGACAAAATAGTCAAATAACGTTGGGTTTGATAGGAATTGCTGCTGGGAGGGGGTGGAAATAGGGCCTTAACACGTTGTCCAGTTTTCCTATCCAATCAATTACAAAGTTTCATCATAGCGATTCTCATAAATTACGTAACGTAACCGTCACTAAACAGCAAAGTAGTGTCTGTGTGTCTGTATGTGTGGGGGGGGGGGGGGGAATGGGGAAGATGTACGTTTCAGGTCACGAAAATGTCATCATGATCACTTAATTAGCTGTAAGTTTTGTTGCGAACCAATAAATTGTCTTTGTGATGTTCGTTTGTTTAAACTTTATTCATTGAATTCAAAAGGTCGTTAGTCGTTACAATATTTGCACTCTGTTGAAATGTTTTGTGCGCCCACACATCTAATGAGAACAAAGGTACCAAGTAGTAGAATCGTTCTAATGAGCGAAACATGTATGCGTGTATGTCTATGTGTATGTGTGTGTGTGTGTGTGTGTGTGTGTGTGTGTGCTGGCACCCAGCTGGAAGGATCACTTGCTCCAAGTAGATGAACTGTTGTTGGGATATCTTATTGGTTAACTTTGAGCTATCAGTTTACTATGACAACTGTGATATTCTAGCGACCCATATGCAAATAAATACATAAATGAATGAAGAAAAAAAAATTCTCTCCCCTCTACTTTGCAGATTAATAAACTGAAGCTTTTGTAACATATAAAGATAAAGAGTTGTTATTATTTACACATAGATTCTCAATCCTTTAATAATACATTTTTATTTACTCACTTCCCATCTAAAATCCATCCTCGTTCATTGTTTATTCTAAACTGTAAACGTCTGCGCGTTCACTAAACTCGCCCAGTGTGCACAAACATAACAACAGGGCGCACTAATGTTTTGTATAGGCCTTTATACCTCTATGTAGCTTTTTAACCTTCCCTCCTAAGCTGTGCAGAGCCAGTAACTTTTTGCTGCACGAAGTCTTCATAAAGTTGAAGGAGAACAAGAAATCTTCATAAAGTTGAAGTAGAACAAGAAGTCTTCATAAAGTTGAAGTAGAACAAGAAGTCTTCATAAAGTTGAAGTAGAACAAGAAGTCTTCATAAAGTTGAAGTAGAACAAGAAGTCTTCATAAAGTTGAAGTAGAACAAGAAGTCTTCATAAAGTTGAAGTAGAACAAGAAGTCTTCATAAAGTTGAAGTAGAACAAGAAGTCTTCATAAAGTTGAAGTAAAACAAGAAGTCTTCATAAAGTTGAAGTAGAACAAGAAGTCTTCATAAAGTTGAAGTAGAACAAGAAGTCTTCATAAAGTTGAAGTAGAACAATATCCGTGACTCAGACTTTGAGAATCACTGCATTAGAAATTGTTTACTTCATGTCAGAATTGTACAAAATCGTGTCGTAATTTCAACGAACTTCTTTCTTATTCCCGTATAAAGTGCTGGGGTCACCAAAATACTGCCCACGGGCTATTTCATTCAGTCCGCGCAAAATTGCTCGATACAACGCATGTAAAATAACTGACTGTGTGATACATATACAATACAAATATCATGTTTGGAACACTTGGAGATCTGCGCTAGCAAATTGTATACATTACCAATTAATTTAACTTATGTTACACATTTATGATATTGTCACGGTGTTGAGCATGGGATGGGAGGGAGAATAGCTTGGTTTTAATCTGTTGAGTGTCCACAGTTGTGGTCGCGAAGTCAGTGGCAAGTATACTGAAAGGCGCACGTAAAGTCAGTGACAAGTATACTGGACGGCTCAAGTAGAGTCAGTGACAAGTATAGGTCATTGGAAGGCGCACGTAAAGTCAGTGACAAGTATACTGGACGGCTCAGGCAGAGCTCAGACCAAGTATACTGGACGGCTCACGTAGAGTCAGTGACAAGTATACTGGACGGCTCACGTAGAGTCAGTGACAAGTATACTGGACGGCTCACGTAGAGTCAGTGACAAGTATACTGGACGGCTCACGTAGAGTCAGCACAAGTATACTGGACGGCTCACGTAGAGTCAGTGACAAGTATACTGGACGGCTCACGTAGAGTCAGTGACAAGTATACAGGACGGCTCACGCAGAGTTTGTCAGTGACAAGTATACTGGACGGCTCACGTAGAGTCAGCGACAAGTATACTGGACGGCTCACGTAGAGTCAGTGACAAGTATACTGGACGGCTCACGTAAAGTCAGTGACAAGTATACTGGACGGCTCACGTAGAGTCAGTGACAAGTATACTGGACGGCTCACGTAGAGTCAGTGACAAGTATACTGGACGGCTCACGTAGAGTCAGTGACAAGTATACTGGACGGCTCACGTAAAGTCAGTGGCAGAGTATACTGGACGGCTCACGTAGAGTCAGTGACAAGTATACTGACGGCTCAAGTAGAGTCAGTGACAAGTATACTGGACGGCTCACGTAAGTCAGTGACAAGTATACTGGACGGCTCACGTAGAGTCAGTGACAAGTATACTGGACGGCTCACGTAGAGTCAGTGACAAGTATACTGGACGGCGCACGTAAAGTCAGTGACAAGTAGGGAGCGAACGATATGCCTTTTTACCGATAGTCCGATACCAATATTTTCCCCCAGCATTTTTACCGATACCGATACCGATATTTTCTTTTTAGGGGTTGTCCATTATTTATGTCAACAAATTTTTGGCGATTTTTACCTCCCTCCCCCCCTTGTCAACAATTTGTCAAACTTCCAGAGACCCCCCCCCCGTATAAAATTACGTCAACATTTGATTACCCCCCCCCCAAAAAAAGATGGCTTCCAAAATGTTTATGTGGCAAAATTAGTAGGAATATAGTTAGTTTAATTAAAATACTGAATGTTGAGCGAGTGTGTAACACAAAACTACAAACGCTGCTTAATTTTCCTATTTATTAAGTAATTATATTAAATTTAAAAAAAAAGTAACATTGTTGGGACGTCAACTTTTCTTGTGACCTCCCTCCCCTCCCCTTTGTCAACAATTGTCAAAAATTTTTCTGACCCCCCCCCTCAACCCTATTTTGTTGACGTAATTAATGGACAGCCCCTTAAGCAACAACAATGCCAAACACGTGCTATTCTCGTGCTATATGACGTATTTCGCCAAGTTCACATATTTTGTAACACTTCCCCCAGGCGTGTCTTGTTTAACCCCCCCCTCCCCCGGTACCGATATTTTTTTTTTAATTAAATAACAATGCTAAACACCTGTTTCTCTCATGCTACAGCTAATGACGTATGTCAATCCATGCTTACCCCTTCCTGTCATATTTCGTGACACACGTAAGTCTTGTCCCCCCCCAAACTTCCCATCCCAACAAAAAATACGCACAGATGTTCACTAATTGTATCATTCAAGCTGTCATACATTAGAATTAAGAAATGCCAATCCTATTGTTTCAAGGTCATATCTCTGAGAGGGAAGACGTGACAATTTTCTGTGTACGGGTTTTTTTTTCTTCCTTTTTTTAAATCTTGTCTGATCTGGGCTATAGAATTGGGTTATTTACTGATTTTTTTTTTTTTCTGCAACACTGTTGTGAAAAAACAATGTATCGGCAGCCAAATAACGGCGGCCGGTCCGACAGTTAACCCATAGTACCAATATCGGTTCGACTATCAGTCGCTCCCCTACAACAATCGGCCGATCCGATATTAACCGATAGTGCCAATATCGGTCCGATACCGATAGCGATCCGATTATCGGTCGCTCCCTAGTGACAAGTACACTGGACGGCTCACGTAGAGTCAGTGACAAGTATACTGGACGGCTCACGTAGAGTCAGTGACAAGGTATACTGGACGGCTCACGTAAAGTCAGTGATAAGTATACTGGACGGTTCCCGTAGAGTCAGTGACAAGTATACTGGACGGCTCACGTAGAGTCAGTGACAAGTATACTGTACGGCACACGGAGATCTAGCGACATGTGCACGTGGATAACATATTTATGGTTGGAAATGGTGTTATGGAACAGGTTGGGGTGGGGGGGGGGGGCTAGAAGCCGTTTGGTGTAAAAAGATATAACTAGTAATAATTGAATGACAGGAGTTCTTGGTGTGGGTGGGCTGACAAAAACTAAAAAAGTAAAAGCATCAGTTGATTGGTGTGCAAGGTGTGCATTCACTTAGTTTCAGACAAACGAGGTGGAAGATTTGTTTATCTGGATGGGGGTAGATTAATATTGGTACGGATAAAAGTCACAGGGATAGATAGAGAGTACAAAGATCGCCGCTGATAACTAAACTGTTGTTTAATTGTTTATTTTACAATAATTAATACTCACTGGCTGCCCACATATTATGGGCCTATCCCATACATTGAAACCATTAGTCCATTCAAACGTTTCATCATTTTTCCGCAACCCATTTAACGCCCATGTTTTGATTTTATTCTAGGGTGTCGTCCTTCTACTTCAGTCTACAACACAGACTGCTAAGGTTGTTAAAAGTTGGCAACATAACGTCAGCCACTTATACTTACTTACACCTTCTTGTTATTAAATAATTCATTGAAGTATTTCACCTGATTCGATTAAAATGTTTTATACAATCATTTGTTTGTTCGCAGCTATAAAATCATTAATCAACTTTCAGACCATTTTTCTACCATGTCTATGTAATAAACTGGATTCAGTCTACTGTTCTGCCTGGTTGACTTTGTTTAGAATAATATGACTGTCTAGGCGGGTGTACAGTTTCCAAATGTTTGATAATTTCACCGCTTGACTTCCTCTCCACAACTTCAAGCTCCATTGGGAAACATGACGATTAATGTATCCTCGCAGCTTGAATTTTAATTTACTAAGCGTTTTTTTTATTTACCTAATGACTCGAGTTGGGAGGAAGGGGTATGGTAGTGGGGAAAATGATTCCTGATGTCAAACTGTAGTTGGGTATGGTAGTGGGGAAAATGATTCCTGATGTCAAACTGTAGTTTGGGTTTGAAGATTAGTTGCTACAAATATAAGTCACACTAACACAAAGTCACTAGTTCGGTTGATGAATTAATAACTATATCAATAGATGGATGGATAGGCTGAAACCCGTGTCGCTAAGTTTATAAATTGAGGTGTGTATAAATAGCTGGCTGGATAAGTTAACAGTTGTGTCACGATGTCTGAGGAGAGGGGGATGCAGCCACACATTTCCTGGGGCTGACTTATCTAGGGTTCGAAGTCCCGTAACGTTACGCGTAAGTTACCGTAAATTACGCGTAATTTACGGTAACGTAATTTTGCAAAATTACGCGTAAATTACGGTAATTTAAAAAATGCATATTTGACGGCCATTTTTAATTGTTTCTGTCGCAATTTGTTGTGTTAACAGTGGCGATTAATTAATTACAATGATTACCATCGACATCCGGCCACAAGCCTAAATCGGAAGTAGGCTATTCGTTTGGTAAAACAGCGTAAACCGCACAGTATATTGTTTGTTTATATCGTTTCAGTAAACATAATAAAATAAATATTTTCAATAAAGGAAGCCAAAGTCTGGTTAAAAATAAGACAAAATCATAACAATTTTCGATAAAGTACACAATGCCGCTATGAGCTGTATGGCAAGCGGCCGCAAGCCAAACGGAGAGGTTATAAAACCCAAAAATCCAAAAAAAAAAATAATAATAATTTTTAAACATTACCTATATATGTTCCAAATGTCATGAAACGTATAGAAAACATTTTACTGTGTATAGTGCTTCCGTCGATCGCGTCGGCCGTATTACGCTGCGTATTGCACCAGCGTCGATCGCGTGTGCCGTCTTTTGTTGAGTTCGACACCTGCGGTGGCCGTTTTTCGCGGCGCATTGTACCCGTCCCGCGTCGACCGTATTGGACGGTATTACTCAGCCAAAGATGGCCGCCGCTGGTGCAGTCAGTACACGACGAAATACGTGGCCGATGCGGACGACGGGCAAATTAGTATGACCGGTAAATTACAAGTACAAAACTTTGAAAACATTATTAAAAATACACCTACTAGCAATCAGTGAGCATGAGCAACAAAAGGAACATACATTTTCAAGTAATTGGGCATGAATGGCACGCGTAATTTTGACGTAACTTACGCGTAATTTACGCGTAACTTACGCGTAATTTACGCGTAAATTACGCGCGCCAATCTTACGCGTAATTTTCGAACCCTAGACTTATCTCAAGGGGGGGGGAGCATTGGAGTTCATCGCGTTTCTTTTGAACAATAATTTGACGATTAAATATTTCATTATTTTATTTATAATATTTTACGTTCTTAACTGTAAAAAACAAATTGTCTCCGTTTGTTGACCGTTTGTTATGTCACATAACATCATATTGGATTTTGCAGTGTCTGTAATGGTTGGATAATGTAATAATGCAATTTATAATTATTAGATATAAAGATGCATCAATTCACGTATATAAAATCATGTATAGGAACCCAAATTTTCCGTCCACGGCCCTGTGTCACTAGTTTGTTTGATAAGTTGTCGCCTCTACACACGACCATCTTGTACTACTGTAGGCCTGCGAGGAACCGCCATCTACGTCACAGCCATGGTCTTAAGTTTGAAACTTGCAATATGGCTGGATATCTTTTAGTGTGTTATATTAAGTGTTTTATAATGTTGTATACTAAAGCTAAGATAGAAATAATCTAATATCAGTTCATCAGCTATATAATCTTCTTTTATTTATTATTTGCTAGTGCTTAACGTAAAATTGAAAACTTAAATGTAAAAATATAATCACGTCTGCATAGATTTGTTTATTCTCAATGTAAGATTTTTATGTGCGAAGATTATGCCAGGATGTAGTTGGTTGGTTGTTTTAGTTGAGGCTAAATGACATATATGGATATTTACAGAAGTCTTATTCTAGAATTGAGATTTATTTATGAGATTTACTGTAAATGTAGGAAGTATTTTAATTTATCTAAACGGAATGTTTAGTTAATGTCAGACGTACCTTGGTTTTCTAATAAAGGTCTGATTTCACTAACTTCTCTTAAACTACTTTTACACAAGCCTGACTTATCAGCATACTTTGATACTTTTTTGCATGGTAATGGGTCGCCATTTTTTTAAATCCCCACCGGGCGCCAATAAAGCAGGTTAGGCCACAGCTTTATTTCACACGTGGATGTAAGGATACACTCACCTCATACACACATATATGGATACACTCACCTCATACACACACATGGATGTATGGATACACTCACTTCATACACACACACATGGATGTATGGATACACTCACCTCATACACACACACATGGATGTATGGATACACTCACCTCATACACACACATATGGATGTATGGATACACTCACCTCATACACACACACATGGATGTATGGATACACTCACCTCATACACACACATGGATGTATGGATACACTCACCTCACACACACATGGATGTATGGATACACTCACCTCATACACACACACATTGATGTATGGATACACTTACCTCATACACACACATGGATGTATGGATACACTCACCTCATACACACACATATATGGATACACTCACCTCATACACACACATGGATGTATGGATACACTCACCTCATACACACACATGGATGTATGGATACACTCACCTCATACACACACATGGATGTATGGATACACTCACCTCATACACACACATGGATGTATGGATACACTCACCTCATACACACACATGGATGTATGGATACACTCACCTCATACACACACATATATGGATACACTCACCTCATACACACACATGGATGTATGGATACACTCACCTCATACACACACATGGATGTATGGATACACTCACCTCATACACACACATGGATGTATGGATACACTCACCTCATACACACACATGGATGTATGGATACACTCACCTCATACACACACATGGATGTATGGATACACTCACCTCATACACACACATGGATGTATGGATACACTCACCTCATACACACACATGGATGTATGGATACACTCACCTCATACACACACATATATGGATACACTCACCTCATACACACACATGGATGTATGGATACACTCACCTCATTCACACACATGGATGTATGGATACATTCACCTCATACACACACATGGATGTATGGATACACTCACCTCATACACACACATATATGGATACACTCACCTCATACACACACATGGGTGTATGGATACACTCACCTCATACACACACATGGATGTATGGATACACTCACCTCATACACACACATGGATGTATGGATACACTTACCTCATACACACACATGGATGTATGGATACACTCACCTCATACACACACATGGATGTATGGATACATTCACCTCATACACACACATGGATGTATGGATACACTTACCTCATACACACACATGGATGCATGGATACACTCACCTCATACACACACATGGATGTATGGATACACTCACCTCATACACACACATGGATGCATGGATACACTCACCTCATACAAACACATATATGGATACACTCACCTCATACACACACATGGATGTAGGGATACACTCACCTCATACACACACATGGATGTATGGATACACTCACCTCATACACACACATGGATGTATGGATACATTCACCTCATACACACACATGGATGCATGGATACACTTACCTCATACACACACATGGATGTATCGATACACTCACCTCATACACACACATGGATGTAGGGATACACTCACCTCATACACACACATGGATGTAGGGATACACTCACCTCATACACACACATGGATGTAAGGATACACTCACCTCATACACACATGGATGTATGGATACACTCACCTCATACACACACATATATGGATACACTCACCTCATACACACACATGGATGTAGGGATACACTCACCTCATACACACACATGGATGTAAGGATACACTCACCTCATACACACATGGATGTATGGATACACTCACCTCATACACACACAGCAATGACAATTAAACAGGCTTGGATATACTTTTTTTAGATATAAAAACTGACCTATTTTCCTTTCAATGTTTATTTCTCCCGGACATTTTCTTTCAGATCAAACGTTTGCCGATGTACACACTTACCTGGGTCACGTGCTAGTGTGACATATACAGCTTATAACAGTTGACCAGTAATGACGTAGAAGGTCAGAGATACACCGAGTCGATTATCTGATGTGGACACGCTGGCATGACGTCACAGCGAGCAGCACTGAGGTCATCAAGTGAACAGATTCTGGTGACCACAGTAGTCTCACTGACCTATATATGCATTCAACTTTGTTGGTGGTCAGTTCGTGTCAGAGCTGGTGTGTTGGTGTTATGTTGTTTATATAAGACAACTGTTTAGACAGATAGACTGACAGACTGATAGATAGATAGATAGATAGATAGATAGATAGATAGATAGATAGATAGATAGATAGATAGATAGATAGATAGATAGATAGATAGATAGATAGATAGATAGATAGATAGATAGATAGATAGATAGATAGATAGATAGATAGATAGATAGATGTAACGTGTATTAAACTATTCTGTACAGACTCGGGCTGTTCTGATGGGTCAAGAGAAAGTCTTCACTCATTTGATCACGTGGCTGGATGTCATGGAGTGTGGGAAGGACACATCAACAACGCCAACAGCTTGTGCGCCCCTGGGTGGAGAGTGTGCACGTCATTTGACATTGACATTCTTAGAAACATAAGTTGGCACCAGGCTATGGCAGTCCAAGGATGTCTGGCAATCAACGCTGCGCAAGACGGAGGAAGATGCCGAGAATGTCGAGGCGACCTGGAACACGTATGTTCAAAAGTACTTGTTGTGTAAAGAATGTTATGAGTAACAGTACCCAGAGGCGTAGCGAGGGGAGGGGCAAGGCAACTTGCGCCCGGGGCATTTTACCTTTTAATACCTTTTAACCTTTTTAGTGACTAAATTATAAGGACATAAATGGTTACCAAGCATTCTGAGTCCAGACATTGACCTGTTCAACTAAACATTAAGACCAGCAGTCAAAGTGATGTTTCTTCTACATTCGCCATACTTTTAAAATTAAATACTTGTGTCAGTGGATAAACTAGTACTAGTGGTGTTCAGAATCTAAAAATGCAGCAAAAAGAATTAAATATTACAAAAATTCCATGTTTGACGGTATTTTTAAGCGTCACCCTGGCTCAGAGGCGTAGCTAGGGGGGCAAGGGTACATATGTCCTCGGGCGCCGAGGTTCAGGGGCGCCAAATGGTATATTTCACATATAATATTATATGATTTTCTAATGGGGGGTGCTAAAAAGGTATTAAAAAGGTAAAATGCCCCGGGCGCAAGTTGCCTTGCCCCCCTCGCTACGCCTCTGCCCTGGCTGGACCGGTCACCCCATCCCCGCATAGAGTTCGAAGTCTAACCACACGGCCATCTGTCCCCACCAAAAACATCGCCCCCTAAACAAGACAATTTTTAGGTCTATTTGTTGTGCCCTTGTTTTATCCCCACCACAACCAGGAGTGTAATGGCCATGGAGGCACCACGGGAAACATGACACGAAAAAATCCCTTAGTAATCTGCAAACTTCGAACCCGTGACCCTCGGGTCTACAGTCGAGCGTTTTACAGCTCGACCATCCGTACTCTCTATCCCCACATATTTACGCAATTAAGTATAATTTGTGATTGATTCAATTACTTAAAATGACATATGGCTCAAGTTTGTCGGTCATTAGCTCAGACCCATCTCTCTAACACATTGTTGTTCTCTGTCCAGGATGATATGGCCGGTATAGGAAAAAACTGTCCTCACAAGACTGTAGGACATAAGTCCTGTATATCAGGTGGTCGTATGGATGCTAGTTGTTGCGTGGACTCTCACTTCTACACTGCCTGTCACTATAAACCTGGGGTCACAACGGGTGTTGCATGCTGCAGACTTCCAGGTGAGTTTTATCTTACGGTGAAAAATTAAAGTTTTGATAGGGAATAGACGTTGGTAAATAAAACGATAGTTATAATGTATTAAATAAATTAGCACTGTATTTTCGTAATCATTTCCAAATGTATGTATAAACGTGTTGAATAAATAAATTCAATAAAATGTTTTGTGGGCACGCCATTGGAGTTAAAATCTTTTTTTTACGCGCATCTACGATAAATCAAAAACATGAACATAATAAAGTTTCCAAAGCCGTCTCAAACTGACAGGTAGTCCTTGACATGTTTTTTTTTTACTGCGGCCCTTGTGGCTTCTTTGACTCTGTTCTTATTAATATCATGTATGATGTGCGCTACCTCTGAATGTTTGAAAGTACAAACTGCCGTCATATATGAAACATTTTCTTATTTGTCTAATTTCTATAATCTGTATATTGAACCAGTCATTGCACCAATTCGAAATGTTTAATGCACAACGGAACAGTTAAATAAAAAATACATTGTGTATCCGAGATGTATTTTCCAGAGTTACTCCACCTCCTATTCCATGTATGTGACGTATTTTTTTAATTACGTAAATCACAAGGGGAGCTAATTAGTAGACACACTCGCAGTCAATGTTCCCTCTAAGCTGCGCGCTTGCGCGCGCGCAATTTTTAGAAAACCTCCGCGCAGAAAAAAATTATTCCCCGCGCACAGAATACAATCTGATGAAAATATTACTTCAACTAAATTGCTTATAATATTATTTTCCAAATTGGCGCCCAAATTTTTTCGAAGTTCTAAAAACTTGCACAATAAATTTTTTTTACCGCGCAGCGCCGCCAAAAATTAGAGGGAACATTGCTCGCAGTATGTATAGCTGATGCTTTATTTATTTGTATGCATATTACACATTGTGTTACTATACAAAGAACATAGTAATATTACACATTCTGTTACTACAACAAAGTTATTGTACACATTGTGTTACTACAACAAAGTAACATTTCGTACCGAAAAGACATAAAGAAAATAATTCCAAACTGGTGCAGTATGTATTATAATAAAAAAATAATAGAAATGTAAACCTTTTTATTATATTACCATACTGCACAGACATTTATACACAATTTTCTCACATGTGTTTTACTCTCAATATATACATACTAGATATTAAGCCCGGCGTTGCCCGGGAAATCTAGGTGTAATGTTAAACCCCCTTCCTAATCAATTTAATTAATTTAATTAGATGCTGAATTATGCCACCTTCCTAATGTGCAGAAATGACCTACATTTCATACGTCAAAAGATGTGGCTGCCATAACCAACAAACCATCATCAAAAAGTAATCCATCGAGGAAACAATAACCTCCAGTACACAATGTTAACAAACTATAATAACTGAGCATGATTATTAATTGCGCAGCCGATTTACGTGAAATCAAGTGCAGAAGTATTTTTTTTATTTGACGTCACAGAGGATTTTTATTTATAGCGTTTAGCCCTGAAACAAAGCATTACAAAATGCACTGAAAAGTAAACAAGCAATTTAAGTCTTTTCCGTTTCGGACAAAGGACATTTTAGAGCATTTTCGTGTTACGCCGGACGAAATCCGTTTTTTTTCCGGGTTACAGCCATAGATTTAGCTAAATAGAGAGGGAAGTAATCATATTGAATAACTGTTACAAAAATAACAATGATTACGCCCCTTTGATTAGCTTTTATTATTTATATTTAAAATATAAGCAAAAACGGTACTTAAGAAACTCTTATATTCGGCTCTGAGAGGTCAGATCGCGAAATGGACTTTTCATGTACACTTGGCAGGCCAAGACCTACAAAATGATATATACATCATGGGTCTAGGCCTTATGGTTGCTTAGATATAGGGCGCTCCTTTGTTAATATAGCTTATATAGTAAAAAAAACGGTACTTAATACGCCCTACAAAATGATATATACATCATGGGTCTAGGACTTATGGTTGTTGAGATCTAGGGTGATGACGGACAAACAGACAGACATACAGACAAACAAAACGGGGACAAAATAACTACTTTACTATGTCATTTTGCAGCTCGAAGGCATGATACAGCACTCAAAGGGAAATGACGTCATAGAGGATTTTTTTTTATAGCGACGGTGCTCCCATTCTGCCAAAAAAAATTGTACCATCGGGACGTCATGGGTCATAGGTTATTTACGAACGCGCTTGCTAGTGACCTAGTCTGATTAAAATGCTATTTGTTGTAAAAAAAAAACTAAAATAATTTGAGTGATATTATATATTATTATTATTATTTAATATTTAGGACTTTTACATTTCTTAATTTAAAAAATCCACAGAAACTATTTAAAACTGTAGATTTTTGAAAAAGCGATATCGAATCGACAACGCAAGACGCCATTTTGAATTATGTTTTCGTGACCTCGCTGGTCACGTGATTACTTTATCAAATACTATTGTTTTATTTATTTCTGGAGGTCGTTTATTTATAGAACGGATTCCCCACACACCGCGACCCAGACAAGCTTAGCGCTTTATAAGTAGGATACACACAAACTAGTATAAACATAACATATCGTATTTTGATGAACAAATAAATAAGTTTCCCGTTTTGTTTTCACAGCTAAAAGACCAAACATTGTGGTCAAACCACCAGCCAGAAAAAAACTGTACAAAGAATTAATAATTGTTTTAACTTGTCAAGCCACTGGCATGCCTCCACCTAAAGTCAACTGGTATAAAGATGGCCGCAGATTGATTAAAGGAAATCCTAGAATCGACATTTTATCATCAGGTAATTTTAAAACATTTAGAAATTTATCTAACTTATTTTATTATTTTATTTCTTTTATTCCTTTGGATTTCGCATCAATCTGCCAAGTTTGATTGGAGATGTATAGCCAATCATAATTTAATTAATTTACTGTTTATCGGAATATTACTTCCAGAAGAATGTTTTGTGTAAGTTAGGCATGTCATAATTAGTTTGTGTTATGGCCCTAACAAAAATCACTTTAAAAATGTAAATGGTCAGTTAGCATGGAAATCCTATACACATGGAAACCTAGCGCAAGTACATAACTAGTGTAACATGCACTCCCAGCGACTTTCATCAGTATGTATACTTTATAATTATAGGCATGTTTACTGGGTGACAAGGCAGGTGCCATTATTCAAGGGTGGCATTTTTTATACTTTTGGTAAACAGGATTGGGGCGGCATTTTTCTAGAGTCCAACCCGCGCACCAACAATGTTTCCAACGCCATTATATGTTTATTTCTTTTGAGTTAAATATAATGACATTAATTAATTTTGAGTTAAATATAATGGCATTAATTAACTGCTTTGATCATTTTAACATTGAAGAATAGAACTTTTTGTTTTGTATATAATAGAATACAATTGTTCGTCTTTCTGTAATTTGTTTCATGCACATAACTCGGCTATTTATTTATCTTTAAGATAATGTTGATTTTGTTTAAGTGAAACACCATTGTTTTGAATATTATCACCAGGTGAATTGCTAGTAACTCCGGCCAGAAAGTCAGACAGTGGTCAGTACATGTGTGAGGCTATCAATGACGTTGGTCGAGATACGGCCACTTCGTATGTCCAAGTGACTGGTGGGCCTACGTATAAGCTGTTATTAGAGATTAATTAAATCTAAATGCATTTTAATGCTGATAAAATAACTCGCACAACTATATGTGTATATAAAAAAATGACATGTCTTAGAAATAAAAAAAAATTCTTAAGCAAAGCTGGGGTTTAGTCCGATACCAGTGTCGGTATTTAGACGACTCCGACACCGTGTGGGTGGAGGGACGGAAATAATAATGTTATTGTTTTTATGATATATAAGGATATATATTGCACTATTATATTCATTTATAAATATATAATAGAATATACGTGTGTAATAATACAGTTATTTTTGTTGGCATATATCAACATGAGACAGTTTGCTATAAGATCAAACTGAAAATATTGATAAATATATTATAAACCTAAATCTTTCAGTCAATAAATAAACAACTGTTTACGTTTGCAACGAATTCGTCGCAAGTCTCCATCTTTTTTATCAAACATCTGGACATTGCCTAAGTAAAAATATCTGTTCATATCGATAGATAGGAAGGCAGCCGGACCTGATGGTATTCCACCAGTAGCCATCAAAGCAGGCAAAGTAACAACAACTGAAATATTACTACCACTTATACACAAAATATGTAATGAAGGGAAAGTACCCAAAGACTGGAAGAGAGGTCACCTTGTTAAAATTCCTAAGTAAGGAGTCCTGGAGCTCTGCAAGAACTGGAGAGGCATAATTGTGCTATCTGTGCCGAGAAAAATACTAACTCGCATCATTCTAGAGGGGCTGAGGGATGCTAATGATAAACAGCTTAGAACAGAACAAGCCAGCTTCCGAAAGGACAGGTCCTGTACTGACCAAATCGCTACACTAAAAATCGTTATTTAACAATCCATGGATTGGCAATCCACCTATTACTTAAATTTCATAGGCTGTCGCCAAGCCTTTGACAGCATAGAAAAAGACACCATCTCGCAACTCCTACGACACTATGGTGTCTCAAAGACCTTCATAGTCTCATCCAGCAACTCTATGAAGGTGCCGCCTGCCAAGTGAAACATAAAGGCAAGCTGACAGACAAATTTGAAGTTAAAACCGGACTACGCCAGGGATGCTTACTTTCCCCCAAGATCTTCCTTTGTCACAGGCCCCTTGCGGGATCCATGTGGTCGTTGTCTACGAGCATGATCACCTACTGAGTTTGGCCAGTATTTGTATTTTACCCAGCCACGTGGTTCCACAGGACGCGCACAACACAACAAGAAATGATAACCAAAACACGTACAACTACAACGAGTAGACTGAGTAGTGTTTATCTACATAAAAGCAAACATTTACATGGTGCCCTAATAAGGGCAAGTAGCCTCAACCGCTACTATAACAATACTTACATTAAACATCATAATCTAGCAAGATCGAATGGTCCCTACCTGGGGCTGGTAGTTCTAAAAAGAACTCAGAAATGAGCTGGTCGAACTCTTGAGTGAGTCCGACCACTCAGTCTGTTTTACTCTGCCCCGGACCGAGCTGACCAACTGCCTGACTCCGACGCTCTCACTCCAACTGACTGACTCCGACTGCCTGGAAACTAACTCGAGTCTCCAGCCACGCACATCCGATTTCGCGGCTCATGCGTGCTGAGACTTCACTGACCAATGGGCAGCGAGCCGTGTAGACCCCACCCATCACGCGTGGTCAGTTGACCACAGTGTGAACACATGGGAAGACCAAAGCCTTTGACTATCTTTGTTATCTTCCCTGAGTCGATGACACAACGAGGGGGGGGGGAATAGGAGAGGACTAGATTTCACCAAAACCTCTCAGAATGTGACATCCTTATAGTCATAGAATGGGTCATGAGGCAGGCAACTCAAGGTACAAAGACTGGGAAACAGTGGTCTATGACTCAATGCTTAGAAGATATAGACTTTGCTGATGACTTGTGTCTATTAGCTCAGAAACATCAGCCTATGCAGCTAAAAAGAAATAAATTAGCACAAGAAGCAGCCAAAAACTGTGCTGCATATAAATACAGACAAGACAAAAGCCATGGCCTTACTTAGCAAAAGCCAGGCAACTATCACCCATGGCGATGTGCATTTGAAGGAAGTAGACTATTTTACCGACCTCGGTAACATTGTTTCTACAACAGGCGAATCAGACGACGATGTAAAAGCCAGAATATGCAAGGCAAGACATGCCTTCGTCTCCCTGAAGCCTGTATGGAAAACATCATCCCTCTCAAACAAACATAAACTCCGGATTTTCAACAGCAACGTCAAATCGGTCCACTTATATGGGGCAGAAACATGGAGAGTCACAAACTCATTTACCAATAGACTACAGACGTTCCTAAATGGCTGTCTCGGGAATATCCTAAAGATAAGACACTAGATAAATTCAGAAACGAAGACCTTTGGCAACTGGTAAACGAAGATCCCATAGATCTACAAGTGTCTAGGAGAAAATGGAGATGGATAGGCCACTCACTAGGGGAGCCTCCAGTAGACATCACGAAAATGGATCTGCAGTGGAACCTCCAAGGCCAGAGAAAGGTTGGCCGCCCAAAGTTCACTTGGAGAAGGTCTTGCGAGCAGGAGATGAAAAGTTGCAAACAGAAATGGGGGGGGGGATTTAAAAAGGCCTTCCAAATTGGAGTGCGCTAGAGATTGGCTGCAGTGGCCATTTGCTCCGCAACGAGTTCAAGGAATTAAGTCAAGTCATATTATAAACCTAAATCTTTCAGTCAATAAATAAACAATTGTTTACGTTTGCAATGAATTACCCGCAAGTCCACATCTTTTCTGTCAAACATCTGGACATTGCCTAAGAGTTTTTTTTTTGTTGTTGTTGTTGTTTTTTTTGCTGTAGCACCATGAAATTTTAAGTTTAATATTTTTCTAAATAAAAATAATACATGTTCTGAATCATTTTTCTACTCATATTTGTTTACTATTTAAAAATAAATAAACTATTCACCGACACCGGGTAACGCTTAAATTCCGACACCCCAGCCCTTGTTTTAAGAACTTTACTGACGAGTGAAGTATTACTGGTCAATAACTAAATTAAATATGTTCCGATGACTTTAAACATCAATAGCCTGAGTCAAAGTTTAAATCGATATATTTATAACAGAATACACATCTGGATGTGCAGATGAAACAACCGATGGCCTACACTTACAAAGAGACATTCAGGCCTGCATAGGTGCTTGGAATGGTCACGTGAGGTTGGGAAGAATTCTATGCAGTAAAGGTTGGCGTGTCTGCAGCCCGAAAGATCAAAAAAGTCTACAGGAGTTGAGTACTTATGAGATATTCGACTTGCCTGGATGTTTCGCTTACAATGCTGCCAGTGCCACAAACAAGTGTAAAAGGTAGCCATATTAGACCAGACAATTATCTTATTTAACTATTGGCATCACACATTATATCACCTTGTTTGGCCATTGTTATTTCACAATATTCTAATTAAACAATTGGTAGCTAAAAGCTGCATGAATGCCCCTTTAAAGATTTGTGAAGTCCCTGTAACTATAAGGATGAGATGATTATCTCTTCCATCCTTTAAACCACTATGCGACTGTTTTGCAATACTCTTCTTTCATCCGATTGTGCAATGGCCATGGAGTGACCACGGGAGACATACAGAAGATTTACTAGGAATTATTACTGCAATGGAGGTCCCTAGACTGTGGAGCGGCTCTAAGTAGCTATGTACACAAAAATGTTTAGCAGGGGCCAGGCATTCTACAGACGGGGCCAGGCTATAGCAGGGGGGGGCAGGTAATACATTTTACTAAGTAGAACAAATAAGCAGGGGGGCCAGATAATAAGCAGGGGGTCCCGGCCCCCGGCCCCTCCCCCCACACGCTACGGGCCTGATATATATATATATATATATATATATATATATATATATAAATATATATATATATATATATATATATATATTATTAGGGAGCGACCGATATGCCTTTTTACCGATAGTCCGATACCGATATTTTCCCCCAGCATTTTACCGATACCGATATTTTTTTTAATCAACACCAATGCCAAACACGTGTTTTTTCTCGTGCTGTAGTTCCCAATTAATGACGTATGTCAACCCATGTTCACCCCTTCCCTGTCATATTTTGTAACACTTCGCCCACACGTAAGTCTTGTTTACCCCCCCCCCCCAACCTTCCCATCCCAAAAAAAAATACACACAGATGTTCACTAATTGTATCATTCAAGGTCATACATTAGAATTAAGAAATGCTAATCCTATTGTTTCAAGGTCATATCGCTGATGCTATTCATGTAGACGTGACGATTTATGTGTACGGGTTTTTTTTTTCCTTTTTTTTTTAAATCTTGTCTGATCTGGTTATAGAATTGGGTTATTTACTGATTTTTTTTTCTGCAACTCTGTTGTGAAAAAAAAACAATGTATCGGCAGCCAAAAAACGGCCGGTCCGATAGTTAACCCATAGTACCAATATCGGTTCAACTATCGGTCGCTCCCTACAAAAATCGGTCGATCCGATATAAACCGATAGTGCCAATATCGGTCCGATACCGATCCGATTATCGGTCGCTCCCTAATATATATATATATATATATATATATATATATATATATATATATGTAATTCAAATATGTGTATGTTCATCTCACAGCTGCAAGTCTAGCAGAATGGCTGGTGTGGGTAAAGATTGTGGCTATGTGAATCTCTCCCACTCTTCCTGTTTAACTCAGGGGAGGATTGAAGTGTTTCCACCAAACTTGACCTCAACCTGTGAGCACACGCCTGGGTTGACAACAGGTGTTTTATGTTGCAGAAAAAACAAACAAGGTAAACATAATGTCTTGATATATATCACACAAATATAAATCGGAATGGTAAATATATTTGGTATCAGAGCCGTTTGCTGGATAGGTAAACTAGGCTCCCTAGGGTTCTCACTGTTCGGTCTTTAACTGTTACCTAAAAAATAAATGATATTACAATAACCTCTGCATTCAAAAATACTTAGTCCCAAGATTTGCAAGCGTGTTAGCCTACATCCCAAAAACTTTGCCTAGATCCAGCACAAACATAACTTTTGATCTCTGTGAAGTAGCTAACCATAGAAATATTGTTTTTGTTATTCTTCAAAAACTAAAAATCTACAATTATCTTTACTTTACTTTAAATATTGTTATCTTGTTTAATGATTTTTTTCTAGCACATAAAATAATCCACGTCTGTGACGATTTTATTTTATTAAACTATAAGTATTAAACAACCAGATTCCTCCATACAGGAATTTCTATGGCAGTTTTTTTTATTGAATGTTATAAATTTATTGATGACTTGGTATATCGTTGGCAGTGGCGTCACTAGGGTTGGTGTCACCCGGTGCGGTAACTCATGGTGTCACCCCTCTCATGACACCCCATAGACATTACAAAATAAGAATATAGGCCTAAAACTAGTTATTTTGCATTTTGGTGTCACCCCTTGTGAGGGTGTCACCCGGTGCGATCCGCACCCCCTAGTGACGCCACTAATCCTTGGTAATGATTGGTATCGTTGCTTACAAATATCAGAAATGATTTTAAAAAAGGGATAAAAAAATTTAAAAAAAAGGGATAATTTGTGCAAGTATAAGGCCTAAACATAATTTATATATATTTTTTAAACAAGTATCACTAACATTTTATGGGAGTTATTTTACTTTTTGGCAACTCTAAATATAATGGTGCAAAATGTCACTTACTTTAATAGACTTACTTTGAAATCAACAAAAAAATATCATTCCTCATAAGTGTGGATATACCCTTTTAATGCATTTTTTGTTTGTTTAATTTCAGAGAATAAAAGTAAATGTAGTCCTGAGTGTGAAAATGGTGGACACTGTCTGTTACAAAACAGATGCCAGTGTAAAGAAGGATATAAAGGAGCTAGATGTCAGAATGGTGAGGATGGTACATTTTTTTTATTATAGAATAAAACTAATAATTCAAACATTTAACAAATGTTCATACACCTAAAATTAGATTCTTAGTAGAATTATTTTTTACAGCTCATGAAAAATATATATTCATTGAAATAGAAATGTCCTTTTATGCTATTCTTTCCTACAAAAAAATGAAGTCAGTAATTAGTTTAAGTCAGTTGAATATGCCACAAGGTAGTAGAGTTTCCCTTACAAGCCTATACTGACCATGTATTTCTGTAGCCATGGCTATTGTGTAGCTAGTAGTACAATGCCCTTCCAAATGGTACCCATTTGTAAGCTGTGTAGACTTAGTGACATTAACTGTCACTCACAGGGACATGTACTTTTGGTTAGCAGTCGAGCACTCTACCAGATTGCACCTGCCTCCCTAAATTTGCCTCTAAAGAAATCATCACATGTTTTAAGAGTTAGCTACAAAGACGTTAAGTTCATCTTTAACCAACACAATAATCTGTTTGTTGCATTTTTAGGTATTGTATATTTTATAAAATATCTACACAGCTATCTGTCAGCCAGACTGTGGCAGTAAAGGAGTTTGTGTCAGACCAAATACTTGCAAGTGTGAGACAGGTTACACTGGACAGACATGCAGGAAAAAAGATAACACATGTCCAATGACTTGTTTGAATGGTGGAAGGTGTCATTTGGGAAAATGCAAATGTTTACAAAATTTTCATGGTCAAGATTGTCAGTTTAGTGAGTAATGTTTTGTTCAATATTTAAATGATGGTTTAACATTTACAGTGCTGTATTGACAGTTGATTAATGTATATCAATACATATTCTTAACAAGAGCAGTTTTTTTTTAATCACAGTGAATAAAGTTTTATATCTGGTTTATTATAGGGTTTATGCATTTATTTATTTTTGTTTTTTAAAAAGCATGATACAAAATTTTTGTTCCACTTTTGAAAAATAAATATCAGTATCCTTTTACCATTGTTAAATGATTAACGATGAATAAATGTAGTTGTTAATTTGGTCAGCAGTCCTCTGCTGTATATTTGCTACATAAACGACATTTACATTTAATTTATATTAATTTAATTAGAAACATTTCATTCATCTGCCCTTGGTCTGGCCATTTTATTAAATTAAAGAACCCACTGTGGCCAGCGGCTCAAAAAGTTAGCCAACCCCCATACTTACCATGTATTGTCCACTTTCATGGCAGATAAATAAAAATATTTTGTACTTATCTTCTTTGTCAGGTTTGCACCAAAATGTGGAGCCAAAAATTAAAGAAATCATAAGATGATATTCAAAATGATTGATTTTGGCACAAAATGAATAATCAACAATATAAATTGTTTTTAAAAATAAAAAAAAAACAAAGATCAATATTGATTTATTTATACAAAACTGGATAAATTGAAAACATTCAACTTTACACTCAAGTCTTCTATTTGTAATTATGTATGTTATTTTTTCCCTTATTCAGTGTTATGCTTGAAAAGTTATTTATGTTTACTTAATGATACACAATGAAAGATAAATTCTGTAATTTATTCTATACATCTCCTATAGACCATTTTAAAAAAAATTCAGCAATAGTTATAGACCAAAAAAGATACAGACTTTAATGGAATTGATTTAAGCTACATATGTTATGTCTGAAATTTTTTATTGAAAAGGAAGGTTCAGAAAATAATTAAATTTCAGGTATAATTTGATCTCCAACCTAATTTGAAGAAAATAAGTTTCATATTTCCTTTATTTTTGTATGCACAAAAACTACAGCTCAATTAAAATTAAATTAGACCCTTAACAAGTTTGGTCATTGAGGGATGGACTTCAGAAACATTTCACTTGATAGGTCACCTTTTCTCCAATGGTGGAGCAGTTTCCAGTGAGTGTGAAGTCCCTTTAAGGATGAGATGAAATCTCTTAGATCCTGTAAACCACTAATGGGACGGTTTTAATGGTGCCCTTCTATCATCCCCACCATAGTCGATAGTGCTATGGCCATGAAGACACCACGGGAAATATATCAGGAACTTGAGCCAAGACCTGAAAAATTTCCTAGGTCCTCACCGGAGATCTAACCAGGTACCTTCAGGTCGACAGTCTATTTTTTGGTCTATTTTGGCCTTTCCATTCCTTTCTAGGATGGCCTGTTTGTCGCATTCTGTCAAGTACCCTGCAAGATGGTTGTACAGTTGACAGTTGTATGAAATATGACCAAACCATGTAAGAGTTTGCTATTTTACTGTAGCCAGGAGAAGTTCGTAAATTTTAATCAGGTCATAAAAACTATTCCTTACAAATATGTTGGTATTATACTCTCAGGTATGAAATTTTAGCACTTTGTAAGGGACCTTTTCCAGTGAACAGTGACTATGCTTTGCACCTAAAGAGCAGGATGGGTAGCTTAAGTGAATTTTACATTCTCAATGATCTATTTTTGTTCATGCACCTTGACACATTCATTATTTATTTTTTGTGAATTAGGAAATGTGTAATACATTTGTAAAATATCAGCATTTATTCTTCCCTTAAATTAAGATAACACTGATTGTTTAAATGCAAACATATCTGCAAAATAATAATATCAAAAAAAATAAATACAGTAACCAGATGTGACCTAAGTGTAAAATACCAGAGATGAAGATAAAAAAATGGATCTAATCATTACTTGATTATGACCAAAGCTTATTAAGCATGAGGTCAAGAGATATTTTTTTCCTCTCTATCTCTAGAAAACTGAAAGAAAAACTAAACAACAGCTTCAAAAGAACACTGATGAAAAATATGTAGTTCATTTATAGAATAAACATATTAAATGAATGGGAATAAAGACATCCTGATGGTGTGCTAATTTTCATATTTGTGAATATTGCATATGAATTAGGAAATAGATCCAATATTATAACAGAAAAAAATTAACAAGAACAAAATTTTAGTGTATTGTTTAGTTGACTCACCACATGTATAGGTGATGATACTTTCCTCATATTTTTAACTAATTAAACAAAAAGTAAAATTTCAAAGGCATATTTTAATTAAAACAGCACCACTTTGGCCATACAGAAAAGTAATTTTTTTAATGATAATGTAAATCACATCAAAGAGTGGAAATTAAGAAATTATAGAAGACTAGTTTTTTTTTATGAATAACTTTTATTCACTTTTAAATATCTTATTGAGTGGTTATATAATAAATATCTTACTATTCACAACATTATTAAGGGAGGCATTAAAAAAGTACTGTAAAAAAAAAAATTTGTTAATGCCTAAGACATGTTAAATAAAGATGCTTTTGGGACAAACTATAACTGATTTAAAAATACATCAACTAATTGTGTAAATTTTTGTATAAAACTTAAAGGTAAATATTATTCACTAGCTGTACCCTGCAAAACTTTTGCATAGAGTTATATCCCATTAGGCTTGATTGATAGGCTAGGTTATTTTTGGTTGCAGACAGATCCAATTTTTTCATTATTGTATTTTAAACTGGAATACTGTTGTATTCTTTACTTTCGATTTAACGCAAAACCCACACCACTATTATTTATATTATTGTTGAAAGTGAAAATGAAGAAATAAAAAACAATGTAAGAATTTTAATGCCAATAGGATACAAACAATAGGAATGGTTGTGCTGCTTTTGTGGCCACACAGGGGGCATAGCTAGAGGGGGCACCAAAATGATACTTTAAAAAAAATGTCACCCTCTTGTAAAGCGACTTTAAATTTACACATGCAATATGTTTTTGCTAATTTCACACATT
The DNA here is from genome assembly GCA_021962125.1 of Bulinus truncatus. Taxonomy (NCBI): domain Eukaryota; kingdom Metazoa; phylum Mollusca; class Gastropoda; family Planorbidae; genus Bulinus; species Bulinus truncatus. The sequence continues at coordinate 2,126,295 of JAGDYQ010000043.1, read as the reverse complement.
ATGCTGCACAATTAAAACATCATAAAAAGGGCAAGAGACATTGCTCAAAAGATGGAAGTTCCATGTAGATTCCGAGAGAATGGAAAGAGTCGTATCAGTAGACTTCCATCTGAACATGTAAAAGATGAAGGAATCAATCGAAACCCCTATAAATATGCAATAATTTTTTTTTAAGGTATAATCCTTTTTTTCTTCATGTTCAGTGGAAATTTAAAAGAATGAGTCGAATATGGGACAATTTCACCTAACTCGTGAGGCATTTGAAGTTAAATCTGTTAAAGAATTGCAGCAATCTTTGAAGATTTCTCATAGGATTTTAGCATAAATAAATCAGACATTTGTCTATGGGTAATTGTTTTACATTTCAATATAAAGCAATTGTATAAGATGTTCTGTCAGCATCAAGTATCTATATCAACAAAATGCCATTACAAAAAAAGGTTGTACATTAAATGCTATGCGCTAATTTTTATTTGTCTTATAAAAGCATGTTTCAACCATTTTGTAATGAAAGGCTATATTTCATCTGTAAAGTACATAACAGCATATTTTTAGGCATATTTTGTCATTTAAATGAACTTTTAAAGCACTGGTTACAGAATATTATATCTCTAGCCCTAGAATTTGCTCGACTGTCAACGTATGGGTCAAAGGTTCAAACCTCAGTGAAAAAAAAAAAGTAAGTAAAGTTCCCTTAGCCCTATAATGGGCCATCGGGACAGATGAAGTGTAGAATTCATCCATTTCTATAACCTCGGCATATAAAGGGATTGTGTGGTTAGCACAATGTCCAGCCGCCTATACTTCCCCAACTTAAGTCAGGTACCCATTTAAAGCTGGGTGGACTTGTGGGAAGACTTTGCAACACATTACACCTGGGAAAATTCCCATGGTTTTCACCGAGGATCAATCCCAGAACTCTCAGGTCGACAGTCGAGTGTCTATACAACAGGCCACCTGTCCCACTAAACCTCAGTGAAGTCTCTGAAATTTTTCAGGTCCTAATGGAAGTTTCCAAGTCTACCCAGCTGACAAATGTTGGGGAAGTAAAAGCTGCCGGGCATTGTTCTAGCCAATCCCTTAATGTCTTGACTAATGAAACAGATCAATTCTACACTTATATACCCTGATGAGCCCTTGAGGGTTAATGGGAACTTAGCTTTTTTTTATTACTTAATTTCTCATTTAAGCAATATATGCATTTTTACTTCATTTAATGTGATATTTTAGGTTATACTGACTATTGTACTTTATTTGGTTGTTATTGGTCTTTTTTAGGGAATGAATGTATGCATATTTCTAACTTTTTTTTACGTCACAGATATCTAAACCTTAGTTATGATCACTGTTACTTGTGTAAAAAATCAAAGATTAAATAAACAAAGAAAAACTACAGAATAATGCTCATTACAACAAAAAAAAATCACATACGTATGAACTTAATGTACAAATAATCACTGCTTACACTTATATGTGGAGCTGTACACCCAGCATGTCTAAATATGAAAAGGGCATGGAGGCATCATGTCAATTTGTCAGATAATTTATAAAGTGGCTGAGTTATTATATTTCCATTAAAAAAAATTTTTTTAACCATTAAATAAAACAAATACACAATAACTCATTTATATAAACATAGTTGTCATATTTTGATAAAATGAAATGTCTGAAAAATTATTTTTTTTATTGATACATTGGATGCTTAAAAAAACATGGTAAGTACTACATGTTATTACAAATAACATAATTAGCATCTGCTTACCCTAACACATACTAATTTGTATTTATGTAACATTGTATATATATGTATATATATATATATATATGTCATAAGCTGGACATAAAAGATTTCTTTATCTAGGTTTAATAAACTTGTGATATCTGTAGTAATATAAACCATAAGAACGACCATAACCTTAAAGGATTATATTTGTATCTATTGCATTAGCATAGAGATTTTTTTTTTAAATAACTACAAATCACAATGCCTTATTAAGAAATAATTGTAAAAAATTTTAATTAATAAATTTTTATAAAAATCCTTTTTATCATAATATTGTGAGACATAATAATTATGCAGATAGTAAAACTCCACTGCAATATGAAAATATTCTGATAAAATGCTTTATGTTTTTTTTTTTTTGGTTTCCTTTAACCAGTAAACAGTATAACTGAAACCTGATATTATTCTTCCAAGTTTGTTGATACAATTTCAAAATAAACTTACAAGGTTATCATACAAGTCAGTAATGAAAATAAAAACAGACATTTAAATAAAAAAGTATATTATATACCAAGGGTGGCCAAGCATGAGGTCAATGACAGCAACACTCCAACTTCTTATATAGTAAAAATACTTCAACAAGACAACAAATCATAATTTACTGAACTACTGAAGAGCATAATTAAAAAATAGAAAAACTAGTTCATTGTGAGCTGCACATTAACTCATCAAAGAGCCACATGTTAATCTAAGAGTCTCAAAAGTCCCTCTGTTATATACTGTTAGAATTATAAGTAACAAAAATATTTTCATCAAAAGATTATTATTACCAGATAATCAGATTTTTTTCTTTTTTTTCAAATCTTTTTCAAAAATATCCAGCTGATGTTTTTCATCGTTTGTTAAATTTTCTAAAGTCACTGATTTTTCTTTCAACTCCTTTGTAACTCTCATTAAGTACTGAGCATCAGGATAGCCATAACTGTATTTGGACAAATAAAAGATATTAATTATTAAAAGTAAGCCTGACACAAAAGAAAATTAATCTTTTCACTTAAATTTTTGAAAAATGCATGGTAAGACCAATGGGATATTACTTACCTTCCACCATTAAGACTTGTTTTATGATGAATGTCATTCCAAGTTATTCTGTCATTTATATTCAGAGTCAGAGATGAGCCAATAGTAAATGTGAGTCGCCTCATGAATGCAACTTTCAGTAGTAACAAAACTTTTAAGGCCTCAGGGGTATCTGGTAGATAAGCTTTTCTTAATGTAGAACTGTATGACTTTCCTGGATTGGGGTGGTTTTCCTAAAATTAAATATTTCTCCAGAAAATGAGAAGCCATTTAATGCAGAATTATTGCTTCTATGACCTGTTGGTAGTTGTGTGAAATTTAACATACTTCTGTGTCATTTAATCTCTATTAATTAGCATTTATCATGTATCATAACTAGAGAGGATGACAGGATCCCGGACAAATATGAGCTCAATAAAAACTTATATGGAAATGATCCCATTCTGAGTTATCCTGAAGTTCTTTTAAATTCAATAAAATTACTAGATGTTTCAACTCATGTATTCTTTTGATCATTCATAACTGCTCTTTACGGATGCTATAAATGTCCATAATTTTTTTCTTATTTTCCTTTCATATAGATAAATGGGTTCATAGATTAATAAATGGTTGAAAATGTTTCATAATGTCACAAGAGAAATACACTTCTGTTTACATAAATACTTGTCCAGTGTATTATGTAGAATTTATAGTTCTAAACATTTTGGTGCTCATTTGTTATTTTCATATTTCTCTCATTGGAAGAACCCATGAATCATATAAATAGAATAATTCTACTTAATATGTACAGTGTTCAGATTGTATTATCATCAATACTAGAGTAGAGAGCAGTTGAGGCTTATAAATGAGATATAGTTAGTGCAGTGTTGACAATCAAAGTAGTGAGCTATAGTAGACTTATTGATAGCTTTTGAAAATCTCTAGTGTTTGAATAAGTGAATTTCATTAAAATTGTTTTATGTTGTGAGTTGCACAGAGTTTGTTATTTCATTTGAATAAAGTGAAGTTGAATAATTAAGAAAAATTTGACCAGAGTGAAAAACTAGCGAAACATTTTACCAGCCTGAAAAATTAGCGTAACATTTGACCATATCCGCATTACTAGTCAATAAAATTGGAAAGGTTCTCTCAGCTTTAGTATTTTTATTTATATAGAATAAAGAGAATAAGATTAAGTGATAATATTTTTTTTATTTATTGATACTATTATGTAATTTTTGTTAAATTTTCATTACAATTAAAAAAAATTAAACATTTTTTTATTTGAAAAAATTAATGCACAAAGCACAAGAACTTATATGATTTTTCACATAACTAGTATTTTTCTGCAAACATTGCTGCATATAATAAAAGACCTTTAAAAAAGTGAATACTATTCCAATGAAGAATACTATTAATGAAGGGCTGTAGAAAAAATTCTAAATTTTTGTTAAGTGCTGTTTCTATTTTAATACCTTCTAAAAGAAATTAGTTTATCTGGGGATATCTCTCTCTGGAAGATAACTCTTTTATTCTGCTATCTCGGGTTAAGCTAAAAGTGGTCAATCAGAAGTCCTAGTTATCTGTCATTCTTTTTTTTACCCTTTCATTATATATTTTTTTAAAGGCTACTGATTAAATGCAATCAACGCATGATTACTGCATTTTAAAAAAAATGAAGCGATTTAATTTTTTAGCACTAGCACCTAAATACATTAATTTTACCCAAATGCTGTTATTCAGGGTTGCAGGAAAAAATCAAGAAAAAAAATCAGTAAATAGCCAGAAACAGAAATAGATCCGAAAAGATTTTAAAAACAACAAGAAAAAATATCCAATAGGATTGTCATTTCTTAAGTCGATTTTCTGAGCATAAATGATACAATTAGTGAATATCTGCAGGCCAGACCCACTAGTTTGATTGACAGGTGCCATGGGTTTTTAAGAAGGAAAAGACACTTGTGAAATGCAGTGGAGTGGAAGGTAGGGTAAGCAAGAGATACATGGGGGTGAAGTGTAGCAAAATATGACAGGGATGGGTGAGTGAGGGGTTGACAAGTGTCATGAGTTGGGAGTTTTTTTTTTTTAAAAAAGTAATTCTGAATATCCAGTTTTATTCATATGTCTTCAAAAATTCTAATTTATTTACCGGACATGAATATAGTTAATTAGCATGATTTACAGACAACTTAATTGTTTGCATATTGTCCCTTTTTTCATTTTTATTATTAATACATTAAAAGATACTATGAGCGCATCATAAAACTCATACAACCTAATTCAATTCAATTCAATTATCTAGTTCTCTTGTGGGTATTAAGTGTTTTTAACATGTTCTGGCATAGAAATCAGCAAATAGAACTTCAGTTCTATTCAGCAATGGCTGAAACATAAAAATCTACAACAATGGCTCACAAACGTGCGTGATTCGCCACCCACCAAAAAATTGGAGAAATTTAATATAAATTTAATTGCAAATATTCAGGATCAAATAATTATTAAAATTTTGCAACTGAATTTCAAATCAACATGACAGTGTTGCAGCCCACACTTTGAGAAACACTGATCTGGGAGAAAAGAAATATATTAAAAAGGTCTGTTTCCATTGGTGCTGCAACCTTTCAAACAAAATTAATTTGGAAAAGAGAACATTTTTTTTTCTCATCTAATAGGGACATTAAATTCAATTATGAATATTTTCTTCTTAAAATGAATACAAAGTCATAATGCTCAGCCAAAACATATTTTAATAATAAATTGCAACATTATTTTAACCAACTTCTTATATTTATATCACAAATATAATTCATTCAAAATCAAATGTCGTCAAAGGTAATTTTAATATTGATTAAAATATTTTAATATTATACATAAGGGGCTGTTCACATATTATATACCCCTGAAGGAGGAGGGGGTGGATGCAAAGTTGTTATTTTTGTTATATTGTTATATTACACAAGTATGTTATATGGGGGAGGGTAGGGTAAAAAATTGACATTTTTTGCATTATATAATATGTTAACAGCCCCTATATATATATATATGCTGCAAACAAACTCAAGATTTTTAAATGAATTTCATAATAAATTGGAGATATGCAAGAGATTTTTCTCACTAAGAATAATTAAATTATTTTCCTATTTAATGCATTTAGAGTTTATTACCTTTTGTTTTCCAGATTTAAAACAGTACTCTATTTCCCATGCATCATAACGTTCATATCCAGCTGCATGTTGGTGCTTTAAATATTTCACAAGCATTTCACCATTGGGTTGATTTCCTTTCATTATTCCAAAGGCTGTACGACAATATGGACATTTCTGGACTTTTCTAAAGCAAGAGTTACAAATCTCGTTGTAACAGCAGTGGAGAGTAAAACAGACATTTTCATCTAAGCAGATTTGACACTGGCGTGCATTTCCTACATCCACTGAAATTTCAGGGTATTAGAAAGAAAAAGTTTACATTTTCCAGAGATTATATTAAAGTTTATTAACTAAAAAGATTATGGATGAAAAAAACAGAAGCCTCTAGTAGTGTAGGAAGGAGGGGAAGGGGGGAGTAACAAACCCAAAAATCTGCTGATTGCACATACTGAAAGACTCACTAAAACATACATCTATTGACAGAAGATTAATACATATACACTGAAACATATATGTAATGAAAAGAGATACAGACAAACACACACACATACACATTTAATCTGAAAGGCCATACATACTCACTGACATAAACATCTGTATAAAAGAGATATAGTTTAATTATATAAGTACACCACCATGTGCAAAGTTTGCATCACATTTTCACCAACAGATGACAATACCATATGTACAATGTACAGTCACTTTACATTAATACATATGGCAATGCTGATCACAAGACAAAATGGGGATGTGGTTAGCTCAATGCAAGACATATATCAAAATTATTGATATCATGTGATGAAACAATATTGTACTGTTTGGTGTCATGCTGTGCGTTGATGTGTTTCTTGTTGTAATATTTATATGTCATTAAATGTATTGATGTCTGACTAAACTAGAGATGTAATGAGGTTAGTACACCACAATGCGCCAGGTGACATCACACATTTCACCAATATGATCACACATGGTGTTATAATGCACCAAATGAGGTCAAAAATCAAAATGGAATACAAAAAAAATTAGGTTGAAAATTCTATCATTCAATTCCCAATACAGAAAAAATTAACAGATTCCTCAATGTCATATCATGCACATTAGGGTGCATCACCACAATAGAGGAAAAAATTGATTGTTTGTTTTTGAGCTGTCTATGTTTCTAATTTTTTCTAATATCATTAATAATAACTAGAGCTGTTGTTCGATTAAAAAAATTGATTGAAATTAACGCATGATTAAAAATTTTAATCGCAAATTAACGCACATTTTAATCGACACAATATAATACATTTTGTTTGTATTCAGACTAGTAAGTCATAATATCATAGCATAAAATTGGTATAATAGAATAGTCAGATTAATTTACGAAAGAGGTATAAATAATTGTAACAGATTTATTAAGCATTAGCACATATGTCTGTTGAGTTAGTTATTGGGACCAATTCTTTGACATGTATCCATCACGTCAAGTGATGCGAGTTTTTTTTAATCAACAACCATGCCAAACAAGTGTTTTTCTCGTACCATAGGCTCCGAGATAATGACGTATTTCAACCTCTCTCGCCTCTATCCCTGTCGTACTTTGCTTTACCCAACCCTCCACTACCGTACCTACCCCTTCACTTCCCATCCCATAACAACCTCAGATGCCTATTCAGGGCACGGATTACTGACTTGGATATGTCTCTGTTGACATCGTTGTAATCCAAAAGTCGCTTGTAGAGCTGTAGATCATTCCATGGTGCATCCACACTCTTTTTGCAAGTGAGCCACCACACGACATAAACATGTGTTACAAGTGTAGCAAATGCACGAATCTTTGGCACTTGATCACGTGTGGTAATAGTACCTGGAGGCAATAATTGAATTTTTTTCTCACAGTGCAATCTTGAGGCACTATATCAGCTTTGCCATCCATCGTGCTTTGTGCAGGGCACCTGGTCTTTTAAAGTTAACCTCCTTATTTGTAGCATTCAGGTAAACAAGGGACAGCTTAAGGAATTAGTGGCAGTCGTCTCGCAAGAATTCGGTTTGTTTACTAGAGTTGGCATGTGCAATTACCGCATCTCTCATTATCGTCAGTCGCTCTTGTGCCTTCAGATCATGATCAGCTAACGTAAACGAACTACAAACGTGAGACCAATCATGTGCCACCAACTCCCAATTACTTCGTAGTTTGGTGAACAAAGTTATATCCGGGGATTTGGACACTTCTATTTTCATGTCTGCAAACACATGCGAGAGGATAACTTCACCAATGTGATGGCGACAACCTGACCACAGAAGAGCACGTTGCAGCATATTTTGTATGGCAATGCAGGCAGCAGTCTGATGACCAGTGTTTGATCTTGTTGTGTCGAATGTCATATTAACGATACAATCATTACAATGCCACTCTGTCATTAGCTTCATGGTTAATTCTGCAATTATTTCACCAACGGGTTTCTTTGTTGCCTTGGCATAATTTGGCACTCCTAGAAGTTTCAATTGCTTTGCATCACCGACAACAACTGTTATGCGTTCTTCAGTGACACGATGATTTTTTAGAGAAGGTGTCAGTTTGCCATCCCAGTGGAGAGTGCAGAGTTTGGGTGGTTCCCAGGAGTCGTGGATCTTTGTAGATATCTCACTTAAAACTTTGCGACGTGAACGATCTGCAGTGGCATAGGAAGAAGCCACCATTGATACATCACCCCCTGACTCGCTAATAAGGCCCTGTGTGAAAGCTGCTTGCTGTGTTGGTGTAATCTTTAATCTTGTCGCTAGTGACACAAGATTTGGTCGGCTTAAAACATCTGGAGGTACAAATACCAAAGCTCCTGTTGGCTTTCTTCGCTTTTGCAATGGCATTATATCATCCAAACAGTTATCAACAAACTCCATATTATCTTCAGATTTAGAAGTAGAATCATAGGTTCGATCACTGCTACCCTCGCTGGAAGGCACTAATATCGTTGAACATGCTGCATTTTCTTCTCTTCGCGCGTTTCTGACGTTCCGATGTTGCGACATCTCGTGAATGGCGTCGAGCGACTTTTTTTGCAAGTGTTTTGTCAAATGATCCAAAGCTGGAAGACCTGTCTCCTTTCATAGACCTCAAGAATGCTAAATCTGCTGCATTCTTGATAATAGTCTCAACATTTGGTGGCCACAGTTGAAAAGTTGTTGCCAACATAGATTTCATTTGTTCCAGTTTACGTTTGGTGGCTGGTGTGTTTCGGCGACTTTTATCAATTGAACGAAGTTTATTGTATTCATCAAGAAGCTGAACAATCTTCTCACAAGCTCTCCGCTCTGTCACCATTGGAATGTTTGTTTTTTCGCAGAAAGCAGTAACTTGATTCAGCACAATTTTGGCAGTTGTAAATCGAGAAGGTGCACCAAGAGAACCTGGACGCTCACTGTGTGCTGCTACATTGCAGTGATACATCATGCACCTCAAAACTTGTAAACAAGTTGGTAGTCGAAGAATTCCAGTAATTATAGCATCATCAACACAGATTGCAGGGCCAATGCCAAACAATTCAGTTTTCAGAAGAGTTTGTGGTTTCTTTGTTCGCTAGGCAGGAGACGCAGTAATAACTGGATATGCAACTGTTGAAGAGATGCCAGAGTCCGCCAGCATTTCCTTAGAAGGTGTAAACATTTTATTGTTGTTTTTCATATCATTTCCATGTTCTGATTTTATAGGTCGTGTGTATCAGAAATTAAAATAATATAAATAAAGAAATTAAAATGATTGCCTTGGTCATCAATATGCGGTAAGGAAAAGTGTTGTTTTTGCTAATAAAATGTGAATTTTAAATTTTATTTCTAGCACAACTGCTTATCAAAACCAATCATAGCTACAAAACATTATAAAACCAAAGACTATAAAACAATTTATATAGCGCTTCACTTTTTGTATGTAAGTCTGTAAGACTTTACAAGAAGGATGGTTTTATCTAGTTTTCGCTTAATTATGCAAACTTTGTTGAAGTCCGGGGGACCTCTATATATTGTCAAATGTTTTTTATTTTTTTACACAATGATTTTTTTGATCAATGGAACAAATTTAAATAGCAGACAGATCAATTACTAAAAATGTTTTTTGGTGATGCACCCTAATGCACATATATATAGAGAGAGACCAATGCTGGTTACCAAACATTGACCATAATTATATATATATATATATATTTATAAAACAAATGAAATAAACAATGAAAATAAACTTACATAAATGTTAATTTCTACATGAACTAGACTACTATATTATTCATTAAAAAATTAGTTTTTCATTTTTACAAATAAGAAATATGCCTTATTATTACAAAATAGATATAGCTTTCCCGTGTGGAGAGGCCGAACTCCCATCGGGCGCCTCCCCAGGTGGCGGATAGGGGAAAGCTCGCCAGATATGGTGACTGCCGATGAAATACAATTCTGGAAATGCCGGACCAAAGAAGCAGGCAACTACTGCCTTGTGGATTAGTGGAGAGGGATCCACAAAAGGCTAAGGGCCTAACCTTAAACAAAGGCAGCTACCCACAAGGCTGTGAGGGCAACACCCTAGTGGTTGTGCACAGGGCTAACTACCCAGTCATGTAAAAAAAAAAAACACTAGTTACGAAAGCCAATCAACTATTCAAAAACCGGACTGATTCAAATGGAAACCGACCTTCACATGATCACGGACATGATTACTGGCTAGCGACTTGGAACGTGTTAAGCCTATACAGAGCAGGAGCCCTAACCCGCCTCACTGAACAGCTTAGAAAATACAAAATAAAAATAGCAGCACTCCAGGAAATCAGATGGAAAAATTCAGACATACTAAAAACAACAGAGTATACCATCTTTTATAGTGGAAACACCACAAATACATTGGAACAGGTTTTGCCAAATCAGGAAAAACTTATCCTCAATCAAATAATTGCCCAGCTTTAAACCAACCAATGAAAGATTGTACAGCCTCAGGATTCGTGGCAAAATGTTCAATATGAGCCCTAATATGCGCCCATGCACCCACTGAAGATTCAGAGGAATACCAAAGAGGAATTTATGATGCCCTAGAAAGGTTATATGAAGAAGCACCTGAGACATGATATCAAATTAGTGGGAGACTTCAACGCTAAATTGGCAAAGAAACAGTATATAGACCGACAATTAATTGAGCTACAGTCTACATGGAGAAAGCAACGATAATGGAGGCAGCGTCTGATTGATTTTGCATCTGGCAAAGGCATGACCATTAGTAGCACTAAGTTTCCACAAAAGAATACACAAAGAAACATGGAGGTCACCAGATGGGGTGACAAGAAATCAAATAGACCATGTGCTAATAGACAGGCGACATGGTTCAGATGTTCAAGATGTCAAAGCTTCAGAGGAGCAGATGCGACTGAGACCACATGTTTCAGTCAAAATAAAGTATAAACAAAAATAAGTATCTTTTGCACATACAAAAGCAAAGATGACAAACCGATTTGACTGTGAAGAAACTAATAAAAGAGCCACAAACAAAAGAAAAATATGCACAAGAAATTAAAAGCAAACTGAAACACTAGATATAGATAATACTGAAAATCTAAATAATACTGGGAAAAGATTAAACAAACCATAAAGCACATGGAAAGTGTCACAGAGGGTACGGAAAAAGCCAGAAAAGGCAGAATGGTATGGCGATGCCAATGCCAAAAAGACGCAGAAGCAAACAAATTGAGGATGATAATGCACAAAAAGCAACCAGAAGGTCAACTCCACGCATACACTGAGGCTAGAGGAAGTACTAAAATATACAGAAAGAAAAAGCGTGAATGGGAAAAGGGAAAACTAGCAAAACTAGAGGAATATAAAAGAAAAAGAAACAAGAAAAATGTACATGGCCATCAAAGAGGAAAGTAACGACTTCCAAGCAAGATCTCACGTGTATCTTAACACAATCAGGCGACCTGCTTATAGACAATGAAATGGTTCTAGAAAGGTGGGCGGAATATTTTGAAGAAATGCTGAACATTAAAACTGACAGCGAAAATGATGTACCAAGCATTGCAGAGACAATGGGGCAGAAATAGAAGAACCAACCATAGAAGAAATAAATAATATTATTAAAAGACCAAAGAACAATAAGCACCAGGAGAAGATAACATAAATGCTGGGTACTCAAATATGGAGGACACACTACTTAAGAAATACACAGGATGGTCAATAAAATATGGAAAGAAGAGATAATGCCAACAGAATGGGAAGCAGCCGTAATAGTTCCACTACACAAGAAAGGTTCAAACTTAACTGCAACAACTGACAGAGGAATCTCACTTCTCAACACTGTTTATAAAATACTAACAAAAATAATAGCCTGCAGAATAAGGAATTTCAGTGAAACAGTATTGGGTGACTATCAATGTGGTTTCAGGCTAGCAGAGCAACCTACAGTTACATCTTTCCTTGAAGCATCTAGAAAAATGTTATGAACATGTGTAAACCTACATCAGCTGTACATAGATTTCAAGATGGCATATAGACAGCATCAATAGAGTAATTATCTTTACAAAACATTGCAGGAGTTGTGTATCCCCAACTGAGAGACTCATTAGACTAGTACGTATGACATTAAAAAACTCAAGAAGTAAGAGTAGAAAATCCAAGGGGAAAGCTCAAGAGAATTTTAAAAAAGTAAACCAAGGACTTAGACAAGGAGACTCCCTTTCTCCTGCATACTTTCAACTTAACCCTAGAAAGAGTCATAAGAACGCAGCAGTTGGACAAGCGAAGACTACCACACTTTCTATCGAGAAGTGAAAAAACAAAATTCTATGAAGCCAGGAACAATATTTACAAGAACCCATCCAGCACCTTGCATATGCTAAAGCAATTTGATAGGTAAGCAAAGCAAGGATTATATCAAAAGCATACATAGAATTCAAGACTAGCATTTACAGCAAAGCAGGTTTAACAGTAAGCGAAACAAAGACTCAATATATGCTGTTACAAAGAAATGAAAAGAAGGAAGAGAAAAATTTTTCAAAATCAGTGATAGAGCATTTGAAAGAGTACAAAACTTTAAATACCTGGGATCAACCATAAGTGAGAAAAACGATATAATGATAGAGATAAAAAACAGAATAGAAGTAGGGAACAGAATATATTATACACTGCATAAAATACTGAAAAACAAACAGATCTCCAGAAAAAATTAAAAAAGCCATATACAAGACAATGATCCGGCCAGCAGTAACATATGGTAGCGAAACATGGACCATCAGCAAACAAACAGAAAATATGCTAAACACTTGGGAAAGGAAAATATTTAGGAAAATATATGGGCCAGTAAAGGACAATAACGAGTGGAGAAGTAGAACCAATTCAGAGCTGTACGAACTGTACGAAGAACCAAATATAACAGCTGAAATTAAAATGAATAGATTAAGGTGGGTAGGGCACATAGAAAGAATGGAAAACAACAGAGGTCCAAAAACGATTTATAAGACAACACCTAATGAGAAAAGGCCTAAAGGCAGGCCAAGAAGCAGATGGTTGGAGGAAGTGGAGAAAGACCTTAAAGCCATAGGAGTGAGAGAGTGGAGGAAGAAGACCCTGGATCGGGAAAAGTGGAGAAGTGTAGTATGGCAGGCCAGGGCCCTAAATGGGCTGTAGAGCCAAAGGAAGAAGAAGAGATATAGCTTTATAGTTATAATTATTACAAGTTTTAATATTTAACTTGAAACATCTTTGTGTTTTTTAATTAATTTGGACAACTAAAAATCTTTACTAATCAATGAACAAAAATATCTAATTGAATTCTCACCTGATGAGTCCAATTGAGGGTACAAAGATAACAGTTTTCTGACTGGGTTCTGGTCCGATTCTCTACTCTCAGTCCTTCTTCTCTCAACAGATATATGATTGTCCCTTTCTCTACTTCCAGTCCTTCTTCTCTCAACAGACATATGATTGTCCCTTTCTCTACTTCCAGTCCTTCTTCTCTCAACAGACATATGATTGTCCCTTTCTCTACTTCCAGTCCTTCTTCTCTCAACAGACATATGATTGTCCCTTTCTCTACTTCCAGTCCTTCTTCTCTCAACAGACATATGATTGTCCCTTTCTCTACTTCCAGTCCTTCTTCTTTCAATCGGTTGATTATTATTTTCACATCTACCCACAATAGTCTTTTTGTTTATTTCTGTTGAAAATTTGTTTACTGAAAAAAATTCTTTAAACCACTAGAATTTTCAAAATAAACAAAGCTCATTTACAACTGCATATGTTATTTAATATTGCATTTTTTTTTTAGACAAAGTAGAAAAAAGATAATTACAAGATATACAGTTAGTCTCCATAGTTGTCGAAGAAATTATCATACTCCTTCTTTGAAGTAAGGCATTTTAATTAACTAAATCTTTATTTAAGCTGTCAAAATAAAAAAATTGCTGTATAAAAGCCTATACTGTTAATTTGATATTTCATAAACTGCAAAATTCCAGAATTGATGAATTTTTTCCATAGTTAATTTATTTTATCTATAATGGTTATTTTCTGTTGTGGGAGGCATATAAGTGGAAGCGTCTGTAGCGTAGCAATACTATATTCTCAAAAAAGTAATAACATGAATTATTATTAAAATTAAGTTGTTTAATGTGAGTCTTTATCTGATGTTACAAAAATCCAACTGAGCTAAACAATAATTGAATACTGTGGACGTTATCTGACATTTGAATATTGTCAACTGCATTGAATATTAATGTGACATTTATATATTACATATTATTGTGACACGTTGAAGAATTATTATTATTGAAGATTTTAAAATCTCTTTTTAACATAAAGCATACATTTGTACTTACACAAATGACACGGACCAATATTAAAATGGCTAGTATCGCTGGTAATCTTGAGACAATTATCAAACTTGGACAGACACTTGGGTAAAGTGGCAGAGATTTACAAAGATTTTTTAAGGAACAGCAAGCATTAGCAGTAAAAGAAAGAATAGAAAAAAAAGAAAACTTGACATTTCTCCAGCACAGATTAATAACATTTTTACTAAATTAGAGAGTATAGACAATGGCATACAGCTAATACTTCAGAAACTCAGTTAAGTACAAAATGACATAACCATCATTGACAGCAAACTAGAGGAACACAGACAGTCAGTGACAGCACAGTTGTGTCAACTAAAACTGGATACTGCAGATAACAACAATACAGCACAATTAATAAAACTTCCCAGAGATAATGTTATATTAGCAACAAGTAAAAACATAGGTACCAAAATTGCATTAACAAAGTCTGATAATGATTTGCATGTATTAAAGACAGACAAAAGTTTTAATATACCCAAACCTGTACATTACTTGGGTTGCAAGCAGACAATCATACATGATAAAGTACAAAAGTCTGAAAAAGTAATGATGCCGCTAAATAAACCATTCAAACAGTAAACCTCATGTTTGTTATATTTGTCATTCCTTGGGACACAAAGCAAAGATTTGTAACAGAGATTAAATCCAGTGTTTAAATAAAGGACACGTTAAAAAGTACAGTAGATTTCAATTCAAAGAAGAACATTATGTACACACATAGGGAGGGCATCGTTGTGGTCAACAGCACAGTACAGTTGACACTTTCACCAACAAATCAAATAGAAATATGGAAGTTGATCGACCCCGATACAGACACAAATCCAACATTAAATATTATCCATCATTGAGAAAAGTTGAACATCTTGATACTTTTAATTCATTTTCACAAAAACATTACTCATTCCACAGAAATAGACATGGTGAGGATCACAGATACAACCAGTACAACAGTAACAAATCTAGTATAGATTACTCACATATCAATTGTTCACAGCATAAGTACTTTCGCTGTGACAGAAGATCACATGACAGATTTCACAGAAATATAGACAGAAATTGGAGACATTTTACTCCAGGTTAAATTTTAAGTTTGTAAAGAAATTTTTCTCTCTTTCAGCAATTTACTTTTGAATATTTCAATGTGTTATCATTTTGCTTCATGATTTTATAAAAGTTTATTACAAGTTAAGATACTATTTTACAGATGCTCTATCAACATATCGTTATTTTAATGGATGGCTTATTATGAAATGATTACTTTACAGATAAAATGGAAGGAAATATGATACTCTATATGTGTCAGATTTTATTTTAGTACATTGAAGAACTGTCTCTCATCATTGATTTTGCTATTTCATGTTGATCACCTACAAAAATCCAATTTAAATTACTTATGTACCATGGTATCATGATTAAAATTGAAATATTTGTTTTATTACTATTGTGAACATTCACATTTGATTCTTTTTTTTTCATAATCAGTATATGATTTTATTTTACTAAGTTTTTATTCTTCTATTGATTATCACTAATTGATGAACATATGTTTTTTTACATACGCGTGCATTAAGATTAACTGTATTACATTTTTTTGTAAACAAGATGATGATGCAGAATGCCCTCATTTTGATTTTGATTTTTTTTTATGTCATTTTTTTGTCTGCTTTATCACTTGACTATTCTGACTTGGCAAGATGATGGTAAATGATTAAGGAACTGCTGTCATGTATTTTTTATCCAAAATATAAATATTTTTTTTTGCATTTGAGATCTTTGCATCTCAA
Source organism: Bulinus truncatus (assembly GCA_021962125.1). NCBI lineage: Eukaryota > Metazoa > Mollusca > Gastropoda > Planorbidae > Bulinus > Bulinus truncatus. The sequence continues at coordinate 2,109,737 of JAGDYQ010000043.1, read as the reverse complement.
TCACAAATAATAACACAAACAAAACTTTTAACACTAACTTAATATGAATATAATAATAAAGTTGAATGCATGTGTCACTATCATAGTTTTAAAAGCACTAGACTAAAATGGAAATAATGCTAACAGTTTTCATATCATTTGTAGAAAAAAGAAAGTAATTTAAGTAGCTTAAGGAATCAAATTATCACAACAGATCAATAGAAGCCAAAAGAACTTTTGTTCACTAGATCTAGATAAATTGACTATGATTATAAAAAATCAATAAAGCAGTGTTATGTTTGTGTTGGGTAAGGCTGCCCCAATGAACTAGAAGCAAGATACTTAAAAGTAGAGCACTTTGGAAGGTATGAGAAAGACATCAAGGATAGTTTTAGTGTGAGTGTGTGTGGCTAGTAATTAAGGGTATCACTTCCCAACTAGCTCGCCAAGTAATTTTGAAGTAAATCATGTGGGCTGCAGTTGACAAGTGATTTCAAAAGTAACTTGATCGTTATAGTAAAAAGCAATATTATTGTTTTGGTTAGGGGCTTGCTTGATGCTGAGGATTGCATGTTGTAAATATGGTAATTAACAATATGTTTAGAAAATCTGCAACCTTATAGTTTGGCTTAAGGACTTGATGCAATGAAGACTGCATTCTGCCAAGATGTTAATTAACTACAGACACCGGTATTTAATTAGTCAGAGTACTGCAGGTTGTGCAGCAGCACAGTGCACCAAATTGAAGAGGAGATGCAGAACTAGAAAGAGTGTTATTTAATCAATTAACATCTTTTCAGATTGGGAGGAGGGCGACAAAAAATGTAGCTCACACAGGGCACCACAATTGCTAGTTATGGCTCTGTGGTTCAAGTTTTTAAAAAAAATATTTTTCTAATTTATTTCATAAGTTAATAATTGAGACAATATAAGTATGAGAGCCGTTTTAGGTACATATACCGATTTCTTATAAATTAAAGTAAGTAATTTTGTAGAAAAGCAGTTTTAAAAAAGATGAGTTAGGCCCCTTTGTTCAATGAATGTTTGTGGTAAGTAATGAAAGCTGAAAGCTAAATTAGTAAGAAAAAAACGGTGAGAAAATAAAACATGTTTAGCAAAATATCTTTAAAAAATTAGTCAAATGGCATATTTTGACAATGATATCTAAATGAAACATATCCACATACAGAACAGAAAATTACCATAATGCAATTTGTCGTTCTCAGCCCAACGCCCCATCCCCCTGACTCCAATTTAAGTGTAATGAAATTTCAGTGTTACAAATAAATTCTGAGTTCCCGTATATTTCATTATATTGATACTTCATTGTACATTGTATTATTCTAACCTTTGGCAATAGATTTCATATCTTCATTTCTTGAATCAAAGACTTTTGTGATGTTAGGGTAAGCATCTGTGCTTGTTGCAATTCTGACACATTTCATATTTTTATCTTCAGAAACATGAAGAATGTACTTGTGAAGAAGTTCTGCAAAATTTCCCACTAATTTGAAGCCAAACTGTTGATCTTCTAATTTTTTTAGAATAGTCAAAAAAATGATCAATTTATTATAAACTGTATGACATTCAGGATATGTATTTTTATTTATTATCTACATTGAAAATATAAAATTTAAGCAATACTTTCTATTCTAACAAAGTTTATAGAGTTGCATTTTTAACCTGACCACAAATAAAGTCATCATCTTACAGAAGAAACCAATAATCGCAAAGAATAGACTAGCAACATTTTTTCAGCCACTGGGAATCAAATGTAAACTTTACAGCCAGAAATCAGAAGACAAAAAATGCCTTTATCTCTTTGAATCCTGCTTGAAAATCACCTTTTATGTAAACACTGTAAATAACATCGGATTCATAATTTAAAGCACTTTAAACCCTACTGCATGTTTTGGAAGTGTGGACAAAAATCACACTTCCTCAATAATGAAAACTAGTGTAAAGGACGGAGAAAAAAAATTTATCATTCAGCAAAAAGAAGACAGAAAATAGTTGGCCAGCCAAAGACCACTTTGAGAAGTTCTTGATAACAGGAAATAAAGTGTTGTAGCCTGATTAGGGGTGAGCTGAAAAAGACCTCCCAAAACAGAGGCCCATTGCTAGACAAGAAGTCTAAGGAACTAAGCAGTAAATAGAGATGGTGGGTCATTCTATCCAAGAAACCAGCTGAAAATATAATTTAAAAAAAACGTTTTTCTTGCGTACTAAAAAGCAGAAAATAATTTCTGAATAAATTGGTAACAAGGTAATAGTAATAGACTTTATAAGAGCTTCTGATTTTTATAAAAAAGAAAAACGTTGGGCGCATGAATCTTATAATATGTGAATGTTTGTATTACAGTATTAGAATCATCAAATGTTAACAATTAAATCCCAAAAGAATTATTACAGAAGGTTTTCGAAATATCACGATATTGCAGATCATTTATTAGAAATTAGTCTAGATAACAAAATGCATATGAATATGTACAATTAATTCCAGTGTTGTATAACATGCGTCCAACGTTTTTCGTTTTTATAAAAATCAGAAGCTCTTATAAAGTCTATTACTATTACCATGTTACCAGTTTATTCAGAAATTATTTTCTGCTTTTTAGTACGCAAGAAAAACGTTGCTTTTTATAAAATATTTTTTTATAATAAAATTTTTATTTTCTACATTTTAGTCATTTTTTTTTTTTTCAATTAATACGAAGAGTTAAAAAATGTTGGTGTAAGACAGACCCGATTAAACTATATATAGTTCTGCTCGAACGTATTGGAGAGCTCTGACGTCACACGCAGTAGAGTATTCTTTCTTCAACTTCAGCCACAATAATTTTATTTTCGAAAAATACTTAAGAAACTCATCAAATCATAATGAAATAGTAAGAATATTGCATTGTCATCGGGTTCTGAGCTATATTGAAAGTATCAGAGCTATAGTTTTTCGGAAAGTGGTCTAAAATTGGTGCTAAATTCTGTTACTGTGTACTATATTTAGCATCAGTAATTTCCCTTGATTTAGACAAGACTGTGACCTATTCGCCATACATATTTAATTTTATTTATTAAGAAACTCATCAAATCATAATGAAATAGTAAGAATATTGCATTGTCATCGAGTTCTGAGTTATATTGAAAGTATCAGAGCTGTAGCTTATCGGAAAGTGGTCTAAAATTGGATTGCGGAATTCCGCGGACAAACAAACACACAGACAAGAAGTGAAGTTAAGAAAAACGTTGTAATAAAAGTTATTCTGGCAAAACAGGATAACCTGGAAATATTTCCTAGCATCAGTCAAATTAAAGTAGTTTTACAATGAAAAAAAAGCCTAATAAAATGAACATAATTTATAGAAAGTTTATTAATTATTATATAAAAAGATAATTAAAATTAATAAATTAATTTAAATCAACACTGGAAAACTATGAAAGTAAGTTTACAAACCTGAATAAAGTAATTTGCTGGTGAAAACAATAGAAGAGATTTTCCTGCCACTTATATGTGCAAGATCCAGACTAGTTAAATATTCAAAAGAATTTTTTAAATTTTCTTTATTGAATGTATCACACATCAAACAGATCATTTGCCTAGGTGACTTTGCAGAAGACGATGATCTAAAAATTTGAACATTTTTTAAAGTGCAATTTAAATCATGCTGAAAAATTTGAGACCATTTGCAATTGGATAATCCACTAATCTCTTCAAATGGCCTCCCAAGGACAATAATCATTTCATCATTATTATAGCTAAAGGCTGGCTTATCTGAAATGCATATTTCTAACTTTTTACACAGATATGTCATTTTTATTCCTTCTCCTATACTTTCAGTGGCACCAGAAGGTCCTTTGGGTTTTGCCCCCTCATAATGTGCAGCAAATTTTTCTTGGCCTACAACATATCTGTTAATATGTTTTAAAGCAAATTTATAATCTTCATCAATATCATGATGGTTTGGCTCTGATGACCAGTTTGATAAAAATTCATCTTGAATAGTATTCACTATGCGATGGATGACATCAACAAAAGATATTTTCAGCAAAGATGTAAGTCCCAAATTTTGTCTCAAAGAATCAAAATTTTTAACAGCTTCCAAATAGCACCTAGCACAACTTTCAGGGGGAACTTTAAAAATGGCTAAAGATGAAAAAAAGACATTACATATGAGCTTTCAATCTGAATAATTAATGAGGAATCTACAATTAGAAAACTTAAACTATTTCAAAATAAAGAGAAACAAAAACTATAGCTGAATAGAAATTCAATAAAATGGTGATAAATTAATAACATCAAAAGTGGCTTATGTCTACTGCATCTTAAAAAAACATTTGAAAAATAGACAAAATGTACTTTGTCATTTAAAAGGGAGAGTTAAGGAATGCTTGTGTGAAAGAAAAAAATAAAATAAATTTCTTAACTAAAAACATTAAAAGTGAATATACAAATACAAAGAGATCAATTTTAAAAAAAAAGTCTGGCTTACCTGCACTAATAGATGGGAAAGCAATAGTTTGAGCTCCTAGTCGAGAGGCCTCAACCAAACACCTCAACACTGTGTGACGTAAATCAATCAAACATTTCCATTTTTCATTTTCTTCATAACTCTCCCATTTGGGTCCTACTGCATGCATCACCTTTTTGGCCTTTAAATTTCCACCAGATGAGACAAACACATCTGTAACCGTAAAGCCAGAATTTTTCTTTATAAAATCTTCACATTCCCTATGAAGTTTAGGACCAGCTGCTTTAGATATGGCTGCTGCAACACCACCACCATGATGGAGATGCCTGTTTGCTGCGTTCACTATGATATTAACATCAAGTTTAGTAATGTCAGCTAAGTCAACTGTTATTTGTAAATTACTCATTCCAAAATAAATTCTACCTTTACTATCCTGCTCAATTTTCCTGGAGTTAACCAATTTTGAAGAAGAATCTTGGTTTAGATCTATCATGCAACCAGAGGCAGTATTATCTGTATGTGATTTGTGCCATATCATCTCATTATCATTATTTCCTCTTAAAGATAAAATCAAAGATCTCAATGACAGCACCTCATCTTTCAAACCCATTATTTGAAACTTTCCCATGTTACACACTACCTTTACTTTACTGTGCTTTTCAATAATTAATTTGCGCCATTTTCGGGCCTGATTGTCGCTAACATCATCAACAGAAAAAGTTTTAAAGTTTTTTAATATGTTCAAATTTTCTGTATGTTGCATACCTTTTTCATTGACTTCTATTACATATCTACTACCATTTAATGTTGCTCTTTTAATGAATTCATAAAGTATATCATCTTCAAAGTAAAGCTTTGATGCTTCAAAATCCTCTTTACTGACACTTAGAGATATACTATGTTCTATGTCAGAACCATCACTTCCAGAATAATGATTTTGTTCTTGGTGATGTTCTCTTCTGTTAGCACAACCTTGGAATTTTTTTGTATTACTTTGTTTGCTTCTATTTGTGCTGCTGAACATTGGTTGCTTGACATCTTCTCCACCTTCAACACATTCTGAATCTGAATCACTACAATCAAATGAACAACTCAATTTATTTCCAGTTATGACAGATTTTCCCCTTGGATTGCTCTTTTTTTTGCTTTCCTCTTTTTTCATGTCTCTTATAATCATTTCATTTTCTGATATCAAAAGGTACTCTTTTTCTTTCTCTAAGGATTTTTCTTGCCGATCTTTCAATTCAGTAGTTTCTCTTTTCTCTGAACTTTTGATTTCTCCATGTTGAAATTCGTTAAATGAAGCTAGAACATGTGATTTAGCTTTGTCAGTTTCAGTTTCTTGAGATGAATAGGAAGAGACTGACATTTGCTCTTTGACTTTTATTTCAGAAAAATTATTTTCAGAGACATCTGTGTTGTTTTGATATTTATTCATCAGTTGAGAATATTGTGCATTATTTGGTTCAGACTTATCACCATCAAAGTTTAATATTTTTTCAGAGTTTTTATTTGAAACAGATGCTTCATTTATATTATCTGGCTCTGTGAACTTTAATGTTTCACTTTTGTAAGGTAATGACGGTGAAATAATGCTTAAGTCATTTTTCAAATCATTAGAATTATCTTCAATACTAAGAGATGCCAAACCTGAACTTAGTAGTTCCTCTTGTTTGCTGTCTGTGTTAAATATTGAGAATTTTAAGACTTTATCAATCAGATGATAAAAATTTTTGAAATTTAATCCATCTATTTCTATTTTTAAAGGGTCAACATGGACAATTTTGAACCCTAAGCAAGTAATTTCTGATTCTAGTTCTTCACTCCACTGAATATTTTTACAAAGTGTCAAATGGCAAAAATCAAACTGAAAGAGACGAAAATATATTGCTATTTTACAATTTGATCTTCACAAGTGTAAGTTAATGTTAAATAAAGTTGTGTTTAAATAAGTATACTTATTCTTTTTTTTATTTAGGTCTTATGTGTTTAATAAATAATTAAACTTTTCAAATATATAGATTTGCCTATTTAATCATTTATCCTGTTGTTTCACGTTATCAATACAAATAAGTTAAAAATAATGGACACATAATAAATTTAAAAAATATATAACAATGCATATGAATATCAAAACATTGTGAAAAAAAAGGATTTGTTTTTCAATTTATCTCATTAATTCACTCACTTACTATTTGTTAACTTTTTCAATAAAAAATTTCATATGTATCTAATGTCTAGAGATTTCAACCTGAGAACAACACCATATAAGCCAGAAAAGTAACTATTCTATTTATCATTGAAAGGATGACATTTATCTCTTGATCCTTAAAACAACCATAACTGGGATAAATTACTAGGCCTTTCTTTCATCCTCACCACAGCCAAAAACTGCAATGGCCATAGAGGCACCATGGAAGTTAGGTGACTTGAATCATTAGGGTTCAAACCCGCAATCTGTAGCAAGCTGATATGACTGAAAATTAAAGTGCCACCCAAAACTAGCTATGGAGGATTGCATTTCAATCATATTAGAAATAAAAATCAAAAGAAAAGCATGCTGAATAAAAACAAGACTCTGCATGAGCAATAAAAAAATAAGATGTCATGGATAAATGGCATCATATGAAGAAACCTATTCTGGAAGAAAAGATGCAAATTATAGGAACATGAAAAACTGTAATATGATAAAGTAAAATATATGGACACTGATCTTTCATAAAAGCCCATAAACAGCCAGGTATCAATGTCTCCCATAAGATGACAGGAAGACAACAAAGGTATAACTGGCATCAATGTATCTACAAGACATCAAATAAACTGACGAAGATTTCAAAATTGCCAACCACTAATAAATCTCAGACATCCGAATTCTGACAAACAACAACAGAAACATCAGAAAAATTAATAGAAAACATCATACATAGGACAAACAGACCTAAAAATAAAGGTTAACTATCATGAAATAACAATAAAAAGAAAATAGTATAGACTACAACAATAAGAGTGAGGCAGATGGCCGAGTTGTGTAGATGCTTGACTGTTGACTTGAGAGTCCTGGGTTCAATCCTGTGTGAGAACCAAAGAAATTTGTTCAGGTCCTAGTAAAAGTTTGTTAACCTCTCTATTGAGAGACATGGAAATTTCATCTACAGTCCCCGACAGTTTCAAGAAATAAGAAGAGTTTTAATGAAACGGATACAGGATATATGCTTTACCTATTGAAAAAGAATTAACCTTTTAGTAGCCATTATTATTTATAAACTTTTGTTTACTTTGTTATATTTATACAAAATTGAAATAACATAAAAAATGAAAGATGAATTACTGAATGAATAGAATGGTAAAACATGAAAAAAGAAGTAAGACAGCCATTCTCAAAGTGTGAGTTATGATTTGCATAGCCAACATTTTTAATATTTACTTGTTTTTTTGTCTAATAATGACATCCTTAGAACTGCCTGTATTCCACTTTGGTGGAGACCCTAGAGAGCATGGTCACCCATTTCTTGAACACTACTATTAAGCACTTTTAACAGAGATAGGCACTAAAACTATTGGGTTAAAAAAAAACATTACAAAAAAAATGTTTTAAGTTTATAAATCCTGCATATTTTGAAATATCTTTTTAATTTCAGTGTCTTATTATCAAGGTTTGTAAAAATTTGTGTTTTCAAATAAGAGTGCATTTTATTAATATATAAATTACCACATTTTTTAATTCATTTTAATGATAAGTCTACATAACTTTAATTATTTAGTTATTTTCATGAGCAATTTATGATTGTAAAATATGTCCTTCACTAAATTCTGGTATATTTAGTTCAAGAAAAAACATGCAGGCCTATATACATGTGCACTATTTAAACTGTTTAATGATCAGTTGGGAAGTATTTTTATGGTACCTGACCATGCCTTGCTGTGGCCAATCTCTATGTAATGTAATACTAGTAATAGTAAATATTGAGAAAACCCTTGTTTCTCAGTCAGTTTATTAAAAAAAAAACAGACAAAGTTTAGCAAAATAATTACCAATCATTTAAAACTACAAAGGAAAATGAGTTTTTTGAGAGAACACTCGTTTCTAAATTTATTATATATGTACTTATGTTTATTGATGCAGTGCTTTTGGATGTATTTTTGGAGTTATGATTAAAAGTCAGGCCCGTAGCCAGGAATATTGGATTGGGGGGGGGGGGGGGTCGAAGACATTTTTTCGGGGTGGGTGGTGCCAAATAAATGATCCTGGGGCACAGGGTCGGATCTAGACAACTTTGACGGGGTAGGGCAAAAAATATTTCGCTAATTTAATGATGTATTAACTAAACTTGCGATAACCCCTCCCCCTAAATCCGCCCCTGGTGGGGTAGAAGAAATGTTCGGGGGGGGGGGCGAAAATGGAGGCGCGAAGTGCCGAAAGCTTGTGAACAGAGAGGAGGGGTGAGTCCCCTCCCCAAGAAATTTTTTGCAGTTCCATATCGGGAATGGTGCATTTTAGTACCTATTGTTTAGCTATTGATTAGAAATACATAATGTAACTACGTTTCAATAATGCATGGCATGATGCAGTTTTGTTAAAAATAATTTATATAGTAAAGAGTTTTAATGATAAAAATTTATTGAGGCTGAGCAATTTCTGATTCCTGTTATAAATATATTGACCATTTGTTCTGCTACACAATTGTTACATAATAGATACCTGATTTATATTATTATACTCTTTGTTTAACGTACAACCCGGGAAGAACGACGAAGAAGCACTAATAAAGCTTAGCTATTTGTGCGATATTTCTTATAAAATATTGAAAACAAAGAACAGATCAACAACAAATTAAACAGTCGCAATTATTCAATTTAAAATAAAATTACTTCTGCTAAAAAATAAATTTGCAAATTGAATAACATCAATCAGAAATCACGGAGTGTGTGCTTTAATATTTTATTATACATATGTATAAAAATGAAGTCAGAAGCAAGTGTTATTTTATTAACTTATTTAAGTTGCTAGTTGTCCTCAGAAGATACAAGTATATAAAACTATTACAAGGTTGCGAACAGGCCAATCGACAGAAATTTCGGGCCCCTGGCCAGGAGTGACACGGGCCCCCATGCTGATATTAATATTTTAAAAAGTTGATTGGCCAGCTCAGTCCGGGTCCCTAAAACTCGCCGGGCCAATGCCCAGGGGCCCCCTGCCCCCCACCTAACTCGTTGGCACTGGTTGTGAACTTATATTATAATACGTTTCAAATTTGCAAACGTCTGTGGTTTAGCACTGAATTTACCTATAAATGCTTCAGCATTCAGATTGTCAGTTAAATCTTTTTCAAATGCAAGCAGGAAAAGATTACTTAGACGCTTCTGTAACATTGATCTGCGATATGGGGTGAGCATTCGTGTGAGGATTGAGAAACTGTTCTCACACATGGTTGTTGAAGCCCCAAATGCCAATGCTGCCCAAAATACCCAGAAGTGAACTTCAATAAGATTCAATCTTTTATGCCCGAAAACTAGATAAGCTATATATGTAAGTAAAATAGCCTGAATGATTGCCAAAATATAAACTTTTAAGTTTATATTATTATTGATTTATTGAACAAAATGATTGATGTTTTATAGCCGTTTGTTATTAAAATTTTGTCAAAAAGCTCAAATCATGCACGGGGGGGGGGCTCAGATCATGAACAGGGGGGGGGGGCTCAGCACCCCCTAACCCCCCTCTGGCTATGGGCCTGTTAATAGTGTGAATCCTGTTTACATAATTGATAAAAAAAAATACTGACGAAATAATAATTAAAGTAAAAAGAAATATTTTACGATACTGTTTGTTAATGAAAACAAAATACTGATGAACTATTAGTTTGCACACAGCTGATTGGTTTATATTTAAACAAACACTGACAATATATAAGCTAGCACTCTGTGACTTTTGAATTACCTCACATGGTTTAAAAAAAAAAAAGGTAAGTGAAGTAAAGAAAAAATTTTACCAAACCGATCAAATCAATATTATTTTTAAATATTATAGATGTGATATCTATATAAAATATATTTATCAACACTCCAAGTAATTTTCTGCAATTTTGTGTGTAAATTTTAGGGCCATTGGTGAAGAACTTTCGGAGTATGATTAATAGCGTGAATCCTGTGTACATTTTTATTTATATAGATAAGAAGCTCTGGAGTGCTGTCGATGTCATTGAAGACCAGGGATGGCAAATAAAATTTTATCAATTAATCCATAATGAAATTTTTTTTTCAGCGTGCCAGAAACTTATGCTTTTTTTGCATAGTATTTATAATATCATTTATTTCTTTTGATATATAAAAATCTTGCCAAGGGAGCATTGTAAGCGCCATCACTGATCTAGACAATTCTTCCATAGTTTACTCCTTTAAAATTTGGTCAAGAAAGATAGGCCAACAATTTTAAAAAAAAAAAACATTTAAAAAATCCTCAAATCTAAGATTTGTAAAAACCTCATCCATAATGATACATCTTATTAACGTAAATTCACACAATTAAAAATATATATTAATCTCATCAGGGTAAATACATCTTTTATTATTTTAATTTTTTTCTTCATCAATACAGTGGTACCTCAAAATACGAGTGCCCTAACATACAAGATTCTTTAGATACAAGCCATCGAGCAAGCAATGTTTTGCTTTGAAATACCAAAACAATTAAAGATTCAAGCAGGTCGGCCGTCTGCATACAACCCAGTTAGTTATGTGCAGTCAAATATGAATCAAATAAGACTGCCCACTCAGTTAAAAAATGTTAAAATATCATAAAATCTGGAACATACGAAAGCAATATTAAAAAAAAGTGAAAAGCCAGGTTTGAATCTATTTTTTTTTTATTACAGTGGATTCCGCTTAATTGGGACACCGCTAAGTTGGGACAGCCGCTTATTTGGGACAAATCTCAAAGAAACCAATCCAAGAAGCCAATAGTAAATTTGTATTTTTAATTGGGACAGCCGCTTAATTGGGACAAAAAGCCCCAGTCCCGATGTGTCCCAATTAAGCGGAATCGACTGTACATGATACCGATGAACCATTTCTAAATGACATCAATGATCACAAAGTCTCTTTTAGAAGTGTAATTTTTTTTAAGTGCCAGGGATAAAGCTTATAACAAAAAAAAAAAACTACAATTACTATGATATTTTGCTAAGACAGTTAAGTCAAATTTCAGAAAATTGTCATACGCTAGATAGTTTATATAACATAAGCCCCAAGGGGTTTGAAAGTGTCCAAATTAAAAAAAAAATCACATTTGTCCCTTATCGTACTTTCCATTTGAGCCCAGATCATAAATCATAGCTTAACTAGATTTTGTGGTGCCCAATTGGACTGAAAATGTTGCTTTATTTTCTTTCTGGCAGACAGTAGCCGCTGAGTAGGTGCTGCCAGTCAGACAGCCCCTCTCTACCCCCATCTACTTACGCCACAGGATGTAAACATACACATAAAAAATGGTATTTAGTGGCTATAGAGAGATAGTAGATTTACGAAAGTTGTGCTTTTTTGAATAAATAATTAATACATACAATGATACATGAAACAGAGACATGTTATTATTATTATTTGATAATGGTGTTATTGAAATCTAGTGTCTGCGTGATCGTAGGTACCTTAGCTAACATGCATCACTTGACAATGATATATTTTACAAATAAATAGTTCCAATGAATCATTAATTTGATTAATAAATATAATAACACTGACTAATTGGTCAAATGTCACTCAGAAATCGCATGTCCATTCAGGCCATTCTTAGCATTCTTTAAGTATAATATCTGTATATTTAAATTCAAAATTAACTATCAAGTCCTTTATCTGTCTGAAGGCGTAGTCAAAACCAACCCAACACTCACCAAATTCGCGTCCATTCCAAAATGTTTCAATAAAAAATGACGACCTAATAAGACTTTTGATCTGAGTTTTGAAATTGAAAGTTACTTCTTTTTGTCATTTTATTTCCTAGAAAACATTATTTTTACAAAAGCTTAGTTCAGAAAACACAGAAACGAGTGGAAAAAAACTTTGTTGACTTATCTTTCTATGCCCCATTGGTCTAATTTTTTAAGCAAATAGAATTTTTAAAATACAGATAAAACCACAACCCATTACTAATGAAAAATTAACTTAACCAGTTATAATTTCCCATAATAAAAATTGTACTTTGACTATATTGCAACATATATTTATATTTTCTAGCTACAAATTTTGTACTCTTTTTTAACTTTGTAAATTATCAGAAAGGTAATTTCCGATTAAAAGATGTTTGAATTTCCTATATTATTTTTGTACAGCATTGGAAGGAGGCCAGCTCTCGTCACTCGTCAGACCTACATATATATATATTCGAGTCGGGCGCAACCAGTATGTTGAAGTTGGTAGGGTCCAAAATATTAGGTAAGATGAAAATTGGTATGTCTGCCCCCAAATTTTGGTAGGGTCGAATACCAGTGGCTTGATTTTTGGTAGGGTCCGGACCCGCGCGACCCGTACATCGGTTGCGCCCATGATTCGAGTTCATTATTGTAGTTGGCCAGCGGTGAACCGTTCATGTTACCCGTGTTGCCTGTGGCAACAGTCTTTCAAACAACTGCTAAAGCAGTGAAAAAACAAAAAAGTAGGCATTTAAAGCATTTTTAGTTGCTCAACAATATTTACATTCAATATTTATTATAATAAGATCACTACTTTTGCCTTTTCACATAGAGTTAAATGATAATTTGACATAAAAGAAAAGATGTTGCCGATCTGAATTTGGCTGAACTAAGGGGAAAAAAACCTCACATGAATATGTTGTATAGTGTTTCCGACTGAAAAGGAGGTAATCACTGCCAACTTTCTGACCGAAAAAAATATCTACAACTATATTATAATCAGCCAGAATTATAAAAAAAAGAAATTAGGAAATAATCTAAATGTATATATGACTGAACAAAAGAAAATAAATTCTAGATCTATTATTGAAATAGAATTTTAGATTGGTCAAAATAATATAGAACTGGTAATAAAATATCTCAGTTGGCAGCTCTGCAGAGATTTAAAAAAAACTTCAGCAAGGGAGAATGTTTGTTTAGTCTCGTCACCTGTCAACCCTCTTCACCCACTCCTCCCCCACCTTTCCTTTTCCGTGACTCGTCGTTTTTTCCGCGATGACACAAGGGGGGTTAATTAACTTGTTTTTTAATTGCTGGCTACTGCTACTGAATTGTTGAAATGCTCAGCATAGCTATATAACGTTTTCTTTTATTGTTGTAAATTTCTCTACTCTTTATCGGGTGTTGTAAAACAACATCAGTATGAACGTTTATATATATATATATATATATATATATATATATATATATATATATATATATATATATATATATAATGGATTTAAATCATCAGGTCTTATAACACCCCCTCTCTCTTATTAATACAGGCACTACTCATTTCTCAGGTTTTTGGCTTGCCCCCCCCCCTTAAAACATTTCGTTCCGCCGCCGGTGCTACATAGTAGATTTAAGTTAGCATATAATTTTTAAGTTATCGGTAGAAGAATTGTAAAAGAAAGTTGTTATATCATTAATCACAGGTAACACCCTTGTATCAGTCACGCCTCGCCCCTGGAGTTGGCCTACTTGTACTTGAACCCTGTCCCTGGGTATTTTTTAAATCATAGTCTTAATGGTGATTTTAAAAACGTGTGTATTTGTACTTATCCTTGCATGGTCAATATATGGGATAATACAAAATTCCGTTGCTATGCATCGAAAAATCGAATAAAATATCACATGACGTCAAGAACCAATCTATATATGACGCTAACGTACACGAAAATCGAAGTTAAGCACAGCCGCGCTTTGACCTATTTAGGCAAAGAACGCCGTAAGCTAACCCGATTCTCGATGCAGCTTCGGAAATATCGAGCTTTAGTTAAATAACCATTCGATTACAAAAGCCACGAAATTTTAAAATATATGTAACTTCCTGCATTTGTATAAACAAAACGCATTCCCGAATTATATATTTAAATAGTCGGGAGTGCAGTGACTGTCCCAGGAGACATACCATCATACCATGATCTGTGGATGGGGAGATAATTTGGGTCTCCTGGTCATGAAAAAAAACTTTTTTTTTTTTTTGCGACAGTGGTATTACTGTGGTCACTGAGAAAAACAGAGACCATGGTATTCACAGCTGACGGTGGTGACGGGGTTGGGGACACAAAACCCTTCCACTCTGACCCACTCAAGCACACTGTCGAAGGCTGCTATTTCTAGCAGATGGATTAGACACACTACACCCTCCCCCTCAGTAATTGCCTTGCCATTCTTGTAATGCAACGCTGCGAGCCCATGATGCGTGATCCTATTGACATGAGATACAGACTCACTGACACACAGTGGCGTCACTTGGAGGGGTTGCGGGTCGCACCGGGTGACACCATTTTAGGAGTGACACCAAAATGAACATGTGTAAATTTCATAGCAGAAAAGACTCCATCTAGTTGGGTTCTATAACCGATCATAGTTAAAATTATGAGCAGTAGCAAAGGGAGCCACCATGCAGCAGTGGCGTAGCTAAGGGGGGGGGGGCGGACCGCCCCGGGTGACAGCCTATGAAGGGTGACACTATGTCATCACCAACAAATAAAAAAGTGGCATTTATAGCAATTTAAGTTGTATGACCACAATTTATATTGAATATATTTATATACTAATAAGAACAATGTTTTTGCCTCTTCTCATAGTCAATTGACAATTAGACCTATAAGCGAAAAATGTTGCCAATCTGAATTCGGGTTACACTTGTATAAATATGTTTGCCATTCATTGGCTGAACCAAGGGGGAAAAACCACACATGAATATATGTTATACTGATGTCGACCGGCAACTAATTTTTAACTGCCAACATTCTCAGCAAATAATTATTTACTAACAGATTTTAAATATCCAGAATTATATAACAATTAAAAAAATAATTTTATTATATTTCTGACTGAACAAAAAAATAAAATTATTGATCTTTGTCTAAATAGCATTTTAGATTGATCAAAATAATTTAGAACTTCAATAAAATATGACAGTTGGCAGCACTGCAGTAGACAAGCACGTCCAGCTTACGTCAGAATTTTTGTTTAGTCTCGTCACCTGTCATCCAACATCCCCCCCCCCCCCCCGTACCTTTCCTTTTCCCGCGAGTCGTCGTGTTATTTTAGCGTTAACACAATGGGAGTTAACTCTTTTTAATTGCTGGTGCCTCTGCAACTGAAAAGATTTTTAGCGCATTTTCGAGAAAAAATGCGCTATTCACTGGCGGCGGAGCAGGGGGGGGGGCAGGGGGGCGCTGCCCCCCCTAAAACTTTTAAGGGAGGCGCCGCTCCCCTTGAATTTCCAGTCTGCCCCCCCCCTAAAATTTTAACTTTTTTAACTTTGTAATTCATTTTAGTTTATATGTATCATTTTCATTTTAATAATTCATTTGATTTATTTCTTAAATTTAATATTTGAAAGAAATTATAATTAATTGACATTTTACAGTAATCACATTATTGAGAGTTGTTGTGGCATATTTTAAAACTAGTTGCAAGTACCCGGCTTTGCCCGGGTTTAAAATAATGTTTTCTGTTTATTTACGAAGCGTAATTTGACGTTTAATTAAGATTTAAAATACGACGCGTAAAAAAGGGTTTATTTGCATGCAATAAAAGGGTACATTTATCTTAAAGCAATGTGATACACAACATTTTTGGCAGTTCCTCTCTCTCTCTCCCTCCCTCCCTCTTTCCCTCCCTCTCTCTCCTCCCTCTCTCTCCCTCGTTCCCTCCCTCCTTCTCTCCCTCCCTCTCTCCCTCTCTCTCTCTCTCTCTTAGGCATGACTGTATCAAAAGATGACAATTCCTATGGATGAAGGAATGGAATGTAATAATGTAGTAAGTAATGTGATATTTGGTTCCCCGTACCGATCATATTTATAGTAAGTTAGCTATGTGGGAGAGAAGTTCGTAAATCGGGGTAAAAGTTTGCCAATTTTCATGTCTTTGATATCCAAAATAATTAATTACAATTAAAGTACCCATTGAGATGGAACGAAACCTGTTTAAGAACATTCCCCATGTAATTTTGTGAACGTGTGCCCAGTGGCGCAACCAGCAAAAATGCTGGGGGGGGGGACTCACATATATAAAAAGGACAGTTTGACAGTCTTTTTTGTAACTTTATAACGTAAATTATGTATTGATGATTTGGCCTGGGGGGTAGCTCAAGCCCCCCCCCCTGCCCCCCCCCCGGTTGTACCAAATTTCACGTTATTTGGTTGTCTGGATCTTGAGTTTTAAGGGAACAGACAGACAGAAAGCCAATGCGTCTTATAAGTATAGAGAAGTATTGCCATCTACCGAATGACGGCAAAGTAATTTTTAAAGAAAATACAATTATTTATTATCTTTTCATAAATTACTTTTTGTTTATTGAGTTTCCCGTTTCCGGTTTCATATTCATCATCATTCATGATAATTTTCAGTAATTTTCTGATCTAATTTCACTATTAAATTTGTAAACAAACTGACATTACGAATCAGTTGACGACAGAAGTGCTCAATGTTCATTTTTATTTTTTTTTAAATATATTATTTTTTAATAATATCGATTAAATACTTGCTACAGAATTACTATATTCTATTATAGAATTAAGGGGGTAAAATTTGTCCTTCGGTCATATTTTGTCTTGCCCCTCCTTAAATTTTCAAGGGGGGGCGGGGGCGCCCCCCCCCTTGAATTTTGGCTTGCCCCCCCCCCCTTAAAATATTTCGTTCCGCCGCCGGTGGCGCTATTGTCCCCATTTTGTCTGTCTGTCATCCCCCTAGAATCCTAGATCTCAGCAACCATAAGTCCTAGACCCATGGTGTTTATATTTTTTTTGTAGGTCTTGTTTTATTTGTTAGAGCGCTCAGCATAGCGATAAAACGTTTTATTTTATTATTGTACTTTTATGTGTTCTTTTAATACATTGGGTGTATTCGAATGTTGTAAAAAAACATAAGTACGTTTAATTAAAATATTCTAGATGTAGTGAGATTGATTTTTTTCTCTTTTTATTTTAAATCTTCATGTTTAATTACCCAAATCTGCTTTTTTTCTCACGCTTTTTCATTTAATTTCTGAAATAAAAGTAAGAAAAAATCACTATAGTCTATAGTAATTTAGTTTAATTAACTCTTGTAGCTTTTACGGGGTGATTTTTTGAATGATACAATTAGTGAACATCTGCTAGGAATCTTGATTGACAGGTGCCATGGTTTAGAAACGATGGAACTTGTGTAACAGAGGGGGTACGTCATCTAAAATGTAACTGGGTTGGGAAAGGGGGGAAAATAAAAAAAAACGCGTTAATAATAAGTGAGCATCTACTTTCTGGGGTATGATAATGCAGCAAGCATGGCTGGAATCCACGGTGGTGTGCAACAAAAGATCAAAGACATTAATCCGAAGGCAATTTTTGTACCTTGTTCCAATCATTCTGGCAAACATTCGTTTGCTAACAACCCGTCTTGTGTAACGTTTTTTGGAAGTCTTGAGGCGCTGTACATGCTGATGCAGTGAAGCCAGTGATACAGAAGTTTAACAAGTTTGTGGAAGCCATTGAAGCTCTGTGTGATGTCGAAGAAAGCGTCGAGACAAGAGGTGCTGCGCACAATCTTTTGCCATCTATATGCGACTTTTCTTTTATTTCGTTCTTGTTTTTCTGGGGTGACGTTTTACAAGAAGTTGACTCAGCACAGACGTACATGCAAACACCAGGTATTACTGTGGACATGGCTGCAACCAAACTCTCAAGGTCTTTTTCGAAGTGCAGCGTACGAAGTTTGTTGACAATGCCGTCCAGCAGGCATATATGAAATGTGTAGAACTTGATATCCCTTAAGAGAAGAGAATCATAAGAAAGACAAGATTACCAGGAGAGGAAGCAAGAGATGATGGATTGTCATTGCAGCAGGAGACCAAGAGAGCAATGTTAGAGTGTCTGGACCGTTTTCATATGGAGTTAGATATGAGAGGAAAGGCAGTGAATGACATTTTGCTGACTTTTTCTTCCGTTCAGCCAGACCGCATTATTTGTGCCAACGACGAAGAAATACAGTTGTCTGTTACCAAGATCACAGCCATGCATTGGCGTATTCATGGGAGGGGGGGGGCAAGGGAGGGCATTTTTGTTGGATTTTATATAGTAAAATAGTAAAATACTAAAATATAAAATAATTAATTACAATTTAACTACCCATCGAGATGAAACGAAATCTGTCCCATGACCTTCCCCCATGTAATTATGTGTACGTGTACCAAATTTCACGTTATTTGGCTGTCTGGATCTTGAGTTTATAAGGGAACAGACAGACAGACAGACAGCAAATGCGTCTTATAAGTATAGAGATTATTCCATTTGAAATAGGTACCATTGCTTATGGTGGAAGTCTTAAGGAGGGGATTGTGACACACTGAGTTTTCCGCACCGGGAGACATCAACCATAGTGACACCAACCATAGTGACGCCAACCATAGTGACGCCAACCATAGTGACACCAACCATAGTGACGCCAACCACAATGACACCAACCATAGTGACACCAACCATAGTGACGCCAACCATAGTGACACCAACCATAGTGACACCAACCATTGTGACGCCAACCATAGTGACGCCAACCATAGTGACGCCAACCGCAGTGACACCAACCATAGTGACGCCAACCATAGTGACGCCAACCACAGTGACATCAACCATAGTTACGCCAACCACAGTGACGCCAACCACAGTGACATCAACCATAGTGACGCCAACCACAATGACGCCAACCATAGTGACGCCAACCACAGTGACGCCAACCACAGTGACACCAACCATAGTGACACCAACCATAGTGACGCCAACCATAGTGACGCCAACCACAGTGACACCAACCATAGTGACGCCAACCATAGTGACGCCAACCATAGTGACGCCAACCACAGTGACGCCACCACAGTGACGACAACCGCAGTGACGACAACCATAGTGACGCCAACCATAGTGACACCAACCATAGTGACGCCAACCACAATGACGCCAACCATAGTGACGCCAACCATAGTGACGCCAACCATAGTGACGCCAACCATAGTGACGCCAACCATGATGACGCCAATCACAGTGACGCCAACCATAGTGACACCAACCATAGTGACACCAACCATAGTGACACCAACCATAGTGACACCAACCATAGTGACGCCACTATACTGACACATCTACACTTCTGTTGAAGGGAGATGAAGACCACAGACACAAACAACTTTTGACTCATTTACGCATAGATATAAAAGATGCAGACCGACTCTCTGAGACATACACGGATCTTTTGATAGTAGTCATAGTCTGTTTTAGTACAATATCATGTGGATGGGGGACATGAGGAATTTCACATACGAGTGTAAATCGTTTAATTTTGCGTCACGTGACAAAATACTACATGTGTGTATGCATATGAATGGTAATACTAATCACTAGGGTCTGATTTTTATGAGAAAAAATGTCACTAAGTAGTATATTTCATTCATATACAATTTTTTACCATATTATACATGGTCTAAACACAATATGACCATTTTAAACATTAACGTTTAGACAATTTGGTGACAAGATCAGAAATACAGCATATAAATTGCAGTCAGTCGATATCGATATATTCTTAGACATGTTTATTTTCATGCAAGATAACACTTGCTCACAAATGTATGTGGACCCCAAATAGTGACAAAAGCTTGGCAGTAAAGTTTTTTAGTTGTGGAAATGTCACTGCTGGCAAACTTTCTTAAAACTCCTGCAAATGAACTGACTTAAACTTCTCTTTCAGGTCTTAATCTGCCTGTAGGTCAAGCAGTTCTAACTTATATTCTTGAGCCATAAAACCGATTTAATATCCATAGATCGAATCAAGTAGTTGGAATAAAATTTAAAAAATACAGCGAAAACTCTAAACAAAGAAAATTACCATTGACAGAGGATCGCAACATGCATACGGGCCGCATCATACACTCTGACGGGCCGCATGCGGCCCGCGGACCGTAGTTTGCCCATCCCTGATCTATGGTTTTGATGACTGGAAAAGCACCATCGCAAGGATTACATCACATGAGAAGTTGATGTTAGAATGTCAACAGACATCTAGAACATAAAAAAAAACATTTAACAAAAAAATGAAGATAAATTCCACTAAATTATAAAGAAATCTTGGAAACTATGTGTCTTTCCAGTGAATTCCTTCTTCAATCCGATCCGTGTACATTCTCATTGTTAAAAAGTAAGTGTTAAGATATATAAGTAGTGCTCGATTTACCGCCGCGGATGACGGGGAAATCCCCGGCACTGATGACTGTCATCCCCGGGTCTGCTTTAGCTAATGTCGTCCCTGCCGGGGATGACATTTATCCCCGGCTCTGCGGAAATTCTTTTCATCCCCAGCACTGATTTTTTTTCTTAAGTCGAGCGAGCACTGGTAAATATTTCCGTTTAACTTTAACATTTGGTACTGCGCTTCTATCTACCGAATCAATAGAAATAAACGTACAGTAAGAGTTCGAAGTATTTTTTAGAGCATTTTCGAAAAATGCGTCCCCGTTTTGTCTGTCTGTCTGTCTGTCCGTCATCACCCTAGATCTCAACAACCATAAGTCCTAGACCCATGATGTATATATCATTTTGTAGGTCTTGGCCTGTCAAGAAAACACTTTGGTCCATTTCGCGTTCTGACCTCTGAGGGCCGAAAAAGGGGGCGTATTAAGTACCGTTTTTTACTATATAAGCTATATTAACAAAGGAGCGCCCTATATCTAAGCAACCATAAGTCCTAGACACATAATATATATATCATTTTGTAGGTCTTGACCTGCCAAGTGTACATCAAAAGTCCATTTCGCGATCTGACCTCTGAGGGCTGAAAAAGGGGGCGTTTTAAGTACCGTTTTTGCTTATATTTTAAATATAAATAATAAAAGCTAATCAAAGGGGCGTAATCATTATTTATTTTTGTAACAGTTATTCAACATGATTACTTCCCTCTCTGTTTATCTAAACCTATACGCGTGGAGCAAAATCTATGGCTGTAACCCGGAAAAAAAATACGGATTTTGTCCGGCGTAGCCGTAGCCACTGAGTACACGAAAATGCTCTAAAATGTCCTTTGTCCGAAACGGAAAAGACTTAAATTGCTTGTTTGTAATCTTTGGTTCTAATTTTATGTTCTTTTCGTCGCTCGTAAGTCTTATGGCGCAAGTTATCAATCGAAAAAAATTATTTTTATATAAATATCAACACAAAGATTTAAAGTAATATTTTTATTTTATAATTTTGAATTGAGATGTCTAAAGAGCCGTCTTGCAAAAACGTTGACCCAAACAAAGTTTCCTTTACAAACAAACAACTGTATTTCAAGGATTCAAATTTCAAAAAGATGATCTTCATACTAGTTACTACGTCTACTGCTTGTAAGTCATGTGTTACAGTATATCCGTAGCAATAATTTGTTATTACAAGTTTAGATTATCCGACTTTAATACGTTTAATTTGAAGTTGAAATCAAAATACCTAAGTAGCTGGATGTATTGATAAAATAATGTTTAATAGATTTATGTTTAATGGTAACACTGGAGTAAAACCATTAGCTCGTAAACAGTGTAATATAATTTTTCAAGACTGATTCACAGCTATAAGATACGTCACATGTTAAAAAATTAAACCAAACAGTGTAATCTAAATATAATTTTTCTCTAGATAATTCTGATATTAATACGCTGACACAAGGCGGATCTAGGAATTGGTCCTCGGGAAGGCCAGTACATAGGCCAGGGGATAGTAGGCTGTGGGGGGGGGGGCGTATATCGCCTACCCCTAGAACCGCGCCTGCTCTTACAGTCATTCATTGCAATTCATACTGTATCGTTTTCATTTTTAGGCCCGGGGACTCCTATATTGTTTCAACAAGTTTATACACAAATCTGACAAAAATAGTTGAAGAGCGGGGCTGCATTATTGTTGATGTACCAAGTGATGGTAACTATTTACGTCATAATTCATTAGATGTCGAAACCATCAAACAATTGCTGTTTGTTCAAATTAATGGTCCACCACTTCAATATTTTGATGCATAGTTGTATGCCACTATGTGGTTAAAAGACGGAAGGCATTCTGCCAGCGATGTAGGCCTACATTCAGGCAAACCAACAAAATAATTTTTTGTTTAAAAAGTTGAAATAATTATGAGTAATGGAATATTTGATTTCAACAAACAGAATAAATGAAAAATTTGAATTTTTTGTCAAAAATAAATCCATTGCTTGTCCTATTAATGTGCAGATTCAAATTTGTTTGAACCAACGTTAACTATGTTAATTAAGATAAATGTTTTCCCCATTTTTTATATTTGTGTTGGTTTTGTCTATGAAAATAAATTAGTTACTTGTTGGCCCATGGATTGTAAATTGAAGATCCTCAAAAACATTGTTGGCATCTCGCCGCCGCTGGGAATAGACATCCCCGGCTATGGTTTAGCTTTTTTCATCCCCGCCGGGGATATTTATCCCCGGCTCTACAGAAAATTGTGTTCATCCCCGGCACTGATTTTTTCTTAAATCGAACACTGTGGGTCAGCGATTTTTACGCATTTCCTGTGTTAATTTGTATTGAAATTTTTCATAGAAGGCATGAAATCGCATCATCATGTAATGTAATGCAATGACAAATAATATAATGTAATAACAAAATTTGTAATTTTTATAAAAGAGTTTCTTGTTAAAGTGTATTTTCTCACTTCTCACTTCAGAATTCACTTCTTATCTAGAATTGAAATACGTCGAGGTTTTTGCTGATGCCATTTGTAAATAATCTCTTGCAGTTGATGTCTTTCTGGTTTAACTGGCCCTTCGTGTGATATTAAAATCAGTTGGTGCAACGTGTTTGGTAAATGCCGCTGCCTTAGGCGATTACAAAGCCTGTGTTCCCCTCTCAGACCGGTGCCATTTTCTCTTGACTCACTTGTTTGGGTGACCTCAACCTTTTTGGGTACCAAAGACACATAATGGTTCTTGATGACAGAACTCTTAGCATCCAAAAACCCAATTATAATTGGTCTGTTAACAACGTTTACAGCACACGAGTCTGTCTGCGAATCGGTAAAAGGCTCTATGCTAAATGACACTCCACTTTCAGTTACTACAGTGATAGTCCGATTGTAAGCTAAGGCTGCAGCTGCTAATGTTACACCATCACCCCAAGTTCCATCCGTTAACATCTTAGATAAATAGGTGTCGAAATTACCATCGTCCAAAAGCTGCAAATAACAAATTGCTGTTGCATTATAAGTTATAGCAATATTGTAATGTACAGAAATTAGGGATTCTTTAAGCTTTATTGACATTATTGAAGCAACATGGATTTCAAGAAATGAACTACTTAAAAAGACTAAAAGCAACATTGATAAAAAAACTCAACTACTTTAAAGACTATAAGTTCATATAAATACAATTTTGAATATTCTATTTAGCATAGTTAGTTATGCCATGAAACCTACCGGCTTCTGCGGGTTTATCTGCATCAGAGATGAGCGGACAGCGGACGCGTCCGCTTGCGGACGCAGATCCGCAGACTTTTCCGAATCCGCGGACTGACAGCGGACGCTTCGTATGGTTAAGTTGCGGACTCGCGGACTGACGCGGATCTTCTTTAGCGTTACCATACAAAATTTCAAGTCATTTAAACAGCTAAATTTCAGCAATGCGGACGCGCGGACTGACTGCGGATCAATGTTGTAAGATCTCTCTGCGGACGCGGATCATTGATAGAAATCCGCGGACGGACGCGGACGCTAAATTTCAAGATCCGCACACCTCTGATCTGCATGTATTTGACTATTGTTTCCCGCACTTGATGAGAACATTTCGCCTCAAACCCCAGCTGAATTGCAAATGCCGTATATTGACAATTTCCATCAGATGGTACGTCAGTCACTTCGAAATTTGGAAAAGCATCTGCAAATTGGAAATATATCACAAGATCGAATCAAGAAGCAACTGCTTGCAATGCAGAAACAATCGCCTAGATATGGGTCTTAGCAGAAAATTTTAAAATCTACTTTTTACCTGTTAACTAGGTTAAACACTGGCAATTTTTTTCTGTCATGTACTATAACAATTTCTTTAAATGTCGTTTCTTTGGTGGCTCAGAGCGATCAATTTGGCATTTTTGGCTGTTCGGATGCATTGCAAATTTCCGGAATAATGAGAGATCTACATTGTAACAGTTAGCTATTTTAGAGATTGGTTACAATTTATTTTTATTGTGTTTGGTAATGACTTGGGAGCAAAACTTATATATCTATACTAGCTGTACCCCGCAAAGCCTTTGCAGGAAGATAGACTTGTTAAGCCATTGACGAACCTAGGATTTTGGGGCCCTGCATTTTGACATTCGATACCATGACATGAGATTATGTACTTAATATTTAATGTAAAAAAAAATTTTGGGGGCTCCCCTAAAGCAGGAGCCCGGTGGGACTTTCGATTTTGGACCCCCCCCCCAAACCCTAGTTACGCCTCTGTGTTATTTTTTTTTAAGTTATGAAATAATTAAAAATCTAATTAGTTGTTGTTTTTTTTTCTTACAACATCCTAAAAGATAAATTATTTCAATTTAAAAAAAAAATGTCAAAGAGATCTAATTAGTTACTTTTCATTAAAACAACTAAATGCAATTTTAATGTACTAGAAGAAAAATATTGCTAGGTTATGTTTTCATTGCCTTTCGACCTAGTTTGTTAGGCCTATATTGCTATTTTGTAATTAAGAAATAATTCAAAGCCGTATTTATTAAAAAAAAAAAAATAAACATTATAAAAGCTGAGAACTTAATTAGTATAGAAATGTGCAGAATTTCTTTTTTAAAATATTATATTGACTTTATTTACGAAATTAGATACGAAAACGCGGTCACGTCTTTCTGTGACCTTCCTCAGCTCTCGCTCGATTCGTCGGCGTAGGCTCTTCATCTCAGTTTCGCTGGGACACCTGGGGTATGACGCAATTACGGGGGTGGAGTAGGAAGGGAGGGTGGGAGAAATGGAACATATACTATTGTACATTAATTCGTATACATATTAATATTATAAAAGGGTGGCCGTGCGAGTCAAGGGTTGGAGCAAAGTGGGAATGGCTTGGACAAATTACTCACAACCCGTGACATTCACCCCAACCCTAAACGAAACCATAGGGATGACGACACCGTAGTAGGGTGAGGCCACTACATAACATTAATGTTTGTCTCCTGACACATTTTTAACCAACCTAATCCATTACATACGTGGGACTAGGACAAAGGGTGAATTAACCAGTGGATATATCAGCATATGTGCTTTATCACCCTGTAGATATCTTTATATAAAATTGCCCCAAACAAATGGAGGGTCAAATGGGAATACAAAAATACTTATTTTAATAACTCTGACCATAAAATAATGGATAGGGTCAGTGGGTAAAGATATATATATATATATATATATATATATATATATATATATATATATATATATATTAGAGTGGGTAAAAAAAAATTTTTTTGGAGTAGGGAATTTGAAACAAATTTAAAAAGTTGCCTATGGTCCTACTGATTGTAAAAATGTAAAATTTGTAAAAATCAGATAATGTCTTCCACTCCCAACTTTTAATTCAAGGGGGTACGGGGCGAAAAAAATGCACTATGTCTAAAAAAATATATATATTCTTTTTTTTTACATTTTTAGATACTAATACATGTCAATAATAACTATGAATTAATTAAATTGCAGAAAAAACTCTTTTGGATCAATTAAAATGTATTTTCATAATGTTACTCATTCAGAAACTTCAATAATTTAAAAACTTAAAAGTCATTTTTCTCTGAAAAAATATTTTTGACATTTTGCTTCACTATGGCAAGAAAATCTCAAAAACCACATTCAGATTTTGATAAAACTTCTAATTTTGATGTAGAAGAGGTGCATTTATAGAATCTCAGAGGCTTTTCAGGAAATTTTAAGTCCTTTTTTTTTTCTTTAATTTTCAAAATTAGCATTTTTCGCTTATTTTCACCATACAAAATTTTAAAAATTCATAAAAATTTATTTATTACATTATGAAAAAAGTACTTTGACATTCCCTAAAGTAAGCTTTTCTGATTATAAAATTGTACATTTTATATGAATCAGTCTATACATTTTCAGAAATATTTGCCACAAAAAGGTCATAAGTTCAAGATGGCTGCATGCCGCACCCACAAATATCAATATGTTATTTTTTTTTTTTTAACAAAATTATTTTTAAATCTACTATATCATTACTAAGATATTAAAATGTCTTAAACTTTAATAACAAAAAAGATTTTGCTTTGACCCGGGTACCCCCCCCCCCCCCCCAATGTATGACATTTTACAACATTTAGAATGTTTGGTATAAGTAATATGAAATTGTACAAATCTATAAATCGTTCATGCAAAATATACAATGTACATATGGATAATACTGTTTATGGATTGTCACAGGAAACTTGCTTTGCTTTCAACTTTCGGAAGAACATCCCTTGATTTCTTTGTTTGCAAAACCATCCCATGTCGAGAGCTATGTCCGTACAGTTTGAAATGTCCGTACATTTTCAAACTAACAGCAGTAACTTTTTAAATTTTTCTTTCAACAGCTTGAGAGTGACGGAATTTGATCCAGTATGATTGGGTTGTTGCGTTTAAGTTCATCATTACAAATATGTTCCAGCAGAGGAAGGGATGTCACTGCACAAAGATCCCAGTTAATCATCTGATCATATGATTTAGCTGCAATATTCAGGATTATGTCGTTTTCGTTGAAAAATTCTAATTCTGCATGGAGCTGGTTAATGTCGTGCTGTTATGATTTTATTTACTGCATACCTTCCAATTTCTTCATCATTGTCCTAACTGCAGCCAATGGAATGTTTTCTGGATGTGCAAAGTAGCAGTTATTTTCCAATACAGGCAATATAATAGATTGATCAGCAGTATCCAGTTCTGAAGCAGTTGTATCATATAGAAAAGGTTTCTAGCCCCACTTTGACAAGATGGATCGCAAAAATTCTGTTCGGTCGCTTTTGTTAACCATCTTTGCTCTCATCAGTATGTTCCTTGGCTGCCCTATCTATGTCGACGCATCTTTGCTGGATCCAGAGCTGTAGATGGTGTTAACATGTTTAAGGCCTTAAACAAAGCTTTAACGATAAGACATGTATCCCTATTGCTTAGTTTACATCGATCCACTGCTTCATATTGATATCTGTTTTGTTATTTGGAACATTCCTCATCGCTGGAGAAGTCTACATCAATTAGTTCATCATCTTCAGCATCCTGATCTGGAATATCATTATCTTTCTAGTCATTGACGTTATCATTTGTGGTTCCTATCTGATCGCCACCCTGCATCAATGAATGTTTTCCTTTCTGTCGATTTTGTAATATTTTTGTTGTTTGCTTGTCTATGAACATATTTCTTGCCATCTTTTGATCCACCCAAAATGCCCACTCAAGAACATAAATTATTACTGATTGTGGACATTTACACTCTCCTCTATCCCTAACACCTACATCAAAACATTTACATGGACTAATGTCAAATAACTTTTTGAAGGAATTTGTACCCCTCTTGAAAAGTAACCGATGATCGCTTTATATCTGAATATTATTTCTCAAGTTCATGACCTTTGGCTATAAGACTTTTTACTCGAACAATTATACTGGTAATGTCATTTGTAGGGATACTAGCCTTGTCATATAACTGTTTAACTTCATGCGCTAATGCGTGCGCTCGTGAATGAAGGCTATGATTGTATTGTTCCATTTTAAGCATCCACCAATAGCCTTGAAAACATCTCCACTGGTTGGAAGTCGTCTTTTAGGCAATTCAGCTGCTGACCCAAACACAGAATGTACAGTTGCACTTCTTGTAGAAGAACTCATATTCATAGAAGAACTTAATAAATTAATTGAAAAAATTAATCAAAAATGAAATAAAACAACCATGCGTGATCCGATAATGAAAACACGGTACACCAGTTATATTGAGAGAAAATGGATGCAATGCTTATCCCAGTTGTCTGAACTAATTAGTTATTTATAAAAAAAGTTATAAAGATAAAACACAAATTTTATATGCATATCATTTCTTTTTTGAATAACCTAGGTCACAAATTTAACATGTTCAGTCACAAAAAACTCACAGTAAATATAGTTAAAATTTCGAACAAAAGTTGGGAGTAGTAAAACTATGTAGTTTTCAAATATTTGTACATATTCCATGTACTACCATGATGTAACAACTTTTTAATAATGTTTCAATAAAAAAAAAAATTTGACCCACCCTAATATATATATATATATATATATATATATATATATATATATATATATATATATATATATATAAACAATTACAACGGCGTATGGCATGATTGTGCCAGCCGGACATAAGGTCTGGCCAAGACAAATTGGTCCAGAGATAAAAATAGTGATCACTCTTTCTTTCAAAAGGTGACACTTAATACAAAATGAATCGTATTAGTAAGCCTACATAGGCGGTTACTAGATACGGAATAGAATAAGCAAGATAGTCTCCCATTGAAGGGATAACTTTACATTTACAATTACAACAGAGTTACGACATCAAACCTGTAATAGAAAGGAAAGCATACATGAATAAATATAACAAGCGACATAAATACAGTCACACGAGATTCACTCACTCCAGGCCAGCCATCTCATCACCTCCCCAAATGTGGCCCCTTGTGAGTGAGCTTCAACACGGATGTAGCTGTCGACGAGTTATGCTGGGCACCGACTCATTGAGTCTGCCCCACGCCTAACGTGCCCCTTTTACATGGGAAAATATATGGCCTAGCCTTATTAGGGCCCGAATCCACCCCATTGGGAAATTCTCCGTGGTTTGCACGTAATTCATGGCTTACACTCTCAGTTTTACCGCGCCTACTTCTGCTCACTGGTCGTGTGGTAAACAGTCTTTCAAGGGAGAGAGAGCGCCTCCGAGGTGGCCCCTCTTCCGAGTTGACAAGTTTGTTGGCCCTAGGTGGACGTCTAACAATAGGCTTACTGTTGTTTGGGGAAACCCCCGACTTTATCGGTCCCGTCTTGTCACTGCCTCTACGAATATTCTCCACCCCTGACTGAACAACCGTTGTCTGTTTACCTCCCCTGCTCCGTCGGTCAAACCATGAGTCGTCATGTCTTTCTACTTTCACCCGAGTTTCACCATTAAACCTATAGCCCCATGGGTTCCCCACTCTTCTGACTAGGCCCCGGGATCCTCCCTTGACGTGGTCAAACCACGGACCCCGTGTCCGCTTGGTTTGACCCCTAAACTTCTCTTTA
The DNA here is from genome assembly GCA_021962125.1 of Bulinus truncatus. Classification (NCBI taxonomy): domain Eukaryota; kingdom Metazoa; phylum Mollusca; class Gastropoda; family Planorbidae; genus Bulinus; species Bulinus truncatus. The sequence goes on along the minus strand of JAGDYQ010000043.1, from coordinate 2,079,814 downwards.
GATTTAACAAGCCTGGGCCCCTCTACTTCACTGGCATCATGTTAATCACTGCTGTCTACTGGATTAGACCAAGGGGCCTTGGCACCCTTTACATTACCAATAATCAAATCAAATATTGGGTTTGTAAGGACCATAGCATCTAAAGGGTCCAGTCAAGAGTCCACATAAACGGTGGCTATTGGGGCCTTATCAATGGTAACGTTAATGCTTTTGAAGTGGGCCCAGCGCCCCGTCATAGCTCCCTCTCCTACCAGAGATTCCTTCACTGAACTACCCGAGTCCCTTGAGGCCATTTACCCGACCCTCTATCACTGGGATATTTTTCTCCCCAGCTCCTACTTCAACCATTGCCCCCATAGGTATGGGCCCTACCCCTGTAGCAAGGGGAGCATTTTTCTGCAGTCGACATGAAGTGGAACGATGCCCTGGGGCTCCGCTCGTGTAGCATTAGTAGGGTGACTGAACACCCTGTTCCCGTTCACTGGGGTCCCCTTCCTATCTTCCTCCTGTCCTCTACCTCCCTTGTTGGGCCCCTTTCAAGCTCTTCATCTCAGTTTTGCTGGGACACCTGGGGTATGACGCAATTACGCTGGTGGAGTAGGAAGGGAGGGTGGGAGAAATGGAACATATACTATTGTACATTAATTCATATACATATACTCATAACCCGTGACAGCAGGACTAATTATAGAATAGCTGGGTTTAGAAGGGAGTTGTCTGATCACACACGCCAACTCAAGACATATAGCGAATTGTCACAGACGACAAATCGCGCGAATACGTCACAGCACTATAGTGTGCTGGGGGAAGCTGGATCACAGCGAGCGTGTTGTTTAAAAGTGGGTCAAGAGATCTCGGACAGCGGGGGAAAAAGCACTATAGTATAACTCTATGTGGTTGTACAATACTATTTCATGTCTAGACAGCTCCAGTAACTTTTAAAACAGTATTATTTAGTCGTAATCATGTTCAGGGAAAAAGCCCGGGTGTGAAATTTTCAATTCCGGGGGTGTTAGATTTATAAATACGTTTCTGTGTACTACTATTATTTTTGTTTTATTAATTAAATACTAAGCAATTTACACATTTAGCAAAATGAATTCTAATATTAACCAAAACATACAATATTTGGGTAATGCGGCCCTCCGCTCACCACTGTCATCTAAATGTGACCCAAAACCGTTTCCCACTCCTGATGTAGACAATGTTGTACGCATGAGGACCGCCGAGAGGAAGGGGACCTAGAAACCTAAACTGTTATAGGCTCATTCGATTAACATTAATGTACTAGAAAATTGTTTTTATGTTATGTGATATGACCAGTTATTTGAATGTTATGTGATGTAACCAGTTATTTGAATGTTATGTGATGTAAGCAGTTATTTGAATGTTATGTGATGTAACCAGTTATTTGAATGTCATGTGATGTAACCAGTTATTTGAATGTCATGTGATGTAACCAGTTATGTGAATGTCATGTGATGTAACCAGTTATTTGAATGCCATGTGATGTAACCAGTTATTTGAATGTCATGTGATGTAACCAGTTATTTGAATGTCATGTGATGTAACCAGTTATTTGAATGTCATGTGATGTAACCAGTTATTTGAATGTCATGTGATGTAACCAGTTATTTGAATGTCATGTGATGTAACTATTTATTTGAATGTCATGTGGTGTAAGCAGTTATTTGAATGTTATGTGATGTAACCAGTTATTTGAATGTCTTGTGATGTAACCAGTTATTTGAATGTCATGTGATGTAACCAGTTATTTGAATGTCATGTGATGTAACCAGTTATTTGAATGTCATGTGATGTAACCAGTTATTTGAATGTCATGTGATGTAACCAGTTATTTGAATGTCATGTGATGTAACCAGTTATTTGAATGTCATGTGATGTAACCAGTTATTTGAATGTCATGTGATGTAGCCAGTTATTTGAATGTCATGTGATGTAACCAGTTATTTGAATGTCATGTGATGTAACCAGTTATTTGAATGTCATGTGATGTAGCCAATTATTTGAATGTTATGTGATGTAACCAGTTATTCTGATATGTGTATCAGTAACCATACACGGATCAATGACTTTCTGGAAAACTATATTTTCAATATTGAACTTTGTTTTAACAGTTCGCTATTATATTGAATAAGTTTTTTTTTAATTTTCAAATAAAGAAAATTACACATGTTCTTTTACCAGTATTCTCAAAATGACAATTTAATTTGTCTTCCTAGACAAAGGAGAAGAGGGTTTTTAACATAATTAGGTTTCTTACATTGGTTATAAAATGTTATAATGGAGACTGGGTTATTTCTCCTCTATCGATACATCTATGTACTCATGAACTCTACATGTATTCATAGTGTCATGTAAGAAGTAGAATAAAACTAAAACAAGTAAAACAAGAGACTATTGATGTGTGTTCCTTTCGTGTCTAGTGTTTAATAAATATCACATCAATGAAAAAAATTAATATAATTAATATCAACATAAATGAATAATCTATTTTCAAAATTAAAAATATAAAAAAGAATATACTACTTATACTACCCTTTTAAAAGTAAAATAAAATTCTGAAAAAAAAACTGTGCTGCAGAATATAAATTTTATACAACAAAATAAATAAAAGGAAAAAAACATAATTATAACATCTAAGAGTATAACTAGATTTCAGAAATAACAAAAAATATTAGAAGTAACAGTTTCTAACAAAGGCTATCAACATAAAGTGTGCATTTATTTAAAATATTTTTTGTCTCCAGTAGAAGGTTAGTACTGTTCTTATTTTATAATGGACATGTTTGTTCTATCATTTTGTTGTTCCAAGGGAGGTAATCTAGAAGGCCTAACAGATAACTCCGGTGTGTTGGTTTTGGATTGTGATGTTTTGGATTGTGGTGTCTCAGGTGTTGAAATCTTGCTGGTTGGCACAGTAGCAGATGTGTGGTCTGAAGCAATAGGTTTTGTCGACTCGGACGTAATGGGTTTTTAAAGTTGTTTAGAAGATGGAGCTATAATGACTAGATTTATTTTACTGTCATTATTTTGTGTTTGTTTAGCTGATATGGTTGAACTCATGTTGAACTCATCATTTTTGATGGAAGTGTTGCTTTAGAAGGTGGAAGTTTTTTAGTAGCTTCAGGTCTTTTAATATGGAACCTACTTGAGAGTGAGTTGATGCAGTGGAGGGAGGAAATGTTATAGGAGAAGTGGTTAGCAGCACCGGGTTAGATTTTGGCTGTGGTTTGATTGTAACTAAAGATGGTTTTGTTGTGTTTGAAATCTTTAGCTGTGGTTTCTGTGTTGCAGAACTTGAGTTCAAAATATTCTGGGTTGCATTAGAAACTGTGTTAGACTCAACCTTGTTTTTATTTGCATACCCATTACTTGGTTGTTTTTGTAGAGAATTATCGGCAGATAGAGACTTTTATTTGGAATATATTGTTGAATTTGACTTAATAATTCTGTAAACTTTGGCCCATCCCAAGACATTTGACTGGATTCATCCTGAAAGTATAAAAAGCATACTTTAAAAAAAATGATTTTATAAAATATTTTAATTTCATTAATTAAACTATAATGTTTTTAAACATTTGTTTATAATAAATATCAACATCGCATGACAGTATATCAGTAACACTAATAAAAATGTCAATATAATGTACTAAAATGAAATTTTGAGACAAATAATCAAAGTTAAAAATATTTATGGATCAAGGTCTGTGCTGTCAGGGATCATCTGATTGGAAGACATTTGGTCAGGCCCTTCTTCTAAAGAGCACCTGATGATTTCTTTGTCATCTAACTGTTCCAACAAAACATGTTTATTTGGCAAAGTATCAGAGGGGAAACGGTTTCAATAGAATATCTTAGACATATGTTATTGTGTTTTGTAGACCTACTTAGGCTAAGATGCTGTATAATCTTAAAGGGCACCTTAATACCAAAACTGTACTCTTTTTTTCAAGTGACAAATGTTACTCAAACATTGTGATATTTATTTATTGCCCAGGCTGGCCCTAGGCTGTTTGTACCCAATCTGGCTTCACGCACAGGAAGGCTGCCCTTGAGTCTACATTTCTTCAACTTGTTCAGTGGAAGTGGCAAGTACACACAACAACACTTTGTGCTAAATGCGTATGTTTTGGGACCCTAGGCCAAAATGCTGTCAAAGTCACAGCTCTTTTATTGAGTTCGACACAGCTCTCAATGAATCAATTCTTTGTTTCTATTAATTCATGACTAAATCTTATATAATTGAATACAGTGTGAGATTTTATAAAATTTATTTACTATTTAAAAAACTGAAATGTGGCTAGCAGTAATCTCATGCATCGCACCACTGTAAATAGCCTGGGCTGCCCCACCTATCTCTGGGCTCCCAACGGGCCTCTCAGATCAACTCACCAACTATTTGCTGTCATTTTGTAGCAGATTAATGTACCCCACCGATATATGAGCTCCTGGCATGTGTTAGTCTTGCACATCTTGTGGCAGGCATTATGTAACTCACATTTACGGCTGTCAGCCCAGCATGTGAAGTTCATCCTAGCAAGTCACTTTCAACTAATTTTAGCTAAACTAAATATTTTTTCAAGGACATTGAATGAGGGAAAAGCAGAGATGGCAATTAGCATGGATTTTTTTTACTGAAAAGCCATTTGCCACATAAGTATGTTGTTGTAACTACATGTAAATTGATTCTCTTAGCTGTTAATACCTTTATTGTCTTATTGTAAAACGTAATTCAATCAGTGTTGTGTTTAACAGTTGAATTGCTCCCTTTAAAACCAAACATTAGATTTACATTTTTCTCACAGTAAAAAAATATAATTTGATAATTACAATTTGTGTATGATGATTGAGGTAAACAAAATATCAGTGTTAATTCATTTGTTATATTGTGTGATTCTTACTCTAGTTCTATTATGTTCTAAGTTCTTTTATAAAGAAAATATACTTATACTGTTCTAAGGGCTTATTATTCCCAGACAGTTTTAGTAGCAAATATTGTTAACAAGTTGGTTTGCACTTCCAAGTTGAAACGTCGGGATATATATATATATATATATATATATATATATATATATATATATATATATATATATATATATATATATATATACTTTACAAGTGAATAATCCCTTCTCTTTTAGGTGAGCCCATATTTTCTTGTGCACCCAGGGTCCTGTAAACCTAAATACACCTCTTTCAGGGCCCCGCCACAGATACCTTTGCCAGGGCCCCCAAAATCATAGGGGCAGCAAGTGAGCTCAATATTTTTTGGTAAAAATTAAAGGAAATTAAAATAAATTCCATCTTTGATACAGACATACAAACAGATATTAATTATATCATCAATTGTGTTATATTACATACCAAATTATGTTTTATATTAAATACCAAAGTATGTGTTATAATATATACTTAAGTATGTGTTATATTAAATACAAAAGTATGTATTATATTAAAAACCAGACTGTTATATTATATACCAAACTTTTCATTAAATACCAAAGTAGCTGTTATATTAAATACCTAAGCTCATCTCTGACATTTCTGTTTAGTTTAAGTTAATTTTAGTTTAGTATAAGTTATTTTTCATCAAGCAAATTATTTTTGTAAAAAAAAAAATATTGTTTTAGTAATCATTATAATTGAAAAATATACTTAATACATTCATTTATTTATGAAAACAAAAGCTGTTTAAAGTATAGTACCTTAGAAAAATTGATGTATAATAATTGAGTCATGATCATACTCATTGGTCCACTTGGTGGCCAGGTCATTTCTTCCAGCAGTAATGGAATCATGGGTTTTTTAAGTGCATCAGTCAAGCTTACTTCACGACGACAATTGGCAGATAAAGAATATTTGTGAGTTACACAGGACAAAACTACTTTACATCCACGAATGCCTTTATCAATCTTATCATAAAGTGAATCTCCACCTCCCATTTGTTTGATATCCAGCCAACAGCTGAAACCAAGGGAAGTCAGTCTTTCGTAAAGTCGAATAATGCTTTTCTGCTTGGCCCATTGATAAGATATGAATATGTCTGGTGCCTCTGATGCCTGATTAAACAAAACAATAAAAAGATTTAACAAAATAGATCAAAAAAATGGTTAAAAATGTATCAAAATCAGATGATACATACATATTGAACTATAAATAAGGACACTCCAAAAATATATTTAAATTAGCTATTTGTAATCATATGTGCTAAATTAAAAAAATTAAGAAAACTTAGTTTTTTTACTATTTTATCCAAGTTTGACTGCACTTCACTTGTTACTGTACCACCATTTTTAGTTTTACTTTTATCTATTTCAATTTCCTGTACAACAGGAACCCACCAATTTTTGTATTCTGGAAAATAAAACATAAGATTTGAAAAAAAAATCATGTTCTTGAATAATACATTGAAATAATACATTATTTCAGAAATAATTAGAAAATCAGAATTTTTAAACTTAAAAACCAAATTTTTTACCTCAAATCTGACTCAAAATCAAAATTACCTGGCCCTACTTTGCCTTCTTCAGGAGCTAGTCCGATAACATTCAGTTGCATTAAAAGTTCCTGAAATTTGTCTTTGGCCCAGTACCTCTGGTCAGGCATATCCTCTCCAGATCTTTGAAAAAATCTAATGAATAAATATTCACTAAATATAGGACCCATGGAGCCAGGTGGAGGCCAAGAACATTGTTCCACTAACAAAGGGATGATTGGTTTATTAAGACTAACAGCCAAGTTAACCTGCAAATACAGATATCTTGTTAGAAAAAACATGTCTATTTGTAAAACAAATCTCTATAATAAAAACATAAGAAAAATCAATAAAATTAATGAATGAAAACTAGATATTACACTTACTATTATGATCTCAACGACATAACTAGCAATGATGAGTTTTAATCATCTTCTTTTATATTTGTCTTAATTAATTTACTTTGCTTCATTGATCACTGTTATTTTTATTTTTATTTATTTTTTAGGTTGACTTTAATGGTATATAAGAACAAAATTGTCCAATTATGGTTTATCAAAAAATAAAACTTTCCAAAAATGCCATTCCTCTTACAGTTAAAAAAAATTGATGAAGCCGCATAATTTCTTTTGTACTGACCTCTCTGTTACAGTTTGGAGACTTGGCATATTTACTTCGTAACATAACTTATCACAACTTTAGCTGCTCGTATTCCTGTGTCAATCTTTTCAAACAGCTTATCCCCACCTCCCATTTGACCATTGTCCAGCCAGCATTCATATGCATGTTTACTTCTAAGTGTTGTTTCAGGAGTTTAACCCTCAGTTTGGTGATACCACTGTTAGCTAATGAAGACTTGGAGGGGGAGAAGCATATACAAAACCATCACTCTTTTACCACTGCATTGATTCTGTGAAATAAGTCAAGGTTATTATTCAATGAAAGCTTTATATAATAATATATACATCTTATATATATATATATATATAAATACATACAGTATTACACATCTTACAAAGTTAAAGCTTATCACCATTTTGTCACTTCTAGGGACAGAAAAACAAAAACTACAAAGAATTTTAGGTGTAAATTCTCCAATACAATTAAGTCATTACTAAATGACTATTTTTAAAAGCATTTCTTTATAAGAGCCTGCTTGAATTTTGGCACTTTTTTGAGTTACAGCCCATAATGTTTGTTAGATAGCCCACAATAAACAAAATATGGAAAAAATCTGGCCTTAGTGCATTAAACACTAATTAGCCTGAAGGTGATTCTCTTTCTGAAATTAGACAAAACATACTAAACGAGGCAAGGCAAATTGGTTTTTAGGATTTGAAAGAAGGTGATTGATTGACTTCTAGATGCTGACAGGGTACCTCCTTTAAAATGAAAGTGATCCAGTTAAAATCAAAATGTCTCAAAAAAAAAAAAGAACACAGTGCTAAAGTGTCTCAAGGAGTAAATCTTAGCCAATGCCTGTTACTAAACAAGGCTGAAAGCAGGCAACTTTGTATCAATATTTTAACTGGGTCAATCCACAACAGCGGAAAAGAGGATAGCAAATATATATATATATATATATATATATATATATATATCTTGTGGGTATAAATAATATAACTTCTCATACAACAAACTCTACACTTCTAGACTATCTCTATGACTCCTATCTCTATGACTTTATTTCCTCTGAACTCTTTTATGACTATCTTTTTCTGACTATCCTCTTTCTTCTTGACCTTCAAACTGCATCTTAATGAATCTTATGTATCTTGCTTTCATAACCTAGAATATTCCCCAACTAACTACATTAGATCATATAATTCTATGAGTTGAATTCACTGGCTTTAGAAATTACCAGAGTTTGAGCTGATGACTGCTAGGATCGATCCCGACACACACACATGTGCATGTAACACACGCAATTACCAATGACAATAAGGATAAAACATATATGTACCAGCGTTATGTAGTTGGTTGCTTTTTAATTAATTTGATTATTTTTACACTATTTTGTACTTCTATTTTCAAGTAGGCTAAGTCTTTTTAAAACAAATAAAAGAGTTTAAATGCTCATGGCAGACTAAAGAATATTTGTTACAAGACATTTGTTTACTGCCAACTTTACTTAATTTATTTGGGCTGGTAACAAAATTTAGAGATATGGAAGAATTAAATGAATTTAGGCATGGAAAATAAAAGCTTGTCTATGTCTACCTACAATTCTACAATTTCAACATCTTTATCAATCAAAGTACCTGGTATATTTCGAAGTTTTTATTCTTAACGCAGGTCTTAGTATTTTATAATAAGAATATATAATAAAACTTAATTTGTACATGTTTACAATATTTGGTGTCATATATTATTATGATGCTTAGTTTGCCAATTATTGATTTTATTATTATATAGCTAGAGATATCAAACATTCTGTTTGTTGCGTCAGAATTCTCACCAGATATGTTTCGTTATAATTTATATATATGTTGAGGGCTGGCTTGCCAAATAGGTTACGGTGATTTTAATATGCTTCACCAAATATTTAACGTCAACTTTTATAAGTGTTAAATATGTTACATTTACTTTACTGACTAATATATAAAACAGAACTCAGTGCAGTACACAATATAACAAATACTTTAATACAAATATAATACAACTTTGCTTATTTAAATATCTCCTAACTACTTCTACTACAACAAACTACTTAGACCTACCTATGTCTACTCTAAGCCATTCAGCACTATACTCTACAACACCTTTCCAGGCCCGTAGCCAGGTCAAAGTAAGCAGGGGGGGCACCAATACCCAGCAAGGGGGGTACCTTCTCATTTTAGTTACTTTTTCTTTATTTTTTCTCTTTTCTTCCCACCTACGGCCCCCCTGTGCTCCCCCCGGCTATGGGACTGCACCTTTCAGGCCCCGTACCCAGGTCAAAGTAAGCAGGGGAGCACCAATACCCACCTAGGGCCTTCTCATTTTAGTTACTTTCTTTATTTTTATCTTTTTCTTTCCCTCCTTAACGGCCCACAGTGCCCCCCGACTTCTGGGGACTACCTTTCTCTCATCTAATATCTACTGTCTACTGTCTATCACCTACTGAATATTAACTTATTCTAACTTAACTTTATAAAGGTCGGGGTTAGGGGTGATCATGCTCTCTAAGCATGTGTCATTATGGACAACGTAGTAAGTTGGAGCTTGGCTTGACCATGACCTTGGGTTACGTAACGTGGTCAACTAAGATGGGTCACTCTTTGGGAGGGGAAAGTTTCACCTGTCGGTAAAGAGCGGGAGCAGAGAATGTGGGATAAATTCTGACATTACACTGTTTATTAATTGAAGCATTCAAAGCACTAGTCTGAGTCTTAGCAATTTTACATTAATTAGGCAAGAGTCGAATGCCTACATTAAAGGCTTTGGGAAAAATATAGTCTATTTTTAGATTCAAACAATCTTCTTAGGCCCAAAAAGAAATAAGAAATAGTTTTATTTCCATTCAGCTGACATGCTATTTCACTTTTGTGTTCAATTTTGTGTCTGTTTAGAGCTAGGTGAGAATTACAGTAAGTTGCATGTGGAAATTTTCAGACTTCTTTCAATTAACTCTGTAATCATTTTTTGTTGTGTTTGAGGGTTGCTGTTAGAAAAAGATTAAATTATAAAAATAATTTACTCTAAAGGTAAATAAAAAAAATTACCAGCATTTTTCATAGCATTTTCAACAATAACTGCAGCATCTAGCCTGTCCATCTCTTGAAGTTGAGTCAAAACTGCCAGAGTTGCCTCACTTGTTTTATGGGTAATATACCTGAATAACAATTTTAAGAATAATCTCCGACATACTGAAGCAGTACTAGTTAAATAAATCACGGATCCAGGGGGTGGGGCAGACCCGGCCTCGCCCCCTATGACTCCGACCCCTCTAATGTCTAGACCTCTTTTTCTCTGCTGCTGCTCAAAATATAAACGCTTTTACAAAGCCACCCCCCTATTCCAATTTTCTGGATCCGTCCCTGTAAATTAAGGTTTTTTTAAATCAGTTTTATTACAACTGTTTAAATGAGTTACAATAAAGAATTTTATAAAAAAGAAGTCTAATAAAGACTGTTTACCATTCATTCAACAGAGCCATACATGGATCTGCTTGTTGCACCCAACCTCTTATATCTGCATTGTTGTAACCTAAGCGGCTGCTAAGAAGTCTCCAATCATGTTCAGACTTTGGATTAAGTAATTTGGATAGGTCTCTAGCCCAGTATGGAGCATGGCTTAATGTCTGTTATAAAAATATTTCAATTTATTACATAGCTCTCATTATTTATAAAACTTAAAAATAATACATAAATAAGTTAAATTACTTCTGAAGTAAATGCAGAAAATCCTAAATGAAAAATAAAAATCATTTAAATCAAACTAACTTTAAAAAAGATTACGAAGGTTGGTAAGGTAAATAAATCTCATTATGAATATGATGATAACAACAATAAAAATGACATTTCATCTAAAAGGCTCAGAGATTAAAGTTAAAGGCAAAAAATGTAATACACAATAAAAAGAAATATCTATAGTAATATAAAGAATTCAAATTTGTTTCTCTGGAAAAAATAAATCTTCTAGAATCACTATATAAGGGTTCAGCTATTGCTTAGAACTTAACTAAAGCCACAATATGACTAAAGTCTCCTATACTTAAAAAAAAAATAAATATCTAAGAAATTTATTCAAGATGATTGTTGTGTAGTAAATAGTAATTTGCTTTTTTTTTCTGATCAGAGTTTTCTTAAAAATAATAATAGGTAGATTAATTTCAGTTAGGCAATTTTTTTAATATTCCAAAATATATAATCTAATTGTTGCAAGTCTCAATAGCTTAAAACAATGTGAAAACTTAAAAAAAGCATTTTAAATTACTCTTCAATCAACTTGCATAGTCTTAATTATCTCCTATTCAAAAGCAGACATGACATCATGTGGAAATTTTACTTTCAAACTAGAGTTCATACCTAAACTAACCCTTTAATGTTTTTTTCAGTTTATTGCATGTAACAGTGGAAAGATAATATGCTTATTAGTTTATTCCTTCTGATAAAACATAAAGATAAATACCTTACAACCAGAGCCATAGCATTTTACATGTAATCCTTGTTTCATTTTCTTTACTTAATACAAAATTCATAGCTGTCACAATAACATTATGTAACCTTTCAAGTTTATTAGCCTCAAACCTCTCCACTAAAGAAATGTAAAATTTTTACCTTTTTTGTCAATTTCTTCTACTTTGACAACTGTTTCATCTACTTTGGTTTCAATATTTATCAGTTTCTGTCCCTGTTCATTTATTTCATTCTGTACATTGTCTAATTTTTCTCTCCTTGTTTAGTAACTTCAACTTTGACCTTCACTTAGTATTTCTTCAGTTTCATCCACTCTGCCAACCAAACTGGCCAGTTCTTCTTCTTAATTTCTTCAACTGCTTAACCATATCCTCAGGTCTAACAAAAAGATTCATTTTTTAATTTAAAAAAAAAATTCAGATTCATCTATAATATCTTAACTTTTGGTATATTTTAAAATCTTTCTTATGCTTTTTTTTATATATTGTTAAACAATTCTAGACTGTAAGAAAAATAACTTGATGGAAACATATATTCAAAAGATTAAAAAGATACATTTTTGTTTCCAAGCTATACTTGTTAATCATTTTTCCATATACAAAATGTCAGTAAATAATTAA